>JAQPPZ010000956.1:0-535526 GCA_028583015.1 Wollemia nobilis
GGGGAGAATAGTTACAGGAAATTGTGAATGTGTTACTAACAATTCCAAAGGGGGATATTGTTGAGCAAGGTGCAGCGATAGTATTGCCATTGTTGTCAACACACTCATATGGAAAGGTTGATGCAGTGGATAGTTTTTCAGAGGTTTTTCTGAGTATGTGCAATGATTTTAAATGCTTATGAGGATGTCTTTTATGTTCGGATGAAGTTGTTACATGTTGTTCATGCAAATTTGCAAAAGTTGAAAAAATTGTCAAAAAATTACAAAAGTCATCATGGGCGCAGTTGGATAGGATGGATTAGTTTGAAACATTATATCATGTCATTAAATAGTCCATAATAGTTTTGGAGGTGTCATCATAGTGTTTGGATTGATCGGTGATGTTTCTGGTATCTTGGCGGATGATTTGGCAAGTGGTTGTACAGGCCCAAAAAGGGCAGTTTTGTCAGAAGCACTGCGAGCAAACCAAGAATAATTTGATAGCAAAATTTTAACTGGAGGTGGTTTTTATATTCAATAACATGTTTTCAAAATTTCCACTAAAACTAAGAAATGAGGTGAATTTTAAAAGTATTGCAATACTATCACAAAAACGCTCTTTTTGGAAAAAGTGTGTCAACAACATTTTCATTGAGGCGGTATAGGTGAACCATAAGGAGTTATGTAGTGAAATTTAGACTGGATGTATTCATAATTACAAATATTCTATGTTTCAAATTTCAGAGAAAACAGAGTTACGAGGTGAGAGTTATGATTGTTGTAAAAATGGTACAGGTCACTTTTATGTCAATTTGTTCCACTTGTGCAAAATCCTTTAGTTGGTCATTTCGACCTTGCATAGTCGCCAGAGTTTTGGTTTTAGTGTTGTTACACCTTCAAAGGCATCAAATAGATCATATTTAGTTTTTATTTTGAGGTGTCACATGGCTCCGAAGTAAGAGAACGAGTAAGGTGTCAATTATTTGCATGTGACGTGTTTGACGAAATGCCTTCTCAAAATAAAAAAAATGAAGTTATATTGTTTTAAGAATCTTCATTAAAGAACATATTTTTAAAATTGAAAAGGGAAAAAGAATGAAAGTGGGTTATTTTTAAGTGACAAGGTATTTTATTAAAAAGAGGGGATTTTATTTTGTGAAGAGAGAAGTGTGTGTGGAGAAAAATAAAGAGTGAAAATCCGTGATTTTTGGAGAGTGGTGAAAAATGTCACTTCAGTATTTTAGGCATAAATTTATCATATGATATCCATTTTGGCTGAAATTTTGAGAGGAGTTCACAGATAAAGTGCTGCACAATACCTAGAAAGAGTTTAGCAATTGGTAGAACAAGCTAAGAGAACAATCAATTTTTTGTGAGAAGAGAAGATTCAAAATCTGAGTAATGCAGAGAGAGGGATGTTATACTGGGTGAAATAGAAAATTTTAGATTTTGAGCTTACAAACCATAGAGGGTTATGGTTTCAATGAAGAAATTCATATATGTCATTTTATTATCAATATCAAAATCAAGTGGGTTCTTGGTAGAGGAGGTGGTGCTCCTTTCTGTTGGTGCGGATAAATCAGGGGTTGGTGCTCATTCCAGTAGGTGTTGGTAAATTGATTATAAATTTGGTGCTTTGCAAAGGTTGGATTTTTATGGGAGTCCAAATAGTTATTTTTGAGGATTTAGCCAAATTGGTGAACCTCGATACATATTGTGTTGTGTGATGTTCTCTTGTTATACTTGCTTTATTTGGTTTTGTGTTTTCATTGTTTTGGCTTTGAGTGTTGAAGATTTAAGTTTTAAAGAGCCACAATGATTCCTCCCCCCCCTCGTAGTGTCATTGTGAGACTAACAAGATACCCTTAATTCAGATCTCTTTCCTTAAGTAGGAACCATTAATTCAGGTTTTTTTGTCAACCATGTGAAAAAAATTCCTCCCTTCCCTCGTGAATATTAACTTACATGAAATTCATCTTCCACTTGACCATATCCCTGTATATATACTATATTTCCCATAATATTTGATGAAAAAAATTATATATAAATTTGGTAACTATTTAATCTATATTAACCGAATTACAAATACTTTCATTTGATGGTTAAATGGATGTAAAGAAATCCATTAGTTGATTTAGATAACTTTATGTTTATTTGAGTTATTAAGGATATTTAGATGACCATAAAATCACATAGGCAATGTTGAAAATGGTAATCTGGTAATATAATTATTGTTGGTTATTGTAGACAAAGAAGAAAGCCCTCATAACTAGTTGAGAGGTGTTTAAAAGTTTTTTTTTGAAAAAACTGTTTTATCTTGCATATTATGAAAGAGAACTACACATTAAGTAGTGGTATCTTTGGCAACGTCAAGACCAGTGAGTGTGGGTGTACACAACAATGTTTCAAAAATTGATCATAATTATAAAAAATTTTAAGATCATACTATGATTTTAAAATTCATAGATGAACTTAAAAATTATATGTAATAGGAGTTGGCATGTTTAAAGTATATTCGCTTAATGAAGCATGTACAAATATATTATGCATAGAGGCAAATAACAAGCCAAGGCAAGGGCATGGATAAAATTAGAGGAATTCCTCTCCAAAAATTCAAGGACAACAAAATTCTCGTTGGTCTTCAAGGATTGTTAATATTACGCAAAGGAGAAGAAGAAGTTATACACAAGTTACAAGTAAAAATTCTCAACTATTAGTAACTACGTTTAGAATTTATACCAAAATAAAAGAAGGGTAGGAATTTCATTACAGTCAAAGCATCCATGGAATCTTCAAAAACTATAGAACAAGAGATTAATGGGTCAAAATAAGTTGATGAAAAACTAACTTTAATGAGATAAATTTCTACAATATAAGACCATGAGAGAAAACCAAAATTTCAATTCAAAGTCCAAATCAAAAATAAAATTGTTATTGTCATCATTTATTTTGATAATAAAAAATATATATATTAGAAGCGTTTTTTCAACGGTTGGATCTATTATCACAAATACATATTGAACGTTATCCTTTGGGATGGTTGCAAAAGGATGAAGAACACAATAAATTTTTAAGTTCCACTTGATATTTTTTTGTAAATTTGAGCATATTGTTTTGTCATTGATGTCAAAATTTTTTGTCCCAAGGTTGATATAAATATTTGTGAGAATATTCTTCAAAGGGCACATGAGGCATGATACAGAAAGAAGAAAGAAAAGCCTTTTTATTGAAAAATAAAAGGATAAAGTTGATTTACCATGATGGTATTCGAAAAAGATGAAGAACACAAGCTTATACTGAGAGGGGGGGTGAACAGTATAAGACCACTTTAATCTTTTTCCTTCAACTTTCAAATTAATATTATGCAGTGAATAGATAGCAGTATCAAAAATAGTAATCAAAGCAATGCACAAAATACCATCCACAATAGAGACACAGCAATTTACGTGGTTCACCCAATGCAGGCTACTCCATGGATAAAATATTTCACTAAATTTTATCACCTCAAATTTTGGGAAACCTTTCCCGATTACAAAGTTTATGGGCACCAACCCAAAGGAGATACCAATCCCGTAGCTCTACTCTGGCTGGTTATCCTCTAGAAAACCTCTGCCTCCTCTGCCCTTAGCAAGTGGAAATCTATCCACAGAAGACACCTGTCTTCCCTGCTCTGGCTAGAGACCTCTGTTCTCAACTCTTTCACCTCCAAATATGGTCCTCTGTTCTGCACCAAACATAGTCCTTCAATTTGGCACAAATGTCCTTGAAATTGCACCTCTATGCAATCACAGCAACACTCGATCAAACATCAACTTATGCACCTCTGTGCAATCACAATAGCATGATCCTCACGCACTCTACTTCCTTGCAATCTCTCTCACTTAGGAGATTCGATGGAATGCACTCTATATACTATAATCAAATTTGCACTCTGCTTCTCGATGATCGAACTTCTCCCTGCACTCTATCTATGAAATTCGCACTTCGAACGCACACTTCGATCAATCCAAATCTCTTCAAGTAGCCCTCCTTTTATACTAACATAATCAAGATCTAAACCTTGGTCTTAGTCGGATGTTATGCAAATGCAAACCCTAACTCTGTCGGCTGCATGCCCTAATCTTCGTCGACCCAATTTTAACTCTGTCGGCTTCAACCGCCTCTGTGGTTCAGTAGCTTTTGCCATAAAACCACAACATGTCACGATATCATGACATTTTTGCAGTCGTACACTTTCGTTTGGCTATTGTCGTGATATCATGACACTTTTGCTTGTCTGCCTTCACTACGTTCTTGTCGCGATATCACGACACTTTTGTCTTTGCTGACGTCATCTTCACTCCTATCGTGAAATTGTGACACTTTTGTCTTCATGGCCTTCTTCTCTGCTTGCACTAGCAAAAATAGAACATGTCGCGAAATCGCGATGCTTTCGCCTTCGAGCTCTTCCTTCTTCAATTCATCACGAAATCGCTATGCTTCTTTTGTTGAAGACTTGCTTACTATTTCTATCATTAAATCATGACACTTTCTCCAACTCAATGCTACCATATCAACCTATCGCAAAATCATGACACTTTCTGCATTCGCAAGCTTTCTCTTCAACCTGTCGTGAAATCATGACACTTTCTGCATCTGTACAACTTCTTTATAGCCTGTCGCAAAATCGCGACACTTCTTATTTCAAACTCTTTCTTTTGCTGCATGTCGTGAAATTGTGATAGTTCTCACTTTGAGCTTTTCAGCATGTTACGAAATCATGACAGTCCTAACTTAGTCTTTTGCAGCATGTCACGAAATCATGACACTTTTCGAGATACTTTATCTCTCTTCGAACTTGTTGCAAAATCGCAACAGTTCACACTGCGGACTCTCCCTTCTACATCATGTCACAAAATTGTGACACTTTTTTGTCCGTAAAACCTTCCTTGCATTTTGTCGTGAAATCGCGACACTTTTCCTTCTTTGCCTTCCTGCACTTTTCGAGTTGCAAAAATGCGACATGTCACGAAATCGCGACACATTCCACCTTGCTCTCTTTCTCTGCCAACATGTCATGAAATCACGACAGTTTTTCCAGCTTCTTCTCTCTCTTCCAACATGTCACGAAATCATGACAATTTTTCAAAAATCTTTCTCTCTCTTGCCTAAGTCGCAAAAATGCGACATGTCGCGATATCGCGACATTTTTCCAACTTACTAATTTTGAACCTGTCAAGCCGAACCTTCATCAAAAACACATTATTTTACATCAAATCAAATTCTTTCAAAAAGCTTCCTGACATCAATGACAACTTATTCACTTGAGAAAATGCAATGTACTCAAAGTACCCAAAATTGCCAACAATCTCCCCCTTTGTCATTGATGGCAACCCTTTACTAAAAACACGTCTCAGGAGCTAAAACTGAAACCAAATGTGCTAACAGCTGAGAATATCCTTTTAAAGTTTTGCTCCCCCTGACTTGAAGCTTTCCTCTTTACATTGAAGATCTCCCCCTTACTCATATCTCTCCCCCTTTGTCATCAATGGCAAAGGGTCACCTTTGGGGCTCGGGACTAATAATGAGCTTCTTAGCTTAGTCCCTCCCCCACCTCCTGATGAGGTGATTAATTCTAGGGTGGGAGTACAACTCCCAATTTCTCCCTTAGATACTCAAACGTATCTCTTGGAAGAGGTTTTGTGAAGATATATGCAATATGCTCTTTAGTAGACACATATTCTACCTTGACCTGCTTGTCTTGCACTTTCTCCCTTAGAAAGTGATATTTGATGGAAATATGCTTTGTCCTTGAGTGCATTACCAAATTTTTGGAAATACTTATGGCACTTGTATTATCACAAAATATGGAGATGGGTTGTTCATGCTTGACTTTGAAATCCTCCAAGGTGGTTTTCATCCATAAAACATGTGTACACCCAGCCACTGCTGCTATGTATTCAGCCTCTGCCATAGATAAGGAAATTGAAGGTTGTTTTTTACTTAGCCAAGAAACCAAACTCTTCCCAAAAAAGAATGCTCCACCACTGATGCTTTTCATGTCATCATTATTGCCTGCCCAATCTACATCTGTATAGGCTGTGAGAGTGAAATCATCACCTTTGGGATACCAAAGCCCAAATTCCATAGTGCTCTTCAGATATCTGAATATTCTTTTAACTGCTATAACATGAGAATCTTTAGGAGCTGCATAAAATTTGGTTACTAACCCAACAGCCTGCATGATATCTGGTCTGGTAGCTATAACATATAATAAACTACCAATCATTGATCTGTACAACCTCTGATCTACCACTGGAGATTCATCATCTTTACTCATCTTGCACCTTGTAGTCATTGGAGTACATACAGATTTGTTGTCCATCATCCCAAATTTTTTCAACATTTCTTTGATATACTTTCCTTGAGAGAGAAATATACCATCTTTTGATTGAGAAATCTGAAGACCTAAAAAGAATGACAGCTCTCCAATCATAGACATCTCAAATTCCTTATGCATGGTTTAGCAAAATCTTTGCACATCTGAGTATTATTTCCCCCAAAAATGATATCATCAACATAGACAACTATAATCAGCATATCATCACCTTCATCCTTAATATACAAATTGCTATCTACCACACCTTTCCTGAAGCCTTGCTCATGAAGGTACCTGTCAAGTCTTGAGTACCAAGCCCTAGGTGCTTGCTTTAACCCATACAAGCCCTTTTTTAGTTTACACACATAGTCTGATTGATCTGAGAGAGACACGCCTTGTGGTTGTTCTATGTAGACTTATTCATCCAACACTCCATTTAAAAAAGCTGACTTTACATCCATTTGATACACCTTGAATGCTTTGAAGCTTGAAAGGGCCAAAAACATTCTGATAGCTTCGAGACGAGCAACAGGAGCGAACGTCTCTTCGAAATCCACACCTTCTACTTGAGCATAACCTTTGCAAACCAACCTAGCTTTGTTTCTGACAATCTTTCCATCCTCATTGAGTTTATTTCTGAATATCCATTTTGTGCCAATGACATTCTTGTCCTTAGGTCTTGGAACCAAATCCCAAGTTTCACTTTTCTCTATTTGATTTAGCTCTTCATCCATTGCTTTTACCCAAAATTTATCTCGCACATGCTTCACCGAAATATTTTGGCTCAATCTCGAGATAATAATGAAACATTTGTAGAATCGTGTGAAGGAATGACTCTTCTTCTAGTTTTCCCGCTATTTGGATCACCAATGATCAAATATTTGGGATGATGTTTCCGAACATATCGTGAAGGAGTTTTAGGAAGCAGCTTGTTGTCTTTCCTCTTCTTCATCTGAAACCTCTCTGAATTCTTCTTGACAAATTTCATCACTGATTTCCTTGACAGGTTCTCTTATCCTTGTCTTTTCATCAACTATTACATTTATATGCTCTATGACTGTATGCATTATTTTGTTGAAGCATCTATAAGCCTTACTTCTGCTGGAATAACCAAGAAAAATTCCCTCATCACACCTAGGATCAAACTTACCCAAATTTTGATCTTCCCTTCTAATGAAGCACTTACTCCCAAACACTTTGAAATGTTTTATTGTAGCTGATCTTCCTTTCCACAAATCATAAGGAGTTTTATGATGATTGACTCTAAGTTGGGCCCTGGTGATAATGTAGACTGCTGTATTGACTGCCTCTTTCCAAAAACCATCTAAAAGTTTTGACTCATTTAACATAGCTCTAGCCATATTTTCAATAGTTCTATTTTTTCTTTCAACTACTCCATTTTGTTGAGGAGTCCTTGCTGCTGAATATTCTCTTTTGATTCCTTGTTGCTCATAGTATTCCACAAATTCATTAGAAGTGAATTATCCTCCTCTGTCCGATCTTAAGCATTTGATTCTCTTGTCAGCCTCATTTTCAATCATTTCTTTGAAAGATTTAAATTTTTCAAAATCTTCAGATTTTTCTTTGAGAAAAGTAACCCAAGTCATTCTAGAATAATCATCTATAAACAACATGAAGTAGATTTCTCCCTGAATGCTCTGAGTTCTGGTGGGGCCACATAAATCAATATGAATAAGATCTAATGGTTTTGAAGAAGTATACCCTTTTGATTTAAAACTGGTTCTGGTCTGTTTTCCATGTTGACAAGGACAACAAATGGTGTTATGGGGCATTTTTATTTTGGGCAAGTCTCTAATTGCTTCCTTGTTACTAATATTGACAAGATTATCAAAGCTCAAATGCCCCAATATTTTATGCCATAACCAACTCTCATCTTCTTGAGTTAGAAAACACTTTTCCCTTTTTATCTCACTTAGCATGTAAAGATTGTTTGGAGTCCTTGTAGCACTAGCAATGAGTTTTCCATTTTTTTCTTTACGTATCTCACATCTATCTGAAAAGAAAGATACTATGTGTCCTTGATCACAAAGTTGAATCACACTTAGAATATTATGTCTTAGGCCTTCTACATAAAGCACATTTTCTATTTTGGATTTCCCATCCAAACTAAGAGTCCCTTTGCCACAGATTTTAGTTGACCTGTTATCTCCAAAACTAACTGTTCCTTTGTTTGTGTTTTTTAAGACCAAAAACTTTTCCTTTTCACCAATCATATGTTTTGAGCAACCACTATCAAGATACCATTTCTCTACTTTGTCTTGAGCATGAAAAGCAGCTTGAACTATCATTGACTTAGATTTGATCTCATTTCTCTTTTTAGTGAACTCAAGGCTAGATCTATCCAAACTGCACATCCTTGCTATATGCCCAAAACTTTTGCACTTGTAACACATGACATTTTTATCCATAAGAGGTGCAAAAAAGTTAACATTTTCCTTACTATGGCTATTCACGGATTTATTGCAATGCATAGCTTTGTGACCAAATTCCTTGCAAGAAAAATAGTAGCCATGTAAAGTATTATGTAACCTGTTTTGATGCCTTGGATGATTGTTCTTCTTGTAACCAACTAGAATCCATCGTTCTTCAGGTTGAAGATTGATCTTGGTGTCTCTTCTTCCTGTCATGATGCTTGAGAATAGAACTCTCTTCCCTAAAATTTTCTTAAAGCCCAGAAGAATTCACTTTTGAGATAGAACTTAACCTCTTCATCCTTTTCTGAATCTGTATGTTCTTCTGATAGATCTTTCTCCAAGATGTTAGGATTTTACTGGAGAGACCCGCTCTGATACCAATTGAAGAACATAAGCTTATACCGAGAGGGGGGGGTGAACAGTATAAAACCACTTTAAAAAAAAATTCTACAACATTCAAATTAATATTATGTAGTGAATAGATAGCAGTATCAAAAATAGTAATCAAAGCAATGCACAAAATACCATCCACAATAGAGACACAACAATTTACATGGTTCACCCAATGCAGGCTACTCCACGGATAAAATATTTCACTAAATTTTATCACCTCAAATTCTGTGAAACCTTTCCTGATTACAAAGTTTATGGGCACCAACCCAAAGGAGACACCAATCCCCTAGCTCTTCTCCTCGGTCGGTGATCCTCTAGAAAACCTCTGCCTCCTCTGCCCTTAGCAAGTGGAACTCTATCCACAGAAGACACCTGTCTTCCCTGCTCTGGTTGGAGACCTCTATCCTCAACTCTTTCACCTCCAAAGTTGGTCCTCTGTTATGCACCAAACATAGTCCTTCGATCTAGCACAAATGTCCTTGAAATTGCACCTTTGTGCAATCACAGCAACACTCGATAAAACATCAACTTATGCACCTCTGTGCAATCACAATAGCATGATCTTCGTGCACTCTACTTCCTTGCAATCTCTCTCACTTAGGAGATTCGATGGAATGCACTCTGTACACTGCAATCAAACTTCTTTTTGCACTTTATCTGCAAAATTCGCACTTCGAACACACACTTTGATCAATCCAAATCTCTTTAAATAGCCCTCCTTTTATACTAACATAATCAAGATCTAAACCTTGGTCTTAGTCGGCTATTATGCAAATGCAAACCCTAACTCCGTCGATTGCATGCCCTAATCTTCTTTGGCCCAATTTTAACTCTGTCAAATTCAACCACCTCTGTGGTTCAGTAGCTTCTACCATGAAACCACAACATGTCATGATACCGTGATATTTTTTCAGCCATACACTTTCATTTGGCTATTGTCACAATATCGCGACACTTTTGCTTTTGTCTACCTTGACTATGTTCTTGTCGAGATATCATGACACTTATGTCTTTGCTTATGTCATATTCACTCCTGTCACAAAATCATGACACTTTTGTCTTCATGGCCTTCTTCTCTGCTTGCACTAGCGAAAATAGAACATGTCACAAAATCGTGACACTTTTGCCTTCGAGCTCTTCCTTCTTCAATTCGTTGCGAAATCGCTACGCTTCTTTTGTTGAATATTTGCTTACTGTTTCTGTCGTGAAATCGTGACACTTTCTCCAAATCAATGCTACCATTTCAACATATCATGAATTCACAACACTTTCTGCATTCGCAAGCTTTCTCTTCAACCTGTCGTGAAATCATGACAATTTTTGCATCCGTACAACTTCTTTGTAGCCTGTCGCAAAATTGCGACGCTTCTTATTTCAGACTCTTCCTTTTGCTACATGTCACAAAATCATGATAGTTTTCACTTCAAGCTTTTTAGCATGTCGCAAAATCCTGACAGTCCTCACTTAGTCTTTTGTAGCATGTCACGAAATCGTGACACTTTTCGAGATACTTTATCTCTTCGAACTTGTCGCGAAATTGCAACAGTTCACACTGCGGACTCTCCCTTCTACATCATGTCGTGAAATTATGACACTTTTTCATCCATACAACCTTCCTTGCATTATGTCACGAAATCACGACACTTTTCCTTCTTTGCCTTCCTGCACTTTTCGAGTCGCGAAAATGCGACATGTCACGAAATCGTGACACTTTCCACCTTGCTCTCTTTCTCTGCCAACATGTCGCGAAATCGTGACAGTTTTGCCAGCTTCTTCTCTCTCTTCCAACATGTCGCGAAATCATGATAGTTTTTCAAAAAGATTTCTCTCTCCTACCTAAGTCGCGAAAATGCGACATGTCGCGATATCGCGACATTTTTCCAACTTACTGATTTCGAACCTGTCAAGCCGAACCTTCATCAAAAACACATTATTTTACATCAAATCAAATTCTTTCAAAAAGCTTCCTGACATCAATGACAACTTATTCACTTGAGCAAATGCAATGTACTCAAAGTACCCAAAATTGCCAACAAAAGAAAAATAAAAGGGTCAAGTTGATTTATCATGGTGGTATTTGAAAAAGGAAAAAGAAAAGGTCTATTCTATTTACCTTGGTGGTAATTCAACAAAATGAAAAGGTTAAATTGATTAACTATGGTGGAAAACATTTTAACCTAAGAAAATGAAATTATAATATTTAAATCCTTTGGATTTAAATTATTATAATTAAAATATAATATTTTATTGGCACCAAAATTTTGAAAATTTTGAGCACCAACGTCAAATATTAATGCAACCATTGCATATAAATATTATGCAGGCTAAGGTGGGTAATTGCGAGTTCGTGTGTTGAAATTAATGCACAATTTGATTGTTGTTCGATTCATTATGGAGAGGAAGAAGACGTCATTTTTTAAAATTTGATGTAGAGGAAAGGATAAGGAGCAAGGACTCCAAACTTCTATTCTATTCAAGCAAGTAGCCCAGATGGTAGCATTCGTGGTGCTAGGTTGTGGCAACAGATAGGTCTTGGGTTTGAGATGCGGTGGAGGCAGGTGACAAGGTTTTGGTTGATTTTTTGAGTTTTGCATCGATGGTATATGATAAAAAGGAGCATGTGATCCTTGGATTTAAGTGTGTAGCTATCCCACATCGTGTTCTCCCTTGTGTTAGGGCGCAGAGGGTAGCGAGGTCGTAGGTTCGAGCAGTAGTGGTAACGCTTGAGGGTAGAATAATTTTTTTTTAAAAAGATATGCAAACTTGTGTTTGGTTAAGGATTTATAAGGGTTACTAAATTTTATCATTGTGGTATGGTATATTCAAGGAGTTATAAGGTTAGTAAAGTGATTTAATTTTTAATTTTAAAAGGGATGAAAGATGAAATTTTATATTACTAATACTTGGTTGATGCATAAGGTAAAGTGAAAATTTCTTTGGTCTTATTTAAATTTGAAGTGCATTATTTTTGGTTTCATAAGAAGGAGGTATAAGGTGTATATTTGAAATTCATGTGTGTAATTTCTAGTTGTTTTTTTGAGTATTATTTTGCATGAAAGGATAGGAGAAATAAGGTGTAAAAGTGATTTGATATTTTATTGTAATTTTTGTATGGTGAAATATCTTTAAGAAGAAAATTCATATGGATGTATTGAGAGAGTATTTTGATAACTGACTCTTGAAGTGGCACTAGAAATATCAATTGTTTATGAGATAAATTTTTAAAGACATGTTTCCAAAAGAGCAATTAAGAGGTATGGGCATCTCATCCCTTATTTACAAGTGTTTGTTGGAATTAATTTTTTGGAACATAATATGGAGTAAAAAGGGATTGGTTTATAAGCATTGTTGGAAATATTTAAGTTAGGTTTTGAGACCTACATTGTGCATCTTTGTTGAAAAAAGTGGAAACACCAATATTAGGGTTTGTGAGAAAATTGTGATTCATTGTTTGAATGAATGCATGAATATTTTGAGCATTGGTTTTGAGTGATATTGAAATAGAATGTGCAAACATTAGAAATAAGATTTGTGAAATCAAGTATGTGAATCAAGAAGATAGGTGTCATATGCTAGACTAGATCTATCTTTAAGAGCAATATATGTGAGACATGTGAAAGCAACAGACTTAATTATTAATTAGAACATATTGAGTTATTTGCAAGTGCATATCATTCTCTATATATTCCAGAGGTTAAATGAATTCTGAGTAGAATATATTTTTTTGAAGAAAGCATTTCTCAAAAAAGATATAAGCTTTATTTTTGTACAAGGTTTGGAAATATTTAGTAACATTTTATGAACAACTTGGAGGTAGATTTGAGAAAGTCTTTGAGAATACTTGAAGGAAGATTTGAGCATGCCTTTTGACAAGACTTGAAGCTATTGAGCATGTATTTGAGAAGACTTGAAGGTATATTTGAGCATGTATTTGAGAAGACTTGAATGCAGATTTGAAAAAGTATTTTTAGACGACTTGAAGGCAGTTTTGAGTAGGCTTGATTGATGATTTGTTCAAGATTTGTGTTATGACTTGGGGTAAATTTGAGATAAAATTAAGAGTGGATTTTTTCAAGCTTTGTGTTAAGTCCTAGGGTAGATTTGAAATAAAATTAAGAGTATATTTTTTCAAGCTTTGTGTTAAGTCTTGGGGTAGATTTGAGATAAAATTGAGAGTATATTTGTGAGTAGAGTTAGAGCAAATTTGTGCTAGAATTAGGACAGAGTTTGGTATAGATTTGAGATAGAGTTGATACAGGCTTTGGAGGTGATAGAGCAAAGAGGTCAGTAGTCTCCAGTGGATAGAGATCCATCAACAAGTGCATTTGGGATAAAGGTCTCCTATGGAGAGAGATCCACAAGCTATAGAAGTGGGGGTAGAAGTCTTCTAGAATATCACCATACATAGTATAGGAGATAGAGTTATTCTATGGAGTGATATCCATGAAGTAGTTGGGAAGATAAAGTTCTTATATGGAGAGAGATCCACGAACCAATTGAGGAGATAGATTTCTCCTAGATCAATATCCATGAACTAGAGCAAGGGGAAATAGTTATCCTATGAAGAGAGATCCATGAACCAAAGAAAATAGGAAAGAGTTCTCTTGTGGAAAGATATCCACAAATAAGAGCATAAAGGATTGGTGTCTCCTTTGTACAGATTTCCATAAATAGTGTAATAGGGAATTGATTACCAAGATATTTTGTTGAGAAAATTTAGAAGAAATATTTTCTCTATGGAGTATACCACATTGGGTGAACCACATTAAATTTGTGTCTCTCTTAGTGTGATAACTTGTGCATTGCTTTGATTCTTGCTATTGATATTACCATTGGTAATATTTGATAATATTTTTTGGGAAATAAAAGTAAAAGTTGATCTTATTTAGTTCACCCCCCCTCTCAATATAATCTTGTGTTATTAAATTGGTATCAGAGAGGGTTCCTTTGGAAGAGTATAACAACTTGAAGGAAGAGATTACAAGAACACATCTGGCATATCAAAATGGATCTTCATCAAATAAGGAACCATTGTTTGATGGGAAAATGTTTTCTGCAGCATAAGAATGAGGACTTACTTGATGACACAAGGATATGATACATGGAAATCAGTTGAGGATGGATTCACACCTATAGCCAATACTCCCAAGTATAAATATGGTAAGCTATTACATGTGAGTAATTCCAATGATATGAGGGAAACAAGAAGGTCAAAATGGCAAAACTAGAAAATCATAAGAAAAGGTTTGAAGATTTAAAAATGGAATAAATGGAAGACATTGCTACATACTTACTTTGTGTGGTTGAGATTTTAATACTATGCATGGACTTGAATTTCAAATTGAATACTCCAATGTTGCTCAAAAAATTTTAAGGTCACTTCCTAAAAGGTATAATGGAAAATTTTCAGGTATAGAATAGATTAAATATATTGATCAATTGACTATGGATGAGTTACATGGAATTATCACAACTTATGAGATGAGAATGGTAAAGGATACTAACTCCAAGAAAGAGGCATATTTCAAAGCATAAAAGAAGATAAAAGATAAGAAACTAGAATCAAGTGGTGAGTCAAGTAGTGATGAAGAAGCTAACTATGGTAGAAGAAATAAATACTCAAGAAAGCATGAAGGTATGAAAACAGTGAAATGTTTCAATTGTGGAAATTTTGGTCACTATGCATCTAATTGTCCAGAATTTGGAAGCAGTAGTAGTGAAGAGAAACAAGATCATAAGAAAAAGAAAAGAGGAAAATCTAGGTATGAAAAGAAAAATAGGTATGGCCAAGACAAGCATGAAAATAAGTTATTTCAAAGGTACAAGAAGAGTTTTTATGTTGATAAGGGAAGTAAGGCTTCAAGTGACAGTGATGAAAGACCCTCAGATAGTGAAGAAGAAGAAATTCTATTTTTTGCAATAGAAAAGGAATAAAATGCTCTTATTTAAGATAAAGTTGAAAAGTGTGAAGATGCTCTTGAAAACTAAGAAGTAGAACAAGATTCAAAAAATTAAGAGGAAGGAACAGTAGATATAGAAGCATAACTTATTGCCGCTCTCAGAGAATTGAGAAATGTTATAAAACATAATTCAAGACTAAAGTCTCAAGTTCAAGAATGCGAGGAAGAAAAATGAAAGCTTATACTATACCTAACAAACTCAAAAGCTAAGGTAAGGAAAATTAAAGAATTCATGAGGGAAAAGCTATAAGCAAAATAGTTAGAATGTGAAATATTAGAACCTGAGGTAGTTTCACAAAGAAATGAAGTGAAAGATTCTAAGGATAAGCTACACAGTTTTGGGCCAATTTCAAAGACTTTGGATAAGATTATTAATGCATAAATATATTCATCTATCAAAATAGGACTTGGATTTGAAGAAGGACAAGGGAAATAAGAAGAAGGATCAAGATCAAGCTCAACAGAGGAAGAAGATTTAGAAGATGATATTGAAGAATAAATTGAGACTTATGAGGATAAATTGAATAATAGAAGCTTAACTAAGAAAGGAAACAATGCACAAAAAAGAAACATGGATCATCACAAAGAAGAAAGGACCAAGAGACCAGTGGGTCCAAGACATTATTTCTTCAAAGGATGTTATTTTTCATGTAATCGGTTTGGTCACAAGGCTATGCATCGAAGGATTCATGAAAAGAAGGAATATGGTTTTAGTAAGAGGAACTTCAAATATGGACATCTCTTTCAAGGGTATTGCTACTATTGTAATTTATTTGGTCATAAATTAATCCACTGCAGGGTTCATGATATAAATGAGTATGGCTTCACCAGGAGGAGGAACTTCAAGATATTTGCACCTCCCAAGAAGTACAAAATTAAGTGTTACAAGTGCAATAATCTAGGGCATAAGGCCAAGTTGTGTAGAACAGAGTTTTTAGATCTTCCAGAGACAAGCAAGAATAGGTATACTCAAAAGGATCAAAAGGGTATGTTGAGGAAGATAGTTGACAAAGAAAAAGAGCATTGTATTCTGGGAGTAGTTTTACTCTCAAACCAAAATTAATCACCTCAAGGAGAGGATGTGGGTATGGGGTAGAGCTAAGAGTCTTATATTTAGTCCCAAAGGAGAATGTTGTGTTGTCATTGATGTTAAAATTTTTGATGTCCTAAGGTTGATAGAAATATTTATGAGAATATTCTTCAAAGGGCACATGAGGCATGAGGCAGCAAGAAGAAAGAAAAGCCTTCTCCATGATGGTATTGAAAAATAACAGGGTCAAGTTGATTTACCATGGTGGTATTTGAAAAAGAAAAATAAAAGGGTCAAGTTTATTTATCATGGTGGTATTTGAAAAAGGAAAAATAAAAATGTCTATTTGATTTACCTTGGTGGTAATTCCGCAAAAGAAAAAGGTTAAATTGATTAACTATGGTGGAAAAAAATTTAACCTAATAAAACAAAATTAATTAAAATATAAAATTTTATTGGTGCAAAAGGTTTGAAAAATTCGAGCACCAACGTCAAAGATTAATGCAACCATTGCTTATAAATATTATGCATGTTAAGGTGGTTAATTGTGAGTTTGTGTATTGAAATTTGTGCACCATTCGATTGTTGTTCGATTCACGATGGAGAGGAAGAAGATGGCATTTTTGAAATTTGAGGTAGAGGAAAGGACAAGGAGTAGTGCCTCCAAAATTCTATTCCATTCGAGTAGGTAGCCTAGATGACAGTGTCCATGGTGCTAGGCCATGGTAGCAGACAGATCTCAGGTTCAACATGTGGTGGAGGTAGGTGACAAGGTTTTTCTTGATGTTTTGAGTTTTTCATCGGCCGTAGAGGACAAAAGGGAGTGCATTCTACTTGGTTTTAAGTGGGAAGATAGCCCACATGGTGTTTTTCCTTGTTCTAGGGTGTAGAGGCTAGCAAGGTCGTAGGTTTGAGCAATAGTGATAGCGCTTGAGGGCAGAATATTTTTTTATAAAAAGGTATGCAAAGTTGTGTTTGGTTAAGGAGTTATAAGGGTTAATAAATTTTATCATTGTGGTATGGTATGGTTAAGGAGTTATAAGGTTAGTAAAGTGATTTAATTTTTATTTTTAAATGGAATGAAAGGTCAAATTCTAGATTACCAATTCTTGGTTGATGCATAAGGTAAAGTGAAAATTTCTTTGGTCTTATTAAAATTTGAAGTGCATTGTTTTTGGTTTTATAAGGACGTATAAGGTGTATATGTGAAATTCATGTATGTAATTTCTATATGTTTTGTTGAGCACTATCTTGCATGAAATGATAGGTTAAATAAGGTGTAAAAGTGATTTGATATTTTATTGTAATTTATGTATGGTGAAATATCTTTGAGAAGAAAATTTATATGGATGTATTGAGAGAGTATTTTGATAACTGAATCTTGAAGTGGCACTAGAAAGATCAATTTTTATGAGACATATTTTTGAAGACATATTTCCAAAAGAGCAATTAAGAGGTATGGGCACATCACCCCTTGTTTGCAAATATTTCTTGAAATGAATGTTTTGGAATATAAGGTGGAGTGAAAAGTATTGGTTGATAAGCATTGTTGGAAATAACTAAGTTATGTTTTGAGACCTACATTGTGCATATTTGTGGAAAGAAAGTGGAAACACCTATGTTAGAGTTTGTGAGAAAATTGTGATTCATTGTTTGAATAATGTGTGAAGGATTTGAGCATTCGTTTTGAGTGATATTGATAGTGAATGTTCAAACATTACAAATCATATTTGTGAAAGCAAGTGTGTGAATCAGGAAGATAGGTGTCATGTGCTAGACTAGATCTATCTTTAAAATACCAATAAATGTAAGACATGTGAAAGCGATAAACTTAATGATTGATTAGAACATATTGAGCTATTTACGAATGCATATCATTCTCTATATGTTCCAAAGGTTAAATGAATTCTAAGTAAAATATATCTATTTTAAGAAAGAATTTCTAAAAAAGATATAAGCTTCGTTTGTATGCAAGGTTTGGAAATATTTAGTACAATTTTGTGAACAGCTTGAAGAAATATTTGAGCAAGTATTTGAGAATATTTGAAGGCAGATTTAAGCAAGTCTTTGAGAAGACTTGAAGGTAGATTTGATTAAGTATTTTGAGAAGACTTGAAGGCAGATTTGAGAAATTCTTTGAGAATACTTGAAGGTAGATTTGAGCAAGTCTTTTGAGAAGACTTGAAGGCATATTTGAGAAAGTATTTTGAGAAGACTTGAAGGTAGATTTGAGCAAGTCTTTTGAGACAACTTGAAGGTATTTTTGAGCAAGTTTGATTGATGACTTGTTCAATATTTGTGTATAGGCTTGAGTTATATTTGATATAGAATTAAGAGCATATGTTTTCAAGATTTGTTTTAAGTCTTGGGGCAAATTTGAGATAAAATTAAGAGCGGATTTGTTCAAGATTTGTGTTAATGCTTAAGGCATATTTGAGATAGAATTAAGAGCAAATTTGGGAGCTGAGTTAAAGCAAATTTGTGCTAGACTTGGGAAAATTTTGGTGTATATTTCAGATAGAGTTGATAATAGGCTTTGGATGTGATAGAGAAAAGAGGACAAAAGTCTCCATTGGATAGAGATCCATTAGCCAGTGCAGTGGGGATAGAGGTATCCTATGGAGAGAAATCCACAAGCTAGAACATTAGAGGTATAATTCTTCTAGATCAATAGCCAGATTAGAGGAGATAGAGTTATCCTTTGGAGTAAGATCCATGAACCAGCTAGGAAGATAGAGTTCTTCTATGGAGAGATATCCACAAACTAGCTGAGGAGATAGAGTTCTTCTGGATCAAGATCCATGAAGTAGAGCAAGGGGAAAGAGTTATCTTGTGGAGAGAGATACATGAACCATAGAAAAGGGGAAATCATTCTCCCGTAGAAATATATCCATAAATTAGAGCATAGGGGATTGGTGTCTCCTTTAGACATAGGTCCATAAACAATTTAATAGGAATTAATTTCCAAGATACTTTATTGAGAGAATTTATATTAATTTTTTTCTCTATGGAGTAGCCCACATTGGGTGAACCATGTTAAATTTGTGTCTCTCTTGTGTGTTATGATTTATGCATTGCTTTGATTACTGCTATTTATATTTCCATTGATAATATTGGATAATATTTTTTGGGAAATAAAAGTAAAAGTTGATCTTATACTGTTCACACCCCCTCTCAATATAAGCATGTATTCTTCGTATTTACAACGTGCTATTTCGCAGACCCTATATATAGTATCATGATGTAACTTTCATGTAAAGAGAAAATCAATATAGATGGGTGAAGTGTGGAAAGTCATATCTCATTAATGTTGATAAAATAAAAAGGAAAATATTGTTGATATTAGCCAATTAAGAAAATATTTGATTAATTCTAGTAGGAAATTTGAATTGTTGATGATCAAACCAAAAAAATATGCAAATAGTTTGGATATGGGTTCTTTGTCTCTTCCTATAAATAAAAAATTAGGTAGACAAAATATTTCTTTATTTTATAGAAATTTCTCATGATGTTAAGGGGCTTCCAAAAGAGAGGTCTATACAACATGAAATTTAGTTAGTACCAAAATCACATCTTTTGAGAATTTATTAAGATTAAGTTATAAATAATTAATAGATTAAAAGGTAAGTAAAAACACTTCTAGAACAAGTAGTTGTATGCCCTAGTGCATCACCTTGTAGGTCACCAATTGATTTGATACTCAAGAAAATTTCCATTTTCAAATTTAATTCAATGCTTCAAGTTATGCCTTGGGTGTAGTCCAAATGCAATAAGGGAGGCCAATTGCATATCATTCAAAAAAAAAATCTGGTGCAATATTCAGTTATCCTACTTATGACAAGGAATTATATGCAATGGTTCATGTACTTAGACATTGATAATATTATATATTAAGAAATGAGAATATACTTTGAACCAATCACAACCCTTCGCAATATTTATAGATTCATAGTAAATTATACTAGAGTCATCATTTAAAAAGGCTTCCATATCTTAAATAAATTGATTTAGTAGTAAAATTTAAAAGATGTGTGAAAATGAAATTGCAAAACTACTTTCTAGGCCACCAAAGGTTGTGTCGTTGGAAGTGATTATCTAGATGACACCATTTGGTATTGAGGTAGTTCAAGACTTATATGCTAAAGATACAAAGTTCAATCACATTTTGTATTTTGTTCAATATAACCAAGTAGAATTAAATTATAAAAAAAATGAAAGAATTTCATTTAGGCAAAGGGTTATTATATTGCTATAATAGATTATGTATTCCATGGGGATAAATTTTAGTTCATTTTCTAAGAGAAGCCCATACATCTAAAGTGGTAGGAAAATTTATGATGTATATGAGGGAATGGAGTCCTATTGATGACCTTCTCAAGCAATAAATGATCAAATCAACCTATTTCCACATGATGCACGACAAATTTCTTTCTATAATACAATAACCATCCTTGTATGGTTATGCTTATCATACAACAATATTCATTGCATGTTAGTCGAATTATTTGGTTTATGTGAAAACTTCCCATTGTATGATGGGTTCATTCATACAACTAGTTAATATGTATAATACACATGAATAATGTGATGGTCTAGTATGGTATTCCTCAGTCTATGTATGACTATTTAAATATATGGTGGCAAAGTTTAATTTTTCAAAATGGTGACCTCCAACACAATAGCTACTATTACTAGAAGGAATGACATTTTCATTCATATTGAATGGGATTCATATTCTTTCACTTGAATGATAAGTTTCTTTCACTCCACCACTTGAATGGCTAGGTTCTTTCAATCCACCTATATATCAAAACTATATGATGCTTTGATCCTTCACTTGATGACACTTCATTTTTTACAAATAAAACTTTCTTTAGAATGATGAGTTTTATCTTGTTGTAAATAGGCTTAGATATTCATATTTTACTACCTTCTATTCTATTACACTTATCTTTCCTAGTTAGCATTCAATGTCCAAGACCTAATTTAAAATTGACTATGCACTCTCTTTCTCTATACAACCATTGTGAGAAAAAGGTCTTCTACCCATCAAAATGATATTCTTTCTCATGTTGCAATATCACTTTGCTTTCCTTCTATTACTATGTTTGGATTCATAGTCTTGCACATACAAGACCTTGTAAAAAATGATACTCACAACCTAAAATATGCATAATTAACATAACACAAAATAGCTTGGAATCAATTATATTATTAGTATTTTGCATAGAAAAAAATAAAATTGCTATCTAGAATGTTGGATATGGACCATGATATCTATTTTTCTCATTGCGTCTACCATCTCAGGCATACCTATTCATCATATTCGTCACATCTCTACACCCAAAAACTCCCATATTTTTCACGGTATTTCTTGTGGTTCCACTTTATTGTCTCTTCCTTATCTTCAAATAAAAACCCTTTTATATCTCTATATGGTTTCATTTCTATATAGTTCATACGCCTTTGTAACATTCTAACTCTCTTTTTTCCTCTTGCATATTTCATTGTTGCTTCAATTTTCTTCTTCTTTTCTCCTCATGACATTTTTTTCTTCAAATTCTCTAGTCTCTTTGTCTTTTTGACATGTTGTCTCCTCTCTTATTGGAGATTATTGTTTCCCAATATCCTCTTCTTTATTTTCCCCTATGCATTGTTATTTTATAGGCAATAAATGTGCATTTTATATGCATGGGTGACAAGTATTATTACACTTTTTTTAACCATCAAGATGTCTTTACATCATTTGCATTAGGTAAGAGAAAATTTTCCATGAGTTCCAGCTCATGAGCATGGATTTTTCTTCCAAGCTACTAGCATTTTAACTTGGTTGTCTTCACATGACCAACTTTGTTGTTGTGTCATTGTCTTCTTCTTAGAATAAAAATTTCTCCTATAGAATGCACTCGACATTCATTTCACTTTGTCCCATTCTACCACTTCCCATCCAACCACAATCAGCCTATATTTTTTTTACTGGTTTATCTCAATGCCAACACATTCTAATGGATTGATGATATCCTCCATAACTCACAATAATATAGTTTTGAACACCTAGTTGCAACATGTCCAAATATTCCATACTAACTACAAAAACTTATCTTAGGACCTTCATCCCTTGTACCAATTTATTTTCTCACAATTATAGTATTACTATTTCCTATTTGACTTGTATATCCAAGGTCTTCATTCCATGGCTTTACTTTTGATATTATAGGTATTTTCATACCTTGCTCATATCTTCTTAATCCTTTGCCATCATATCCCACTTTTAACATTGTCTTGGAACCAATACCTTTTGTGATCTTGTCAAAGCATCCAAACTCTTCATCACCACTATGTTCTTGAATAATATGGCTTGTGTCACAACCATTAATAACTTGATGAGATTCATATTGATTTGATATCTATTTACCATTGTTTTTCATTCTCTTTCTCCTTATCTATAGCAAGAATTGTTGCATACTTGTCTACACAGTTACTACTACTAATAATTTGGGATATTTTCCTTTTCCCCATGTTTATTTTCTTTCTTGTTTCAATATTTTCTTCCTCATTCTCTATTTGTGTCTATTTTTACCTTTGATCATCCCTATAAAATAAATCACACCTCATATTGAGCAACATAGTAGGGCCATGGTCAAGAGCATGGGGGTCAACTCAATTGAGGTCCTTCAAGAGTTTTTTACAATGTTGGCTCCTTTTTAAGATGTGATATTTCAAGCATACTTGAATTCAACAAGGAAAAAAAAAAGAGAAATAAAGAAAAATATCTCAATAAAATGAAAAAATGTGGAAATGTTCCAAAATATCTATTGAGATATTCCTGCATAAACAAGACTAAACACTCTCTGCCAATGGTGAATGCTTCCTCTCCTTGACATAGTTAAGCACATATGAGAGTCATAAACATAGGAATGCATAAAGAGGTAGTTCCTATAGGAGAGCCACATATGGCTAGTCCAAAAATAGATGTGGCCCCCTCACACACACATATATCAATAAAACCCAAAGTAAATACAACTAACAAATACACATAAACACAAATATGGGTTTGTAGAGAGTCATAGATGACTAAACTAAAAATTGATGTAGGCTTTCATATATATATATATACATCTATATATATATATATATATATATATATATGTAAATATATATATATATATATATATATATATATATATATATATATATATATATATATATATATATATATATATACAAACAATTACCCACAAGTTGCTTAAGGTCCAAGCTTACAAAATGATACAAATATAAAATTTTAAATCCTTGGCATAGCCTAAACTACTACTATTTATATATTACAATAAGGAGATTTTCCCTCAAAAATATACAATATGATTTGAATTACTTAGCTACCCTTTTTGGGGGATTTTTAATATTGAATTATCATACCTTCTATAATTTCTTCTATCAATCTATAAATTTTATGATTATAGGTCCCATAACTTCATATTTAATAGCTCAACCACCTTTTCTTTAATTTCTAAGATAAATCATCCTTGGTATATTATCCACATTTTGTCAATAATGACATCCTATCCTATCTCATTTAAATTTCTTGGGAATTTGTGTGCATTACTCATGCTTCCTCCTTTGGATATTGATGTTTTTTTCTTTGTCCTAGTAGTTGCCAACCTTTTCAAATGTTTCTTTGAAAACTTTATCCTTTGATTGGAACTTTTTCCTAGTCCTTCTTTTTGGAGCTTTTATGAGTTCCAACAAGCAATATCATTGAAGTTTTTTCCATTATACATTTTTCCTCTACCTTTGCTTTCTCCTCAAAACTCTTCATTATTTACTACTTGAGCCTTCTACTTCAATTTTCATACCAAATTTTAATTTTTGATCAGATTTTTTTCTTCTCTTCTTTTGAGGTAGGATCTTTTGGAGTCCCATGTGGTGAGAATTATAAATGATGACATTTTATCTATAGTATTTTGTATTAGTGTTTCCATATTAATAACTATATAATCATATTTATGTGCTCCATTTTCTAGATGAGAAATTGTTTTGGATAAGTTTCACCCTATTAGGACTTTTTTGGATGTGGGGAATTAGATGTATCATGAGGACTCTTGATGTCGATCCTCTCACAAGTTCTTATTTTCTTCCCTAGTTGATTTTACATTTTTTTGGTCATCCCTCACCTTTAGACATTATTATGAAGTTATAGTAGATATATGAGGTATGAGGGGCCTAAATCCATGATCCTAAATATATATAAGTGAGAGTCCATTCTACTGGATTATTGATGATTATTGTCTATGATGGATTTTTTCCATTGATAAGGATATTTTAGTTATCCCTAAAAAGGCTCACTAGCCACCATCCATGGTAGCATTCAATTTAGATATCACTAAAAGTGCTAATTTAAGTCATATTGGTCCATCATATTGCAATATTTCAATGGTCATATTATTCGCATAGTGTGAGGAGTTTTACATCCATCATTACTCTGCATATATTTACTTTGTGATACATGGCATGGAAATTTTGAAAGTTGGTGATGATTGTGGTCCCATTTTCTGTACTTTAGGTCTTGCATCATTTTTGGGATGCAATCTAACTAATTTATAGTGATTTATAACTACAAATTTCATGGCTCTCAAGGAGTCTTTTGTTTGGAAAAGGATGTGAAATCCAAATCTAAAATCCTTTATAAATTGGGCACAGAGTTGTTGGGCATAGCTTTTTGAAGAGTGCCAATATTCCTTTATAGCCTTTTTCTTTGGGTTGGGGGAACTATTTTTATTTATTTTATTTTGTTTGGGCTCCTACCTTTGTTTATCTCATTATCATTATTGTTGGGATAAGCCTTTATTCATGTTTGAGGACGACATACTCAAATATATGGCTTATCTTCACTTCATGTGTAATCAACCCTTGTCCAATGTGAACTTATGGTCAAATATGTCTTTATAATTTATATGATTTTGCATTGATTCCAAGAGTGGTTATATTGATGGCTTTATAGCTACACACCTCTTTAAAAATATATCTTGCATCTCAAAGTTAGTAAAAAGGAGATTTTTTTGTACCTATTTGTTCGTATATTTTTGGGGGATCAAGACACCAAATTTTTTCTTCTCATTGGTCCATTTTTTCATCAAATATTAAAGAGTGCATTTCATCAAATAAATACTTAGGTTGCTCTTCTTCCATAATAAAAATTTGGTTAGAATTTAATGTTGATGCTAACATATGTTCTATGTGATGGAGAAAGAATGGCTCTAATTTAATTTATAACCTGGTCCCATAGTAGGTTATGAGTATCATGGTGGACTAGTATGAGCATATATACCTTCCCATTTTAGTTATGAAATCCCATGACAAGAAAATTATAAATAAGGTTGGGAGATAAATTACATAAATATCCTATGTTATGGTAATATTTGAGCAAGTGTTTAGAGCCAGCAAAATTTCCATTACCTCACCCAAGACTTCAACCAAATTATCATCTAATCATGTAGATTTCCTATAAACAAGTCGATACTTAATTCCCAATGCATCCATAATGTTTTTGGGTATGACTATTGTTTTTCCCCTTAATATATTAAATAATTATGTATCATTTTATCTCTATATGTGAGTGATAAATAAAATGGGAGGGATTGGGTTTGATCTACTTCGTTTAGGGGCTAAAAACTATAATTCAACAATAATTTATCATTGTCTTTATTTTCATTCTTCTTCTTCAAGGACCCTTCTCAATTGTTCCTTTTGTCATAAAATAGGTAGCATTTCCCAAATTGGGATTAGGACCATGGATTTCTTATAGTGATCCACTTTTCTAAAGGATCCTAGAGACATTGCCATTCATGAAATAAAATGTGGTATTTCTCCAACCAACTGGGTGTTCTTGGTTGGTTTTGGTGGTAATTATTATTAGCTTGGGACCATTAAGGTGATTTTCTTGTTGAATGTAAAAATGTTTGGTAGTTTAGCTATTGATGATTTCTATATATATTTGTCTATTTTGGCCTAGTTGGCTGGAGACTTTAGGCTATTTTATAAGGATATAGTAGGAGACACAAACACCCTTAACCATTGAGGTATTGCAGTTGGAGACTACCACTCTAATTAGGTTGAATTGTATTAATTTCTATGGGTTGTTGGATTTATCATATCCATTTCATCCATTGCCTACTTCTTCGACCTCATTAGATAATATTATTTGAATTGAGGTTCTTTGATCATTAGGTTACCCATCTCATTAGATATTCTATAAATTTCTTGTTCATACATTACTAGCGAGATTCAACCTTGAGGATCATAACCAAGGTCTAATATGGAAGGCATGGGGATCTGTTTTGGAATTTAAACTTTAGTCCTTCATTATGATGTGGATGTCTATGATGTCATCATCTCGATTATTGTAATGTATAGGAGTTGGTGTATTTCTCATATGTTGCTTTGGCTAGAGAAGCTTTTAGGGGTGAGCCATACTATGATATAATTATTCTATTTGAGGGATATTTCCCTAGCATGACTAGGGGTTTATATCCATAGAAGGATTACTACCAAGACTATTTGTGAAATATGAGGTAGAAATATTATACTACGTCTATGGGAGCTCTTTTTATTGTTGCTAATTTTTGCAAGAGTGATAGCTCATTTGCTTTTTCTCTAAAAATTTGCACAAAATTGTTGTTGAGATGGTCCCTAAAAATTATCAAACTAGACTGGAGTGTGATATACCATTTGAAGGTTTTTCTCCTAAAAGTGGTTGCCAAAAATCTTAGAACCATGTTTTGATTTGATATGTTACAAATTGTGCGCAAACATACCACATGGTTAAGATGCTCAATAGGGGTAGTGTGATCTTACCTAGTGAAATAGGTGAGATAATTTAGAGAAGATTGCGGTATCTCCTCCCATACTTCATGTAGTTCTACTGGTTCCAATGAACCTCTATCATTCTAGGAAGGAAATTTTCTAGGGTGTGGTGGTGCAATGAATTTTTTACAAAGATATTACTAGAAGAAAAGGTTCAAAATTACCAAAAATCCATTTAAGAGCCAACTCTTTTACAAAAATAAATGAAAGGAAAACATAGAAGAGGATATAACTGTAAACATGACAATCCTTGGCACAACCTAAATTACTACTATTTATAGATTACAATATGGATATTATCTCTAAAACTTGTAGGATGATTTGAATTTTTGAGCTACTCTTTTATAGGTATTCTAAACATTGAGTGTGGATATCCACTATCATTTCTTTTTTCAATCTACAACTATCATGACTAAAAATCTTGTCTCTTCATATTTATAGCTCTACCAAATTTTCTTGAGTTATTGAGTTAAGGTAGATAATCTTTCTTTTATCAATAATGGTGGGCTATCCTATCTTACATATATTTCTTGGGAATTTTTGCACCATTACTCATGTTTCCCTTTTTCTATACCAAAGTTCTTTTGTTTGTCCCAATAGTTGTCCACCTTTCTAGAAATTTTCTTTGGAATATTTATCCATTGATTCGGACTTTTGCCAGTCCTTATTTCTAGGAAATTTATAAGTTCCAACAAAAAATATCATCAAAGATTTTTCCATTGGAATTTTCTTCCTTAACCTTAGTTTTTTCCTCAAAAGTTTCAATTATTTTATACTTGCACCTTCTACTTCAAATTTCATACCATTTTTTTCATTTTGAGGTAGGATCTTTTTGAGTCCCATGTTGACGGAGACGGGAAAACAGGGACCTTACAAACTCTGCATTCTCATTCAAATTTCAGATATTTACATGCATTTAAAATAAAAATAGCCCGCAGGCTTACAATGGCCGGTCTCGGCTTCGGCTCTATTCTCCCCACTCTGTTCTACTTCCTTCCCCATTCTCCGGTCCACGCCCACCTATTACAGATTTTCGAGTTTTTATCGAGGCCCCGATCCTCACAGCCTTCAATGCCCGCCTAACAAAAGTTTAAAAATTTAGATTTTCCCCCTCTTCCTGGGTTTTCAAATTTTTGGTCATAAATGGGCCATCTGCCCGATCCACCATGAGGAACCCCCATTAATGATCTTCTCTGACCTGTCGATGCCGCCTTGCTCCGATCGTCCTTTCAGTCTCTGTTACGCCCATAATGTCCATGCTCTGTACTATTGCGAAAGCCATCCCCCTCTTTAATACACGCGGTCGTCAATTTTAAACTTTAACCTTCGCGGCAGCCGCACGTCTAACTCAGGCTCGATATTCAACTGGCCACGTCACCATAAGACACGTGGAGACCATGTGTCACTACAGCTTGCCTTCTCACCAGCCTTCATGTTCGGTTTGGTCTAGCCCGACCGTTCGCTAATCACCCTTGGTCTCGTTCTCTATCTCTTTTTAACTTTCACCACTATTGGAATACCGGCCACGTGTCGGCCTTTAACTGGCCGCGATATCACGACAGGTCGCGATATCGTGACCCGTCGTGATATCACGACGTCTGAAGCCCTTCCTCTTTTCTTTGCATTACCGTCGCGATATCGCGACGTCGCGATATCGCGACGTCTGAAGCCCTTCCTCTCTTTCTTTTCATTACCGTCACGATATCGTGACGTTTGAAGACTTCTCGCCTCCTCCTCATTACTGTCGCGATATCGCGACAAAACTTCACCAAAGATGCAACGCTGCGTTGGGGTCACGATTTCACGACCCCTCCCTTCCTTGCCTCTCAAAACCTTCCAAACCAAAACTTGCTTCATAAACCTTTCACAGTACTTGAAAATAATAGATCTAAGTGCAAAGATATTAGAAAGGAAACTAAAAATATTTGGAAGATGCAAGATTGCTTTTCCCTCACCGGATGCTCCTGCATCAGACACCCCGGGTAAGAAGGAGAAGTGACCTTCACTTCTACGCTGTTCGGGCTGCGTCCCTTGCAATATCTCCGAACATTCATCAACCTTTACAACTTGCTCAAATCTTGTTTCCTGGCAGAATTTTCTGCCCTCTACCAGACAAATTCTGGCATTACTGCACATTTTCTCATCTTCGGTCTGCAATGGCTTCAGCTTGTGCCGCATTCCATCTTTCTCCAAGGAATAAGTATTTGCACGGCCATCATGCACTGCACTCCGATAAAACTGCCATGGCCTGCCCAACAACAAATGGCATGCATCCATAGGGAATACATCACACAGGACTTCATCCCGGTATCTCCCGATCTGGAACGTGACTAAACACTATTCCCGGACCCAAGCTCGGTGGTCCTTCCACAACCACGCAATCCGATACGGGTGCGGGTGTCTCCTTCTCTCCAACTGCAACTTAGAAACCATTTCCTCAGAAACTAAGTTGTCTGTACTTCCATTGTCAATAATGACATTACAAACTTTGCCCGCACTCTTGCACCGGGTGCGGAACAGGCTTCTTCTTTGCTCTGACTTGTCTTCATCCACCAGCATGGTCCTTCTCACAATCATGGCTTCCCCTTTTTCAGCTTCTTCAGAATGTTCTGAGTCAGCATCCTCAACTGCCACAACTGCTCTGGCAGGACCCACTGGCCTCTTGTTTGTCTTTTCTCGGTGTTGTGGGCACTCAAATGCACGATGCCCTTCTTCACCACAGTGGAAACAGGTTCCACGGAATACTCCCCTTTCATTCTCGCGTCTAGATCTACCCCTTCCTCTTGGGTAGTTATCATTCTGAACTTGCGGTTTTGGGTCTTCCTCTTCTCTCTGATCCCGGATGCTGCTCTCTTCTTCCTTCTTCTCTTCCTTTCCTTCTTTCTTTCCACCGTTCTTTCCTCCCGGTCCTTTTACTTTTTGCTTGCTGTCAAACTTTCGGTTCAGCTTTTCTTCCACTTTCAAAGCAAATTGGTAAGCATCTTCGATGGTGCTTACCCGAACCAAGCTCAACTCCTCCTGCACACTCGGTCTCAACCCATTAATGTAACGGGCCACCTTTTCTTTGCTAGCTTCTAAGTGTCCGGTTCTGATGGAAATTTTATAAAAATCCTTCGTATATTCTTGAACTGTTCTGTTCATCTGCCTCAAGCTTTGCATTTTACGTAACAGATCCAGCTCATAGTCAACAGGGATGAACTGTCTTTTTAATTTCTCCACCATTCTGTCCCACCTGGTAATCCGTTCTTTTCCTCTTCGGTTTCTCTCCAGCTGTACCCCCTTCCACCAAATGCTAGCATGACCCTTCAGTCGGGTCTTAGCAAATCTGACCCGGTTAGGGTCTTCAACTTCTTCGTATTCGAAGTATTCTTCTAATTCATTCACCCAGTCTATCAATTCCTCTGGGTTCAAGTTCCCAGAATACGTGGGAACCTCTAACTTCGGCCTCTTCCCGATCTAGGATATGGCCTTGTATAGCCGGGCCTATGCCGGGTCTACATATTCCTCCTATTCTTCAAACTCATTCTCCTCTTCCACATCCTCCTCACTGTCTGCATCCCTTCCCAGTTCACGTCCTCTGCGTAGCTCTTCTTGTAGGGCCTGTACTTTCCGCTGCAAAGCCCGGAAATCTTTCGCTGCCATGCCTCTGCCACCCATCAGGTTTCTTCTCGGAGGCATCTTCTCTGAACTCAAGCCCTCCCACACGTCCTGGTACAACTGCCTCTCTCTTTCGGCGGTCTGTTGTATGCTCAGGAGTTACGGGCTCTGATACCACTGACGGAGACGGGAAAATAGGGACCTTACAAACTCTGCAATCTCATTCAAATTTCAGATATTTACATGCATTTAAAATAAAAAAATCCCGCAGGCTTACAATGGCCGGTCTCGGCTTTGGCTCTGTTCTCCCCACTCTGTTCTACTTCCTTCCCTGTTCTTCGGTCTGTGCCCACCTATTACAGATTTTTGGGTTTTTATCGAGGCCCCGATCCTCACAGCCTTCAATGCCCGCCTAACAAAAGTTTCAAAATTTAGATTTTCCCCCTCTTCCTGGGTTTTCAAATTTTTTGTCATAAATGAGCCATCTGCCCGATCCACCATGAGGAACCCCCATTAATGATCTTCTCTGACCTTCCAATGCCGCCTTGCTCAGATCATCCTTTCAGTCTCTGTTACGCCCATAATGTCCATGCTCTGTACTATTGCGAAAGCCATCCCCCTCTTTAATACACGCGGTCATCAATTTTAAACTTTAACCTTCGCGGCAGCCGTGCGTCTAACTCTGGCTCGGTATTCAACTGGCCACATCACCATAAGACACGTGGAGACCACGTGTCACTGCAGCTTGCCTTCTCACCAGCCTTCATGTTCGGTTTGGTCTAGCCCGGTCGTTCGCTAATCACCCCTGGTCTCGTTCTCTATCTCTTTTTAACTTTCACCACTATTGGAATACCGGCCACATGTCGGCCTTTAACTGGACGCGATATCACGACAGGTAGCGATATCACGACCCGTCGTGATATCGTGATGTCTGAAGCCCTTCCTCTTTTCTTTTCATTACCGTCGTGATATCGCGACGTCTGAAGCCCTTCCTCTCTTTCTTTTCATTACCGTCGTGATATCGCGACGTCGCGATATCGCGACGTTTGAAGACTTCTCGCCTCCTCCTCATTACTGTCGCGATATCACGACAAAACTTCACCAAAGATGCAACACTGCATTGGGGTCACGATTTCGCGACCCCTCCCTTCCTTGCCTCTCAAAACCTTCCAAACCAAAACTTGCTTCACAAACCTTTCACAGTACTTGAAAATAATAGATCTAAGTGCAAAGATCTTAGAAAGGAAACTAAAAATATTTGGAAGATGCAAGATTGCTTTTCCCTCATCGGATGCTCCTGCATCACATGTGGTGCAAATTATATATGACAAAATTTAATTTGCAATACTTTCTATTAGCATTTCTATGTTAGCAACGTTTTATCATCTTGATGTGATCCATATATTGGATGAGCGATTGGTATAGAGAAGTTTCACCTTATTGGATTTTTTCTAGATGTGGAGAATTCAATATCTAATGAGTTCTCTTGATGTTGAGCCTCTTAAAAGTTCTTGTTTTCTTCCCAAGTTGTTGATATTCTATTCCTTTGTCCATCCCTCACCTTCATACATTATTCTAAAGTTTTATTGGAGAGATGTTGTATGATAAGTCTAAAACCATGGTCCAATGCATATATAAGTAAGAATCAATTATTATAATATGGGCTTGATATGTACCATTGATGGATTTTTTTAGTTATCACCGAAAAGGCTAATTAGTCACCATCCATGGTAGCATCCAATTCAAATATAATTAAAAGGTCTAAGTTAAATAATTGGTGTTCATTGTATTGCAATAGTTTTATGGTCAACTTATCCGCATAGTGTGAGTATTTTTACACCCATAATTACCCTTTGGAGATATTTTTTTGGTGATACTTGACATGGAATTTTTGGAAATTGGTGATGAATATAGTCCCCTTGTCTCCAATTCAGGCCTTAAATTATCTTTGGGGTGCAATCTAATTGAGTTGTAGTGATCTATCACTACATTGTCATCCTATAAGGTGGCTTATTATGTAAACTTGATCCATGAATAAAATTTATGTGATGATCAATGCTCCTCAAGGGTGGTAACCCATATTTTGGAAGAATATCTACATATTCTTCCAAAAAATCCCCCACTCCATGTGGGATTTTATCCATATTTTCTACTATCCCTTATTCTATAATCGTTGCGATGAAAGCAAAATATGCTTCCTTCTTATTCATTCCATTCAAGGATTGTTAATTGTATCCTGACACATTGTAGGATTGTTATCTGTTTTTTTCTCTTTGTTTTTCAATGAGCTTAAAGTGTACCTCTTTCCATCCTTCTCAATAGTCTAGTTGATCACCCTACCATAATTTAGCACCTTTATATCAAACTACAATAGTATTTCCAATAAATCATGACAAGCATCTATTGGCATAACATCATATAATATCTCATCCTTGTATGAACCAATTTGGAATTTCACAACAAGATTGTTTTGTTACCAATTTGCTAGTTTCAGTAATATCTTGTTCATCATAATGATTATCATTGTTTTAGTTCCTCCATGTGATTTGGTGAAAAAATATTCTCTTCATATACTAGTGTAGTTTTGTTACTGGCTCGTTATGTCCTTCTTACAAGCATCTATAACACTTAATAGAAAAACCACCTCCTCTACCTCTACAAAATACACCTTGTCCTCTTGATGATTCACCATTTTTCCAAGTACTTTGGTTGAAATCACCATGATAATTACTAATTTTTCCTTAGAAATGTTACCCTCTAACATTATTTTATTGTTCACTTAAGAGGATCATCCTCTTCCTCTACAATTGTTTTATTTCTTTCACGACAAATTATCCTCTATATTTAAGGTATATTGGTAGGCTTCTTCTACCATATTCACTCTCATCATGCTAACTTCATCTTGTATAGATAATTTTAGCCCATTAATGTATTTTAAAATTTTATCTTCATTGTCTTCCACATGATTTGCCTAAATGGTGAGCCTATAGAATTCCCCTAAGTAATCCTTCATACTTATATCTTTTCTTCTTAAATTTTACAATTTACTAAAAATAGTCAATTGATAATATGATGGGAGGAATATGGCCTTCAATTTTGTGATAATTTTCAACTAAACCTTAGTATTTTACTTTCCTTTCTTGGTATTTCAATTTGAACAAGGTCCCACTAGAATAACACATACTCTTCTACCTTTGTACAAGTAAGTTTCACCTTTTAGGGGTATTTTATTGATTCATAATAAAAATATTTCTCCATTTATGCAATATAATCAATGATATTATTAGGACTTAAACCTCCATTATATGATACGGTTTTAGACATTGACTTCCTACACATGTTAGATATTTTCTAGAAAAAAAAAATTATTGGATATCCTTCTTGTTTTTCATTTTGAGGTTTTGGTTGGTCTGTTTCCTCCTCTTCACTATCACTTATATCTTCTAGTTGAATATGTTAGAATATATCTTTGTTCTCTTAAGTTATACTAGGATAGTATTACTTGAGTTACCACTCTTCCATGAGTCATGTGAACTCTCAATTTAGACCAGTTCATATTTGTTGAGTTGTAATACAATGGCTCATATTGATCAACTTTGTTATTTATATAAATTTGATCCCATGGAATAATCAATAAATATTTGAGCTTCAATCCACACTTGTGATTTATTTGCATAGCTATTTCTTCTAAATATAATATTTTTTCTTAATATTTCTAACATGGTACCAGAGCTAGGATAGTTTTTACAAATATTCAAGTTTCTTTTTGAAGTTATAGTTTTCAAATTTGGTTCATTGCATTAGTTCAATTTTGGTCTCTCTGGTGGTTTCTCCTGGATACTATTTGGCAAGCCCTGTTGCTCGTCTATTCCGACTCTAAGCCATCACTTGGCAATTTTATTTTCCAATGGTGTCTCACTGTAATTAGGAAAACTTGTATTCCTGACCCCTTTAAGATCACCATTGTTACATTTATCTTCACCTCAAATTTTGTTCCTAATTAAAGCCATATACCTTTTGGCATACTAATTATTTTGGATATATTTTGATTCAGATATATTTTAGGTTAAAATTGTTCTAGTTTCAAAACCAAATGATTTTATATATTATGAAAGAATACTTTTTTCAATGTTGAGCCCTATAATTTAAGATTTTTTTAGAGTATACTTTGCAAGAAATCGCATAAAGGCCATAGTTGGAATTTATCTATGTTTACCTATAGATTCGAGCTCCAACTATCTTCTCGAACACTCTCCTTGTCAAATACCACCTTGATTCCTATGAATCAAGCTACTCATCCCTTTTCAGATGCTCCTCAAAGGACATATTGTAAAGCACATGGTTGATAACTACTACTTTTTTGCACCAAGAGTTACACTTACCTTTTGTGATAGTGGAGACTGATGATTTCATCAGTGGACATTGATGGCACGATCTTTGGTGTTGTAAAATTCAAAATCATCACTTGGCACCCAATGTGTACTTTTCAATCGCATCGCAACTGAAGATAAAGTGAAACGACTACCCCAGCACATGGCCTCCCTATCTTAAACACAACTTAGTGTTTTATATATGTTGACATCATATCAATATTGTTCTTGGAAAATGTTCTACCTATAAAAATATCATCGATATTTGAAAATATCATATTGAGTTTGCAAGTATTTTACTATCACCGAAGATGATCGTGTTTTCCTCCCATGTTGAAAGCTCCTACCATCACTATCAATTTTTTGGGCCTGCTTCTAGCACCATTGTGTCAAGATATTCTTCTATCAATATCATATTTTTCTACACACTAAGGATATGGTGGTAAATCATTGGTAAAGCTTGCAACACCATTTACAAGAAGTCTATACTTGGGAGGGAGGTATACGTCTCTTCTAATATGTATGAATTGAGGAAGGTAGTGTTTTATATTAAAGGTCAGCTTACACAACTTGTAGAAGTATTTTAATTTTGAGGTAGACATCTCTTCTAGGGAGGCAATGTTCGACATTAAGAAACTTGCTTGCTGTGTTTGAGATGACACGTTTGAACCTTGCTTCCATTTTCTGGCTCCTTCTAATTGTGGGTGTCAAAAAAAATCTCTTTAAAACCAAATATCTCAGTTGATTAATGCATTGAATTTGGTTTCATTTACATTGTCATTTGAATTGTAGGTATCCTTATGGAGTGGAACATTCAAAGGTTAATTAATAGAAGAAAGGTGTAAATATTTTGGACAAGCTCGGATCCTACTAAAAATATTCACTCTCCCTACATAGTTCAAGGAAGGGAACACCAGAGTTATGACATTTGAGTAGTTGCAACAGTCTCAAAAAGCATTGAGTAAGATAAAATGCTTCAGCTTCTAAGACATGCGTCAGGGAAATGTAAAATGTATTGCTTTAAAATTTTATAAGGATTTCTTAAAACAATATTCTCCATCTTGTTTTATCCTTGATAGTGCAGGATACTGATGCCCATCCATTCAATGGGTGTTTCCTTGTTTCTTCAAAACAAACAATTTTTTGATGTTATTTTAATATCAGTTGTAAAGTTCTCAAAAGAGCATTGTAAAGAGAATCATTTTTTTTATCCCCTCTCACTACTATGACTACTATCAAAGGCAATTACAGTGATGTATTTACTTGTAATATCATAAATAAATAAATAAATGGGGGTTTTTTTTGGTGGTGCTACTTCTTGCACCTAGTTTTTAAGACTTCATGGGGGTTGTTATTGCTGCACCTTGCACCTTGTTTTTGGTATTTGGCTTTGTTCAAAAGAATTTATTTTTCTTACTACTTTTGCATTCCTTTAGAATATAATTATTGGAGGACATTTTTGTGGTGGAGTCTTTCTGAGGCACAATTTTGGCCCCATAGTTTTGTGGCATGCATCCCTTTTTTTCAACATCTTCCATATGTTCTACTTCCAAATATGTAATTTTTTACTAAACACACTTGAAAATTTGAACATTTTAAGCCATCACATAAATTTTTTTATCAAATCCTTTTAATAATCGCCTATGTTCCACATATCATTCTTCTCATTAACTTATAGTTTCTCTCAAGTAAGGGTGGGTCATTGAGAAGATTCGGTATAAAGGTTTGGAAGATTATTCTTGCTTCAATAGCCTATGTTCCATGTATCACTCTCCTCATTTGATTATAGTTTCCCTCATGTAAGGATGGGTAAATTGAAGATATTGGTCTAAAGTTTTATCTTCTTCTACGTTCAATCAACAGGTGTTACTGTGTATTCAAATTGAAAGGGGTACATCAAAATCTCAAGAAATTCTTGCAGTTAAAGGGAGGAATATTGGTTCTCTGTAGTTTTATTTGGCAAAATGAATACAATTTATCAACTCACCCCTCATAACTATGACACATGGAAACCAAATATATTAAATCTCATTTCTCAAAAAGAGCTCATACACTTGCTAGAAGAGAAGCAACCTAAATTTGAAAAGGAATATGAAATATTTGTTCATAAAGGAAAGATGTATGAAAAAATGGGTATTATAAGCACAAATGTAAATGAGAACTTATGGTTTCACATTTCAAAATATAAAACTCCATTTGAGAGTTGGAAAAAACTAAAGAAATTTTCTAGTAAAGTGGATAAAATAAGGTTAATGCAGCTAGAGGTAGAGTTAACAACACTATCTCCTGAAGACTTCAACAATATTGTTGACTTTCTCACCAAATTTAAAGAAGTCCTCACTCAATTAAAGGGAAGTGATAAGAATAAAACAGAAGAAGAATGCATCTATCTAATTATTTCTAAGTTAATTGGAGTATTTCAAATTTTTGCAACCACCTTTTTGTCTACAAAATATGCTCTTGGTACAAGTTTTAAAATGCCCTCTTTAGATGAGTTTTGTGATAGGCTAACTAGAGAGGAAATAAAACTTGAAAAAATATGAGATCTCTCCCTCTTCCTTAAAATCCTTAGTAGCATCCACCTCCAAATATAAAAATAAAGGAATAATCCCTATAACTTGTACACATTACAAAAAGGATGGTCATTTTGTGAATAAATGTTGGAAAAGACTTCAACAACTAGAAGCAACAATGAAGGATCACAAGATCTATGTTAAGAAGCAGATAGGAAAAGCTTTAAATTTTCAAGGCAAAGCTATAAAAAATTCATCAAAATACTAGGTTCTAGATTCATGAGCAACTCATCATATGACTTCCCCACATGAGTCATTCACTTCAATCTCCTCAAGATCAACTTGCAGCATAGAAGTTGGTGACTCATCCTTTATACCGGTCAAAGTAAAAAATGTGACATTTCTATTTATGGTGGTTATACCAATAATGTTCTCTATATCCTAAATATAGCTAAATCTCCTCTCCATCTATCATATTTGTACTTTTGCAAAAGGCAAAATAGTTTTTTTTTCACCAACAAGAGTTGAGATAAGATACTTTCAAGAACCAAACTCTCTCATAGCAAAAGGAAATATTTATCATAAGGAGATCTTGAAAGAAAAATGTGGCATGAAAGGTTTGGATATCTCAGTTATAGTTATCTAAAGGAGTTAAACACTCATGAAATGGTAATAGGGTTGCCAAAAGTCTCTTCTATTGATGAAGTATGTCCTAGATGTCCTCTTGGAAAGTAACATCAAGACCCTTTTCACCCAAGTGGTTCTCAAAGAGCCTTATCCCCTCTAGAGTTAATCCATAGTGACTTGATGGTCTTCCCAGAGCCTTATTTCAAAGGATAAAATATACCTTTACCTTCATTGATGATTTCTCAAGAAAAACTTGGGTCTACTTTCTAAAATACAAAATTTATGTTCTATCTCACTTCAAAATCTTCAAAGCCTTAGTTGAAAATCAAACCACTTGCAAAATCAAACAAATTTGTACTGATAATGGGGGGAATACTTCAATAATGAGTTCTCCATTTTTATCTCAACTCATGGTATAATTCATCAACATTCAGTCTCCCATAATCCATAGAAAAATGGTATTGCATAAAGGAAAAATAGAACTTTAAAGGAAATGGCAAACTATATGCCCCACTCAAGGTATATTCTAGTAGTTTTTTGGGTTGAGGCAATTAACTATGCAAATTATTGTTGGACATTTGTTGTCATTGATGTCAAGGAACGAAGTCATCATTGATGTCAAGGAATATTTCAAAGAACAATGCAAAGGTTAATGGCAAAAAATATTCATAATATCTTTAATATTATGTGGAAACATATGAAGGTGGGTTTTTATTAAAACCATGGATGAGAAAATAAAAGGTTTTTCATAAAAACCCAGGGAAGATTTTTGAAAAGCTAAAGGAGGTTTTAATATTTATTTTATAAAATATTTAAATTCAATTTGAATTTAAATTTTATAAATAAATATTACTTACACAAGGAGGTAAATTCACAGAATTCTTTAAGCCTTAATAAGACCCAAAGGAATTAAGTATTAATTTATAAGATTTCAACTCTAAAGATTTTAAATAATTTATAAATTAATTATTTAAAAACAAAATGCACTAACGTCTAAGGTTAAAGTGAAAAATAAAAATGCGTCGACATCCAAGGAAAGGGGAGGCATTGTATATTAATACATGCCTTAATGGTAGTTTTAAATGTGTCGAAAATATATTCTAAATCATGCAATTCGTAATCAAAGGCTGCAGAAGGGAAGAAGATAAAATTGGTTTTAGCACCAAAAAGGAGGTTGAAGCTTCCATGGGAGGAGAACCCCCATCCAACTAGGCGGTATGTCCTAGTGGAACTTGGATGGGAGTTAAGGTGCTTGGGTAGTGTGAGACATGTGTTTGAATTGTGACAGGATCGTTTTGGCATGGGAAGAACGTGGTTTATTTTTACTTAGAACCAGTAAGGGTTAAGGAGCACATGGTGCTCATTTGGTGTTAAACAAACACCTAGCGCTCATGGCAGCCGAGGCTATGGTTAGGACACATGAGGAGGTGGAAATCGAAGGTTCAAGTCTCACCCAAGGCGGAGGTAAACATTTTAAGTTTAATTTTTATCAAGCCTAGGTTTTAAATATAGTTTAAAGGAGTTATAAGGGGTTAAAGTTAAAAGGGATTAATTTAAATTTTAATCATTTATTAAAAGGAGAGATAAAGGGTAAATTTTATTTTTACATGAAGTTATTTTTACATGGTTGATTTATCGAAAGGGTAAATTGAATATTGATTATTTTGAGAGAACCTTTTTTGTTGAAGGTGATATTGTTATTATTATAGGGAGATCATAAGGTGTATTTGGTTAATCATTTTTGTATATGAATGCTTTCCTTAAAATGGAGTGATAAAGTGTATATGTGGTTTGATATTTGCATTGTATCTTTGTGAGCATTTTTCTAACTTCTTGAGGTTTTCAAAGAAGTGTTTGTGGTTGTGGCAAATATTTGAGGTTCCTTTATCATAAAAAAGGTATGAGCACAATCTTCCAAATTTGAGTTGATTGGTTGGTTTTCTAGAAAATAAGTTTGGAGTGAAAAGGATTTGATTAGGGCTTCCTTATTGAGTGTGTTGAGTTAATGCTTCAAGGTTTTCTAGAATAAAGAGTTGTTATTAAAACCTTATTTTATAAGCATTGTTGTTGAAGCCATTGGTTGTGTGAAGAAATTGAACTAGGGTCTGAAAAGAACATGAGTATCATTGTTATGTGAGTTTTTTTGTTAAGCATTGTTGGAAATATTTTGAGTGAGTGATCATATGCTTGGACTAGGATTTGTAAGCAAGGATAATTTCATTGAGTGATTGGTTGAGTAGAGTTGGTTGAGCCTAGTCAAGTGGATGTGTGAAGTGATTTTTCAAGTTCCAAAAACAAACTATTCTATATTATAAATTGAATTGATAAAGTGATTGAGTTGAAGCATATTGAGTCTCTAAAAATTCTATGTATGTTTCTTAAAGAGTGATTGAAAGTGATTGATCATTGTGATGATTATAGAGCATATTGAGTCTCTAAAAATTCTCTTTATGTTTCTATGATATTGGACAAGTTCTAGAGTGGACTTGTTGACCATATTTGAGATATGTCTTTGAGAAGACTTGTGGATAGATTTGAGTAAGCTTTTGTGAAAGCTTACAGTACAGATTGAGAGCATATTTGGATAAGTAGACTTGTGGATTTATTTGAGTAAACTTTTGTGAAAGCTTACAATACATATTAACTACAAATTTGGATAAGTTCTTGTGAGGACTTATTGAGTAGATTTGGATAAGTTATTGTGAGGAATTATTGAATAAATTTGGATAAGTTCTTGAGAGGACTTATTGAGCAGATTGGAAAAGTTCTAGAGAGGACTTAAGGATAGATTTGTGTGAGCTTTTGTGAAATATTACAATGCATATTTGAGATAAGTCTTTAAGAAGGCTTGAGAGCAGAGTTAATAGATTGATTTTTTCAAACCTTGAGTTAAGGTTTGTGGCAAATCCAACAGAGTTAATTTGAGATTGAGTCAAGCTTTGAGTTAAGTCTTGAGGATAGAGATTGAGGATAAATTTGTGCTAGATCGAAGGACTATGTTTATTATAGATTCGAGGACAAATTTGGTGTAGATTTGAGGATAGATTTGTGCTAGACCAGAGACAAATATTGAGGTCAAATTTATGCTAGACCGAAGGATTGTGCTTAGTATAAATTTTAGACAGAGATTTAGAGATGATAGAGTTGAGGATAGATATATCCATCCAGAGCAGGGAATATAGATGTCTTCTATGGATAGAGTTCCATTTGATAAAGGTAGTGGAGGTAGAGGTCTTCTAGAGGATCACCAACCAGAGTAGAGATTTATGATATTTTTGTCTCATGTGGATAGAGATCCATGAACTTGATTTAGGGGATTGGTGTCTCCTTTGGATAGAGGTCCATAAACATTGTAATAGAGAAAGAATTCCCAAGATATTGATTGAGAAAAGTTTAGTGAAATATTTTCTTCGTGGAGTAGTCCACATTGGGTGAACCACGTAAATTATGGTGTCTCTATTGTGTGTGGTGATTTATGCATTGCTTTAATTACTTCTATTGATATTGCTATCTTTACATTACATAATATTTATTGGGAAAAAAAAGTAAAAAGTGATCTTATACTGTTCACCCCCATCTCAGTATAATCTTGTGCTTCAATTATATTCAAAACCACACACCTCATAAATCTATTGGCCATTTGAATCTCGAGGAAGCATGGACAAGATCAAAACCTGATGTCTCTTTCTTCAAATTTTTTGGGTATACTTCTTGGGCACATACCCCAAAGAAGAAAAGGAAGGCTCTAGACAAGAAAAGAAAGTAGCTCATCTTTATTGGTTATTGTGAGGAAATGAAAGCCTATAGGCTACTTGATCCCACAACTCATGAGGTATTTTTTCATAGAATTGTTCAATTTGATGAAACATTCCCTCATAAAGATCCTTAATCATCCTCTTCCAACATTAATTCTCTTGAACCATCTCCAATATTTGAGCTTCAATATAATGAAGATCCCATCCATGAGATAAATGATCAAAATAAGGATCCTATACTCCAAACTCCAACTCAAAGTCCTACCACACCTATTACTACTTCCACAATACCAAAATGGGCCTGAACCATAGTTCAAGATGCCACTCCTTACATCCAAAATCTTCCATCATCCATATTAAGCAACTCCATGTTAGGAGGGAAACTAATGAGATATGTATTGATAAAAAATTGATTACATATATAGGAATAAGGCCTATTTGATAACATGACAAATGTCAAGTAAAACTGACAAGTGTCAAGGTGAAGGTATACTACACTTTAATTCTAACATCCCCCCTTAAAGTGCACTATCCTAACTAAAGAAAAAAATAAGTCAACATTATGTAACATTCCCCCTTAATGTTGACTTCTCTAAAAGCAACCTATCATCATCTTTTATTGTTGATTTGGTCTAGGCTCGTGCTCCTTGCACTTGGCTCTCCAACTGTGAATAATGCTAGATTCACTATGTATACATCTCGGTCTGTTTCCTCAGCGTTAGCCACATCTATGGGTTTGTTACCATTGGGTCAGTCGTTTAAGTGCCTCAGGGTCATCATGGGTGCCTCAGGGTCAGCCACTTTTGGGTCTGTTGCCTCTATAGGTCATCCTCAAAGGATGTTGCCTCTCGTAGGTCACTGACTAGATTCACCATGAATATCAAATCTCCCCCATGGTGAACTCAATCTAGAAGGTGTCGGTCTCTTCCAAAAATGCACCTTAATAAATAAATAAGATCCATGAAATACAATAAAATTGAGCCATATATCCAAATATGGAGGATAAAAAGAAGAGAATAAGAAAATCTTCTGAAGTGTTTTCATTTGTAGTGTTCAGAAGTAGATCCGAAAAAACCTTGGATAGAGTCTAGGGTGTCTATGTCTATAGTCCCTAGAATAAGTGTCCTTATGGTAGTCACCTCATCTTATCGTAATGCATGGGTAACCATCCGGTGCATCCGCCAAATAGAAAGAGGAGAATACTAGATACTAGGTTCACTTACAAGTGCCTTGGGAGTGTTGGGTTCAACCGAGAGTGCACTCCAAGGTAGAAAAATTTGAGGCTTAAAAACTCAAATGAAACAGCCTCATAATTACAAATGGACACCACCAATGTGTCCATCTCAAAAAAAGGTTTCCAACGACTATAAATACTCCTATACTTGGGTTTGAATGGTGCCTTCAACTTGCTAAAAAAATAATAGCATGTCTCTCTAGGTAGAAAAATAAACAACTTCGTTCAATGGCGTCATCGCTCTCAGGCAGAATAAAAATAGCCTTAAAATTTCCCTCGTAGGGGAATTACATGGGCCATCTAGGCCTTTCACTTCCACTTCCCATGTGGAAAAAATAGGCCAATTAAGTTTTACTATCAGCCACTTTCACCATGATTAAAATATCTCCCTCCAAGGGAAATTACAATGGCCATGTGGCCCTCCACTTCCATGTGGAAAAAAAAATAGCCACTCCCTCGTTTTAAATAAAGTGCCTATACATTAAAGTGGTGCCTCCACTTTATAAAAAACAATGCCCCTTCCTCATTTTTAAATATGAAGAAAAATAAAGTAAAATAGTTAGTCTTCGCTCTTTTCCACAAACCAGAGGACGTCAACCCAATCGTTTCTCCCAACTTCAGCACACACATCAACGCTCACTCAGCGCACATGTCTCGCAACTGTATCTCCAAAAAAACTTCTTTGATGGTGATGTTGTTGCTTCCTCCTATGCATGGCTTATCACGAGTAGGTTCTTTATGGGCATGGCAGTCGATTACTCCATGGTGGTCGACTCACTTTTCACATTATGGCCTCGCATTGTCAAACCATACCAACAAACATATTGTCGCTTCAAAGTGGCTTGAGAACATTGTATGCACTGCGACGATGTACACTACCGCCATAGTTCATGCTGCATATGGTTTGTAACCTCATGATACTATGCAAGATGTGCTCAACCACACTAGTCTTATGACAGCACAATGACCACATCCTCAAATAGACCACCACTACCCACAGTAACCAACATTCTACTAAACTTTATCATAAACCAAAGCAGTAATTGTCGTGGCTGAATATCTCCAAAAAAAAAAATTTCCCACATGTGACTATGGCCAGGCAGGGTTTTGAGATGTATCTCCCAAAATTATTTTACGTAAAAGACTCACACCCACTGAACAAACAAAAAAGACTCAAACTTAACGTTAAAATGAGCACTAGAACAGAAGAGTGCTAGATCGTCAGCCAAAATGCCATGACACGAGGTTCACGTAGACATCCTCCAAATTAGGCACCACCCACACAGTTCCAAAGCAACCACCATACACCATAGATGAACAACAGCACTCAATCACTTGGTCGTCAGAAACAGCAAGCCTCCATATCATAAATAAAATCTCAAATATGTCCTCTCCATGGCAGCGTTGCAAAACAAAGTACTTATAAGTGGCCATAAAAAACACAAATCACCATGCTTCGAACTCGAAAGCAATGATCAGGTGGGCCCCATTATTTGCCTACGCATCTCCTGTGCATATCACATTGTCAACAGGAGCATTTTATTCTGCATGAAAAACAAACATGGCTCCACTCGTCGGTCCAACACTAGCGGTTTAGTGGGTGAAAGCTGAGATCAAATAGAAAACAACTTCGTTCTATTTACACCGAACTTGCACCACGATCTTCATTAATTGAAAACATTGTGCTACCACCACAATTTGGGCACCACAATGATGCTGCCCTCCTATTAAAAAATATTTATTTTCTGATAGCCACATCATCAATTAAACATTAAAAAACAAAATTGCCACACATCCCCCCACTATCTCTTTTGTTATCGATAAAGGGTCTCTCGAAGCAATCGGGATTCAACCACCATGTAATCCAGTATGCCATAATGAGCTGACATGATTCAAAATGTGTCCAACTCCATATTTTGCTTCATCGTTATACTAGAAAAAGGCTTGCATTGCTCTCATACTATATCCATTCTCTGCTGCCATCGTAGATTCATCATGGTGGTGGTTTTCTGCACAACCCCTACCAACATATTGAAAGGACCAAAATGCATATGGGAAAGCATCAAAATGTGGTTAAACTATGTCTTCCACATGAAAAATTTGGACTTATATCATGCTTCATATTGAACCAGCACAACAAGCACACAAAAGTAGTGAAACACCCCAGATACATGCTAGATCCAGCGTCCGTAGCTCACACAAATGTCCTTAGATCAACATCCGTATAAAAGATCAAGTTGAGGAGAATGAGTCAACACTCTAGTTGCAAGAGCAGTAACAAGACCAATAGCCTATCCAGAGAGATCTCACCTCACCTTTCTCATCTATAGCTACAATAGCAGTAACAACAGGCCACTGGCTGCATTCCCTTTTTCACAGGTGCACCATAGCCCTTAAATATGAAATGACTTGATCAATTCTTACATATCAATCTCCTCATCTTCTTTGAAGGCAGTTGAGAAATAGATCTTCTACTGCTGATCACATGGTCACCTGTAATTTTTCCACCAGCAGCATTTTGATAATCAAGTAAATACTAGTGTTGGTCCACAGCAGTAGAGTCAGGTGAAGAATCAATTTACTGAAAAACACCCCAGCCAATCTCTTCAAGATATCTATCATGGGCAACCACAAGGTGAATACATCATATGCATTCTGAAATGCTTCAAATTCCTCATTCTTGCTACCAACAAAAAATAATAATGAATGGATTCTTGTGAGGCTCAAGATTTTTGAAAAATCACGATCCTGCAATTGCATGGAACTTCACCATCGGGACAGCAAAAATCGAGCGGTATATCTCAGCAGCAACAGAAAAAGTGATGTTTCCCCTGAGCAACTTTTTGAAAGCAATAGGTGGGCAGATCAATGATTTAACTAGCACATTACAGCAATCTGTTGTCTCCAGTGCATCATCTTTTAATCGTATGGTACAGTGACTGTGCAGCGGTGGATTTGAGGGTGGGAACTGCTTCACGGAGTTTCGGATGGAGAGCACCATAGAAGCAACGAAGGTGGGGCCATGGGGCATGTTGATGCAGCAGGTGGTGGGATGCGCCAAGGAAAACGTAGTAAAAAAAATCAATCTACTTGTGCTTCGGTGATAGTCCAGCTGGCGAGTAAGGCAATGAACTACAGATAATTATTTTGAACCATATCCATATCTACGGTCATATAGGCACAATCTACCATCATTGGTGACGGACTGGATAAAGCAATAGCTAAAAATTCTGCATCAAATCCTCAACCATGGTTTTGTTCTTGGAATAAAAGGAGCCATCAAAATTGGGGGTATCCTCCTCCTTGAAGCCGATACTGCTGCTTATGCAGATCACATCGCCCTCCTCCATTTTTTTAGCTCTACTGCAACCATAGATCTAGAACATGCAGAGAAGACAAGTCATCCCATAAGATCATAATCAAAATGGTGGCATCGACAGAGAATGGAAGCACCAAGCCAAACCTAAAATTTTTGGTGTACGGGCGCATGATCTGGATCGAATGGGAGATAAGGAGGCTACGTGAGGCACAGGGGATCCCATTCGAGTATGGGAAGGGGTGGCTAGAGAATCGTCCACAGCTGTAGTAGGACATCGATGCGGTGTGATCCCTTGCTTAAATGTTTTGTATACGATTTTAGTGCCACATATATAAAATGATTTCAAAAATTTCCCTAAGTGTATCTCATTTTTCATTCTTCTACCAAGAACTACTTCTACGGACGGATACATAGGTAGTCATTTTTCTTAGACTTTCTGGTTTCTGATCCATCCCATGGATGGAGAGCATACTCCCTCAGTTAGAAAAAAAAATTGGGAGAAAAATGAAGAAATGGAAAAATGGAGGGAAAATGAGGGGGGGAAATCCCCCCTCAAGCTCACAAGGCTAGAGAAATCCTAGAGCTCTGATACCAAATGTTAGGAGGAAAACTAATGAGATATGTATTGATACAAAATGGATTACATATATAGGCATAAGGCCTATTTGATAACATGACAAATGTCAAGTGAAACTGACAAGTTTCAAGGTGAAGGCATAGTGCAATTTAATTCTAACACTCCATAGGTTCTTGTCTTGTTTTTCAATCCATTTCCATAGATCCTCAATCCGTCAAATAAGAAACTTGTATAAAATAATGATATGATGCCATGGAGAAAGAATTTTCTTCCTTGATCAAAAACAAAACTTGGGATCTAGTCCCTCTACCTAAAGGAAGGAAATTGGTTTGCTACAAATGGATCTATAGAACTAAGTATGGACTTGACAGAAAAATTAACAAACACAAAGCTCGCTTGGTTACTAACGTTTTCTCACAAATTGAAGTCATTGATTATTTTGAAACCATTGCACCAGTTGCAAAAAAGGATTCTGTTAGGCTGGTACTTGCACTTGTTGCTTTCCAAAACTGGCATATTTTTCATATGGATGTTAAAAGTGCCTTCTTACATGGTGACTTAAAAGAGGAAATATTCATGGAAAAACCTGCTAGATTCACTCACAACTCCTTCCTTGTTTGTATACTTAGAAAATCTCTCCATGGTCTCAAGCAAGCTCCTATAGCTTGGTATGAAAAAATGGACTCCTTCCTTCTTTCCTCAGTATTTTATCATTGTGAGTCAGATGCCACATTCTACATTTGGAGAGATGGAGAAAAAATCATCATACTCATTCTATATGTTGAAGATCTACTACTCATTGGTAGTGATATTTCTCATATCCAAAATATTAAAAATTCCTTTGATGAGAAATTTGAGATGGTTGATCTGGGTTTAGCTCATTATTTCCTTGGGATACAGATAACTCAAATAGATACAAGAATTTATTTGTGTCAATAGAAATATACTCTAGACCTTCTTTAGTAGTTTAAATGACTGATTATAATCCTTATTATACATCTTTTCAATCTGGAGTCACTCTAAGTACTTCCTACAAATCCCCTTTATGTGATGCTACTCTCTACATACGACTTGTAAAAATTCTATTATACCTCACTCACATTCACCTAGATATTTTATATGTTGTTGGCTTAATCTCTAGATTCTCACATCAACCTTATTTTAGTCATTGGCAAGGAGCAAAAATAATCCTTCGCTACTTGCAAGGAACTACTCACTTTGGGATTGTATATGATGGAGGATCCATGGATATCATTTTTTACATAGATTATGATTGGGCAGGTTCAGTTGAAGATATATGTTCTACTTCTAGCTATTTTTTTTGCCTTAGTTCTTCACCTATTGCTTGGTCATGCAAAAAACAACAAGCAATAGCATTATCATGTATAGAGGTAGAGTACAAGGCAGTAGTTTTGTCCAGTCAAGAAGCTCTATGGCTTCATTAGATACTAAAAGAATTTATTTTTTCCATGACCAACCCATTACCCTTTGGTGTGACAATCAAAGCACAATTCATACTGCCCACAATCCAGTTGAGCATCAGTGCACCAAGCACATTGAAATTCACATGCACTTCATTCGACAACATATTCAACAAGGGTCTCTAAACTTGGAGTACATTCTCACAGAAAATAAAATTGTAGGCATCTTCACCAAATCCTTTCCTTCTCCGCATTACATCCAGTTGCGAGAGAAAATTGGGGTAAGGCAGTTGTAGTATAAGAGTGCACAAAGGATTTCACCTCTCTCTTCATCTTATTGTTATTTTTATTTCTTGGAAGGTGGTTTTTTTACCATATCTCCTATATGTAATCACATTGTACATGAGTACCTCATCAGACCTTGTTTTCGAGATTCATTTTTTTGTGTTCAATAGAGGACAATATTCACCATCCTAAGACATGCCTCTTTTTTATATACTTCTTGAAATATGGTTTTATTTTCATGTTTTTTTTACCATATCTTAATAAGAGTTAATTGTACATGAGTACCTCATCATGCCTTGTTGCCGAGACTCATCTCTTGTTGTTACATGCATCCCTAGTATCACTTAAGGGGAGTGTTAGAGTAAATTTTTGTTCTCTTAAGTTCTACTAGGATAGTCTTACTTGAGTTACCACTCTTCCATGAGTTAGGTGAACTCTCAATTTAGACCAATTTTTATTTGTTGAGTTGTTATAATCCAATGGCTCACATAGATCAACTTTGTTATTTATACAAAGTTGATCCCATGGAATAATCAATCATTATTTGAGTTTCAATCCACACTTGTGATGTATTTCCATAGCTATTTCTTCTAAATAGAATATTATTCCTCAATATTTCTAATAAAATACCCCTCATTTGAGTAGTTTCAAGTGGATATTATAAAGTGTTAATTCCTCTCAGCATCTAAGCTATATCTATGGCATCAGGGTCTTATGGTCTTCATGTACCATATTTCATTTTGCATCTATCAAACCTTAGATATCAACCTGCTTTGATACTAAATGATGTATATGAAATAAGAGAGTCCTCCTACAGATGATTTTCTGAAGTGATAAATGGTCAAATCAACCTACTACCATAGGATGCACAAAAAAATCCTTCCTATCATACAACAATCATCCTTGTATGACTATGCTCATTATACAATAATATTCATTATATGATGGTCTAGTTTTTTGGTTTGTGTGGAAGATTTTCAATATACTGTGGTTCCAACCATACAATTGGTAATTTTATACAACACACATTCATCGTATGATGGACTACTTCTATTATACTCCTCAATATTTGTATGACCATCTCAATGCATGGCTAGTAGGTTTAATTGTTCAAAATGCTAACCTCAAACGTGGTAGCTCCTATTTTTAGAATGAATAACAATTTTATTATTATTGAATGCTTCTGATAATATTTAACCCAAATTATGATATTCTTCCACTCCATCAATCAAATGGCTAGGTTCTTTTATTCCACATATACAATAAATAATGATGCTTTAACCCTTCACTTGATGATAGTTCTACATAGTGATAAAAATATCTTTTGAATGATACCTTTTATAATATTATAAACATGCTCATGTGTTTGTAATTTACTAACTTCTATTTTATCACACTTATATGTTGAGCAAGGTGTTGCAAGAAGGTTGTCATTGTTGTCAACACAGGCAGTTAGATCCAAGGATGCAATGGGTAGACAGATCAGAAGTCATTCAGATGCAGAAGATAGAAAAAATTCGAAGAAAAAGACAAGTTAGAAAACTGTCGCGATATCGCGACATGTTTTCTGTCGCGATTTCGCGACAAGTCGGAGGAGAGAGAAAGTGCAATAAGAAATGTCGCGATATCGCGACGAAAGTGAGGAGAGAGAAAGTGCAGCCAAAAATGTCGTGATATCGCGACGAAAATGAGGAGAGAGAAAGTGCAGCCGGAGATGTCGCGATTTCGCGACGGAAGTAAGGAGAGAGAAGGCGCAAGTCAAACTGTCATGATTTCGCGACAAGTCGGAGGCCAAGAAGTCAAGTTGAGAAACTGTAGCGATTTCGCTACATGTTGACTTTTCGCTGGCAGAAACCGGGAGAAAGTGTTAAGTGAAAAAGTTGTAGCGATTTCGCTACAAGTTACAAAGACCAAGTAAAGGTGTAGCGATTTCGCTACGAGCTGCAAAGGCACAAAGTAAAGGTGTAGCGATTTCGCTACGAGTTGCAAAGAGACGAAGTAAAGGTGTAGCGATTTCGCTACGAGCCACAAAGGCACAAAGTAAAGGTGTAGCGATTTCGCTACGGGTAAAAGATGCGCAAAACAAAGGTGTAGCGATTTCGCTACAGGTCTAAAGTGCAGACATCAAAGTTGCAGCAATCATACTTCAAGTCGAAAGTGTAAGGCACAAGTCAAAATTTCTCAAGAAGAAGTAAGTTGGAAGCACAAGGCAAAGTTGTAGAAATTTCGCTACTGCATGAAGCTCAATTTGTACGGAAGCCGAAAGCGTCGCGATTTCACGACAAAGATGAAGATCCGAAACGTGCCTGAAAGTGTCACGATTTCGCGACAGGTGCAAGGAGAAAAACCCCCGCGAAGCATCGCGATTTCACGACAAGAATGATGATGACGCAACAAAGCCGAAAGTGTCGTGATGTCACGACAGTGGAGAAAAGAAAGCCAAAGCGTCGCGATTTCATGACAAGAATGATGATGACATCAAGAAATCGATCAAAGTGTCACGATTTCACGACAAGAACGGAGGCAAAGCTGTCAATGGCCAAAAAGGTCGTGATTTCGCGACGACAAGGTCAAGGAGGCGTACGGACACAAAAAGTGTCGCGATATCGCGACATGTTGCTATTTCATAGAAATAAGCTACGTGAAGGAGAAGAAGGTGGCAGAGGAGTTTGAGGCCGACAAGTTTGAATCGAGGCCGATGATTTTTAGGGTTTGAAGCCGACATTTTCTAGGGCTTCACAAGGACGTCTTAGGGTTTCAAAGCCGACAATTGCTAGGGTTTTACAGCGGACATCTTTGAGGTCTTGAAGCCGACATGTGTTAGGGTTTTACGATGGGAGTTTTTAGGGTTTGCAGTCGACAATCACAAAGGTTAATCAGCCAAAAAAATTCTAGGGTTTCATGTTGACTTCATTAGGGTTTGCAGTCGACGTCTTAAAGTGACAGTCGAAGATGTTTGATATGGTATTCTCTTCTATAAAAAGGGGGTTTGTTGTGAGGTTAAGGTGTGCAATAGATGTGAAAGGTGCGAAACAAGTTCGCGTGAAGCCGAGAGCAAGTCGTTTCGATCCAAAGAGTGAGAAAAGTGTTAGTTCTTTGGAATGGCAATATAGAGAATATAGCGATGGGATAATGTGTAAGTGCGAGAAGGGTGATTGCATCAAGTTCGGTTGAGGAAAGTGTAGAGTCGTAATTCGGATCTGCAGATCGTGAAGTGCATGGATGATAAGAGCGCGATATGCGAAGTCGTGTTCTAAGTCCGAAGTGACAAGGTACGCTTATGGAAGTAATCGATAAACTGAATACGATAGAGAGTGCAAAGAAATATAGAGAAGCTATCGGATAGTGCGAATCATTTTGCGCAGAAGTAGCAGAATGCAGACATACAGTAGAATGCAAAAAAATGGCAGATCATGAAAATTAAGGTGAAAGTTTTATTCTGCAATTTTTATTATTGTCTTCCAAGTTGTAGCTTGGCATAAGGGGTTGGTGCCTCTTTCCAGTAGGTGCTGGTAAAATAGGAGTTGGTGCTCCATTCTGTTGTAGCAGATAAAGTTAAGGGGTTGGTGCTCCTTCCAGTTGGTGCTGGTAAAGGATTATGTAAAGTTGTAGCTTTGCATTGACTGGATTTGGATGGTAGTCCAAGCAGTATTTTTGAGGAGTAGCCACATTGGTGAACCTCGTTAAAATGCTGTGTTATGTGTGATGCTTTCTTGATGCATTTAGTATCTCTTTTATCTGCTTTAAACTGTTGCTGGTTTTAAAATCATATGTTTTAGAAATTTTAAAGAACACACTGATTCACCACCCCCTCTCAGTGTCATTGTGATTACAACAATTGGTATCAGAGCCAAGTACCTGAACAGGCTTAAACAGACTAAGGTGATCTTGGAAGTTACGCAATGGCAAGTGGTGAAGGATTCTCTTCGAACAAAGCACCACTGTTTGATGGGACAAATTATGCATTCTGGAAAATTAGAATGCAAACATATCTCAGTGCTTTGGGCTTTGACATCTGGGGTGCGGTAGTTAATGGTTACAAAGCTCCTGCCACCGCTCCAACGGACACTGCAGGTAAAAAGGCATTTGAATATGATTCAAAAGCAAGAAATGCTATTATGTGTGGACTAGTTGACAATGAGCTAGTCAAAGTCATAAATTGTGAATCAAGCAAAAGACATCCTGGGATAAACTAGAGAAAATTCATGAAGGAGATGATAGGATCAAGGAGGCCAAACTTCAAGCACATCGAGCTCAATACGAATCTTTAAAGATGGACAATGATGAGAACATAGAGACTTTCATGCAAAGAGTCAATGGGATCACGAATTCAATCAGAGGTCTTGGTGAAGAACTAACCGATGTTGCTATCGTGAAAAAGGTATTGAGATCACTTCCTTCTAGATTTGATTCAAAAGTCTCTTGCCATAGAAGAAGCCAAAGATTTAAATCATTTTAGTATGGATGAGATGCATGGTTCTTTGACTGCTTTTGAAATGAGAATAGGAAGATCTAATCCCACTGATAGAGAAGCAGCCTTCAAAGCTCTAAAAGGCAAAAGCACAAAACAAGAATCTGAAGAAGAGAATGATTCGGATGAAATGGAAGCAAATTTTGTAAGAAAACTGAAGAAAGGAAAAGGAAAATACAAAGGGAAGCTACCTCTTAAATGTTTCGATTATGGAGGCATTGGACACTTTGCTACCAAATGTCCTCTCAATAACAAGAACAAAGGTGAAGAAACTCAGCATCAAGAAAGAGGTGAATGGAGGAAGAAAACAAACTTCAAAAAAGGCAATTTCAAAAAGAAAAGCTTTATCTCCCGAAATGCAGAATCTTCAGAGGACAGTTCTAGTGAAAACTCTGAGGAAGGAACAGGTGAGGCTCTATTTATGGCGTTTGAAATAGACGAATCAGAAGAGGCAGAAAACATAGAAAACAGAGAGGGAATGAACTCTGAAGTATCTATTGAAGAAGATGAGGCTGAAGTTGATTTAGAGGGTGAGTTGGTGTCTGCTCTCATGGAATGGAAATCTGAGAAAAAGAAGAATGAAAAACTGTCAAGGAAACTTAAGGATGCAAATGACATTATAGCCAGTCTAAAAACACAGATAGAAGAATACAAGAAAATGTTCGAAGATCTTGAAATACAGGTAACCATGAAGATAGATTACTGCTGCAAATTGGAAGAAGAAAATGTTAGTCTCCGAATACAGATACAAGAGCTGGATCGAAAAATCAACCGTCATGTAAAACGTGAAGAAAGTTCGATGAAGCTGGACAAAATTCTAAGCGATCAAAGATCCACAGGTATCAAATTCGGTCTGGGCTTTACTGAAGGAGAATCATCAAGTGGACCAAAGGCAAGCAATGTTGAAAGTGAAAAGAGTAAAGACAAGGAACAGGCTGTGGAAAGAAAAACAAATCAGGCAAAAGAAAGTTGTAATACCAGTCCTGAAATAGCAGCTGACAATGATGGCTTTACCAAGGTCATACATCAAAAGAAAAGAAGATCTAAGGCTCCTGCAACAACTTGGCCAAGACCATCTTTCAGGTTCAATCATTATTTCTATGGTTTTTGTTTTAAATGTAATGGTTATGGGCATAAAATTGTTGACTGCAAATACAATATAGGTCCAAGAAGTTTCACTAGTAAAAATGCTTTTGCTCCTCTAATGAGTTATGCAGTAGAATGTTTTAAGTGTCACAACTTCGGGCATATTGCCAGAAACTGTCGTAGTATTTCTGTTCCATATCAATCTCAGAAAAGAAGAACTCAACCATATAAGGCAAAACACAATAGAATTTCTTCTGAAGGATATGTGCAAAATTTTGAAAAGGGGAAATCCCAGCTAGAACCCAACACCACAGCTTAAGACAGAATGGAAACAAAAGGAACAACTTTGAGAAAGAACAAGAATCTTTAATAGTGCAGATAGCTTTTAGAGCTCAGAATAAATATGTACCGTGGATTCTTGACAGTGGTTGCTCAAGTCATATGACAGGTGATAAACAGAAATTTGAAAATCTACAGAAATATGAGGGTGGTTCTGTGAAGTTCGGCAATAATGATGGAGCCAAAATAATAGGTAAAGGATCGGTCAAAATTAGTGAAGGGAAAATCAAGTCAGAAGAAGTTTTATATGTGGATGGTTTGAAACATAATCTGTTAAGTGTGAGTCAAATCTGTGATAAAGGACATGAAGTGGTTTTCAAGAAGCAGGGTTGTGAAGTCAAAAAGATAAACAGTGGGAAATTGATAGCAACCGGCTCAAGGACGTCTGGCAACCTATACACTCTCTCAGAATCTTCAGAAGGTATGTGCTTCATGGGACAAGAAGAAGAGAACTGGTTGTGGCATAAGAGGCTTGGACACATAAGTTTTGATAATCTGGTAAGAATCAGCTCTAAACAAGCAAGTGAGAGATATTCCAACCATTAAGAAACCCGCAAACAAGTGTGTGTGCTTCATGTCAGAAGGGAAAGCAGACCAGAGTTTCATTTAAAACAAAAGAATACCATACTAGCAGGCCTTTGGAACTCATTCACACAGACTTATGCGGACCCATGAGGACTCAAAGCATAAACGATGACAAATACTTTATGCTGTGTATTGATGATTTTTCCAGAATGACATGGATATTCTTCCTAAAAGATAAAACAGAAGCTTTTGAAATGTTCAGAACCTTCAAACAGCTAGTCGAGAATGAAACAGGGAAAAGGATTAAATGCTTGCGATCAGACAGAGGAGGAGAATTCATTTCGAATGAATTTTTAGAATACTATGAAAAATATGGTATCAGGAGACAATATTCAGCAGCCAGAACTCCTCAGCAGAATGGTGTAGTAGAAAGGAAGAACAGAACAATTCAAGAAATGGCACGCACCATGCTGGCAGAAAGCAAAATAGCAGATAGATTCTGGAAAGAAGCAGTTCACACAGCAGTATACATTCAAAACAGGTATATGTTAAGAACTCATGAATGCAAAACACCGTATGAGTTGTGGTTTGGTAGAAAAGCAACAACAAAACATCTCAAAGTATTTGGCAGTAAATGCTACATCAGAAAAACTGATGACAACCTTGGAAAGTTTGAAGATAGAGCAGATGAAGGTGTGTTTGTTGGTTATTCTCCACATAGCAAAGCTTACAAATGCTACAACAAGAGACTCAAGAAAATTGTGGACAAGTGCAGATGTTAAATTCGATGAAGGGAGGAAACAAATAGTTAATTTTCAAGAAAACTACCCAATCTACGAAGAAGTAATTGAAGTTGATGAAGTACATGGCACAGAAAATACATCTACGACTGATACAGATGACTTATCAGATGACTCAGAGATGCAAGAAAACAAAAAATTCAAAACGGGCAGCTGGCAGAAAAATCATCCTAGAGACCAAATAATTGGAGATCCCACAACTGGCATTCAGACAAGAAAGAAAGTAATAAGTAATTACTCTCTTTTATCCAGCATTGAGCCCAAAAACATAGATGAAGCAAGCAAATATGTCAGCTGGATGAAGGCAATAAATGAAGAGTTAGATCAGATAGAAAAGAACAGAACTTGGGAGTTAGTACCTAGACCTGCAAACAAGAATGTAATCGGCACCAAGTGGATATTTCGAAACAAATTAAATGAAGACGGACAAGTCATTAGGAACAAAGCAAGACTGGTTTGTAAAGGATATGCACAGGTCGAAGGCATTGATTTTGAAGAGACATTTGCTCCAGTGGCCAGATTAGAAGCAATTAGAATGTTTTTGGCCTTAGCAGTTCACAAAAACTTCAGGGTATATCAGATGGACGTAAAATCTGCCTTCTTAAATGGGAAACTCGAAGAGGAGGTATATATTGAACAACCAGATGGTTTTCAAATCAATGAAGATCCCAACCTTGTCTGCAAATTAAAGAAAGCACTGTATGGATTAAAACAAGCACCACGGGCATGGTATGCTAGGCTAGATAATTATCTCTCTCAACAGGGATTCAAGAAAGGATTAGTGGACAATAATCTGTATGTGAAAACAGAAGATGGGCATCTCATTGTTCTTGTTGTCTATGTGGATGATATCATATTTGGCAGCAACAAAGATGAATCATGTAAAGACTTAGCAAACAAGATGCAGAATGAATTTGAAATGTCAATGATTGGTGAACTGTCTTACTTTCTGGGGTTACAAGTTAATCAGAATGAGAAAGGTATATTCATTTCTCAAATCAAATATGTGAAAGAAATGCTAAAGAGGTTCACTATGGAGGACAAGAAGCTAGTCAGCACGCCCATGACAACAGGCTGCAAGTTGAGTAAAGAAGACAAATCTCCACCTGTAGATCAAACCATGTATAGATCAATGATAGGAAGCTTACTATATTTAACCGCAACCAGACTCGATATTCTGCAGGCAGTTTGCATGGTAGCCAGATTTCAAGCCAGTCCCAAAGAGACTCATGTAACAACAGTTAAAAGGATTTTTCGATATCTCAAAGGCACCATGGAGTATGGGTTGTGGTATCCAAAAGGCAAAGATTTCACTCTTATATCATATTCAGATGCAGATTGGGCTGGATGTGTTGATGACAGAAAGAGTACCAGTGGAGGAGCATTCTATTTGGGGGACAGATTGGTTGCATGGCATAGTAAGAAGCAAGAGTCAGTGTCTTTATCTACAGCTGAGGCAGAATATATTGCAGTAGCAACATGTTGCACACAAGTTTTGTGGATGAAACAAACCTTGAAAGATCTAGGTATTAATTTTAGTGAACCAATATCAGTAAAGTGTGACAACACCAGTGCAATCAATATTTCTAAGAATCCAGTAATGCACTCCTGGACAAAGCACATTGCTATAAGGTATCATTTCTTGAAAGAAAAAGTTGCAGAAGGAGAAGTTAAATTGGACTATGTCCCAACTACAGAACAGGTAGCAGATATTTTTACAAAACCTTTGCCCAAGGAAGTATTTGAGTATCTTCGGAGCAAATTAGGAGTAGTCACACTTCCTAAGAAGTGACTAGCTATAGGGATCACTTTCTCAGGGGGAGCACTTGAGTGCATGAGGATGAACTCAAGGGGAGTCAAATTGTGCCTGAGAAGTGTGAGGATGGACACAGGGAGAGTCTACAGCAGCCCTTTGGTATTATTGACAAAGGGGGAGAAGAGTTACAAGAATGTATACAGGTGTTGCCAACAATTCCAAAGGGGGAGATTGTTGAGCAAGGTGTTGCAAGAAGGTTGTCATTGTTGTCAACACAGGAGCTAGGATCCAAGGATGCAGTGGGTAGACAGATCAGAAGTCATTCAGATGCAGAAGATAGAAAAAATTCGAAGAAAAAGACAAGTTAGAAAACTGTCGCGATATCGCGACATGTTTTCTGTCGCGATTTCGCGACAAGTCGGAGGAGAGAGAAAGTGCAATAAGAAATGTCGCGATATCGCGACGAAAGTGAGGAGAGAGAAAGTGCAGCCAAAAATGTCGTGATATCACGACGAAAATGAGGAGAGAGAAAGTGCAGCCGGAGATGTCACGATTTCACGACGGAAGTAAGGAGAGAGAAGGCGCAAGTCAAACTGTCATGATTTCGTGACAAGTCGGAGGCCAAGAAGTCAAGTTGAGAAACTGTAGCGATTTCGCTACATGTTGAATTTTCACTGGCAGAAACCGAGAGAAAGTGTTAAGTGAAAAAGTTGTAGCGATTTCGCTACAAGTTACAAAGACCAAGTAAAGGTGTAGCGATTTCGCTACGAGCTGCAAAGGCACAAAGTAAAGGTGTAGCGATTTCGCTACGAGTTGCAAAGAGACGAAGTAAAGGTGTAGCGATTTCGCTACGAGCTGCAAAAGCACAAAGTAAAGGTGTAGCGATTTTGCTACGGGTAAAAGATGTGCAAAACAAAGGTGTAGCGATTTCGCTATAGGTCTAAAGTGCAGACATCAAAGTTGCAGCAATCATACTTCAAGTCGAAAGTGTAAGGCACAAGTCAAAATTTCTCAAGAAGAAGTAAGTTGGAAGCACAAGGCAAAGTTGTAGAGATTTCGCTATCGAATGAAGCTCAATTTGTACGGAGAAAGCGTCGCGATTTCGAGACAAAGATGAAGATGACGTAAAAGTGTCATTTGCAAGAAAACGAAAGCGTCGCGATTTCGGACAAGAATGAGGATGACGCGAAAGCTGAAAGTGTCACGATTTCGAGACAGTGCAAGAAAAGCCCCAAGTTAGAAGCGTCACGATTTCGCGACAAGAATGATGATGACGTCGAAGCAACTGATCAAAGTGTCGCGATTTCACGACAAGAACGGAGGCAAAGCTTTCAACGGCCAAAAAGGTCGCGATTTCGCGACGACAAAGTCAAGGAGGTGTACGGCCACAAAAAGTGTCGCGATATCGTGACATGTTGCTATTTCACGGAAATAAGCTACGTGAAGGAGAAGAAGGTGGCAGAGGAGTTTGAGGCCGACAAGTTTGAATCGAGGTCGATGATTTTTAGGGTTTGAAGCCGATAGTTTCTAGGGCTTCACAGTGGACGTCGTTAGGGTTTCAAAGCCGACAATTGTCAAGGGTTTTACAACGGACATTTTTAGGGTTTCAAAGCCGACATTTGCTAGGGTTTTTACGATGGGAGTTTTTAGGGTTTGCAGCCGACAATCACAAAGGTTAAGCAGCCAAAAAAATTCTAGGGTTTCATGTTGACTTCATTAGGGTTTGCAGCCGACGTCTTTGAGTGACAGCCGAAGATGTTTGATATGGTATTCTCTTCTATAAAAAGGGGGTCTGTTGCGAGGTTAAGATGTGCAATAGATGTGAAAGGTGCGAAACAAGTTCGCGTGAAGCCGAGAGCAAGTCGTTTCGATCCAGAGAGTGAGAAAAGTGTTAGTTCTTTGGAATGGCAGTATAGAGAATATAGCGATGGGATAATGTGTAAGTGCGAGAAGGGTGATTGCATCAAGTTCGGTTGAGGAAAGTGTAGAGTCGTAATTCGCATCTGCAGATCGTGAGTGCATGGATGATAAGAGCGCGATATGCAGAAGTCGTGTTCTAAGTCCGAAGTGACAGTGCGCAGTTTACAGAAGTAATCGATAAACTGAATACGGCAGAGAGTGCAAAGAAATATAGAGAAGCTGTCGGATAGTGCGAATCATTTTGTGCAGAAGTAGCAGAATGCAGACATACAGTAGAATGCAAAAAAATGGCAGATCATGAAAATTAAGGTGAAAGTTTTATTCTGCAATTTTTATTATTGTCTTCCAAGTTGTAGCTTGGCATAAGGGGTTGGTGCCTCTTTCCAAGTAGGTGCTGGTAAAATAGGAGTTGGTGCTCCATTCTGTTGTAGCAGATAAAGTTAAGGGGTTGGTGCTCCTTCCAGTTGGTGTCGGTAAAGGATTATGTAAAGTTGTAGCTTTGCATTGACTGGATTTGGATGGTAGTCCAAGCAGTTTTTTGAGGAGTAGCCACATTGGTGAACCTCGTTAAAATGTTGTGTTATGTGTGATGCTTTCTTGATGCATTTAGTATCTCTTTTATCTCGCTTTAAACTCGTTGCTGGTTTTAAAATCATATGTTTTAGAAATTTTAAAGAACACACCGATTCACCCCCCTCTCAGGTGTCATTGTGATTACAACAATTGGTATCAGAGCCAAGTACCTGAACAGGCTTAAACAGCTAAGGTGATCTTGGAAGTTACGCAATGGCAAGTGGTGAAGGATTCTCTTCGAACAAAGCGCCACTGTTTGATGGGACAAATTATGCATTCTGGAAAATTAGAATGCAAACATATCTCAATGCTTTGGGCTTTGACATCTGGGGTGCGGTAGTTAATGGTTACAAAGCTCCTACCACCGCTCCAATGGACACTGCAGGTAAAAAGGCATTTGAATGTGATTCAAAAGCAAGAAATGCTATTATGTGTGGACTAGTTGACAGTGAGCTAGTCAAAGTCATAAATTGTGAATCAGCAAAAGACATCTGGGATAAACTAGAGAAAATAAAACCTCGCCTTGGTTTCCTTCCATGAATTTTGTGTTTACCCCTTAATCTACTATATAATTATATATTATTTTTATAGACACCCAAAAGTCGCACATTGTCCCTCTCCTCATCTTCATGGTCAATCAATTTGCAAAACCCTCAAAAATTGCATAAATTGGCTTTAAAACACTATTCATTTATTAAAATCACTATTCATCATCCTTAGCCCCCTTGGGCTAGCTAAGCCCCTTCCTACGCTTAACTATAGGTCCTCATGTGACCTCATTCACAACTCAACCAAGGTTGAATTCTCCACCATGGTCAAAAAGCACTTTATGCTCAAAAAGTCAACAATCTTAGTCAAAACTTGCTTTATGGCTAATCCTATGGTTAATTAGGCTAATCATGCTTAATTCTAACCCTCCACCTCACCTAGTCTACTTTGACTAGCCTAGCCTTGCCACCTCTCACCTAGATATTTCCTCCATCTCACACTCTCCTGGGCAATAAATGAGAATTGGAGACTTTTGCACCAAAAAGGCAATTTCAAATTAGGAGATATTTCCAAGTTGGTTTCAATAAATGCCATTTGGAGACTTTCCTCCAGGTCATCATGACTTGTATATGGGTGAGGGATTCTCTCACCCAATCTCATTTATGAGCTAGGACACCTCAAGGGACACCTCTTAGGAGGACACCTCACCACACACACCTCATAGGGGACACCTCATGGGACCCCTCCCCTAACCTTGGCCAAGTCTATAAGTAGAAGGCCATTTTCACCATTTTAGGGATTCCAAGTTTAGCTTACAGAAACTCTGCTGAAATCACTCTAGACTCATCCATCATCAATCACACATCCATCACATCCATCATAGCAATAGGGTTTTTGTTATATCCATGATACTCCTTGTGACTTAGACAGGTTATCGACAATGAAGGCAACTTTTGAAGGTGACCCGATGAAAGAGCAAAGGAGCAGCAACATCAGGACAACTCAAAAAGCATATTCTATGAATTCTATCGAAAATACAGTCAAGTTTGCACCCCCTCGTGCGAACTTCTAGGCCCAACCAAGTTTGCACCCACCCGTGCAAACTTTTGCTACAGCAAAATAGAGTTCACCAGATAGGTAAGTATGGCTTAGTTTAGGGTTTTACATCATTTTATATAGTTTTAGTCATGTTTTAAGCTTGATTAAAGAGTATTTTTGTCTTCATAAACATGGGGTTTGACTGAGGCAGGCCCCTAAACATTCTAACTAGATTTTGTAGGTCCAACAGGTACAAAGGACACATCAAACCAATGGTGGCCCATGAGCAAGAAGCCCACCTACACTGAGGAACATCCAAAAGATGGATCTTGCTACCTTTGAACACATCGATAAGGGCTTCCTTAGGGAAGACCCACTTGTAGCCTTCAGGGAAAAGTTGTAAAAAGGATTCACCTTGTAACCTCCCTTTTTATTTCAATACAAAAGTAGTGATTCTACAATTTTATTTATGAATTGTAGTCTTTTGAATGGTTTCATTCTGGCACGCCCGGTGGGACCCCCACCAAGCATTAGCTTGATCGCTATCTAACAAATCGTGTGGACTATTTTTGTATGGTAGGTAGTACCAACTCCAAACAACCCCCACCAAAGCCCTGAGATGCACTTCAGGCCCAACATCAAAGCCCTGAGATGCACTTCAGGCCCTATCACAAAATTTGTTGGTGCACCAATAGATTTTTGAGGTCCAGAGAGTACACACTTGGGCATGTGAACTTTGCAATCTGCCTCCAAAATTGGTTCCTGATGCACAAGGTATCAGTTTAGACACCCACATCAACTGACAAGGTAAGTCAAGGGAGGTTAAAAGCCTCATGTTCCCGGGGATTGTGTGCCCTCATACCTAGACCCCAAACCACCTCTCACCATGGTGTATGCAAGGTGAGATCATTCCTTGTATTTTTGCGTGCCACCTAGTTAGTATTTCATTTCCAGTATTTGCTTGTTTCAAGTGTATGCTTCATATCTTAAGGTTTTGTGCCAACTTTGATCATAAAATCTAACTTTTGGTTGTTTTTGTGTAGGAAACCTTGTCAAGACCACCCAAAAACTAAAATTCAGCCATCAGGATCACAGAACCAGTCGACCCAGCTCATGGTGCCGAGTTTGCATGCCCCCATGCAAACTTCCATCAATAGAAAAATTTACACCTTGGGGTGCGAACTACCAAAAATGGCACAATCTTGATGCACAGAGGTAGATAGAGGACTCTACAACTGCCTGGATGCAGGTATTTTGCTAGTACACTATTTGTTTTTGTATTTTCAAGGTTAACTCATCGCTTAGGTTAGAAATTTAATTGTTTGCATACACTTTGACATTGAAATAAGCATTCTAGTTTAGATTTACTTCCAAAAGCATTTCCATTCCTATCTTTCCTTCCCAAGCATTAGATTAAATTTGATTTCATGAGGAAGTACCTTAGTGTAAATTCATTTCAAAAGCATTTCCATTCCTATCTTCCCTTCCTAAGCATTAGATTAAATTTGATTTTGTGAGGAAGCATTTTAGTTTAGATTTCCTTCCAAAAAGCATTTTCATTTAGTATTCATTTCCAAGCATTTAGATTAGATTTGATTTTGTGAGGATGCATTTAATCTAGTTTCTCTTTCAAAGAGCATTTTAGGTTAGATTTCATTCAAAAAGGCATCTTAAGCTAGATTTATTTTGAAAAGGCATCTAGGGTAGTTTTGCTTCTAAAATTATCTACGTAGAACACAAACCCACACACTCACATGGCATTCACAATGGTAAGATTGGACTTCATCACCAATCTCCACTCGAGTCTGGTGATGTTGGAATTCATCTCCTTCCACCAACTCACCCCCTTGTAGTCACCATAGTAGCCCCCCAGGAGTGGTTGATCGACCTTCATCACCGGGAGATCCCCTACTCTTGAGCATTGGTTTTCTAGATTTAATCATTGGAAGGTACCTTCAGAGTAGGTAGTTTTAGAAAGCCCCTTTACCATAGGGATTTTAAAAATAATTAGTGGGTGCAATTGATCATTACTATGCATGCCTTAAACATGAGGGTTAAGTGACCACCCAATTGGGCTAGTAGTAGCACATTGATAGCATGACCTCTCTTCATGAGAGGATTTTTGACTCATTAGAGCATTTTGAGTCTCCCCCTTTTGGATACCATTTTACTGTACCTTATTCCATTTAGGTTACCACTCACCCATTGGACACATAGTTCTATTCTATGCACACCTTTGGGTGTTGTAGGAGGTTCTATGCTATGACATACCCATTTGTTGTAGAATTCACCCATTCCTATGGTTTGTTGCTAGGTTGGATACAATACTATCATAAAAATACATGAAAACCAAAAAATATTTTCTTATTGTTTGAGTCACAAAAGTGGTTACAACAACATACAAAAATTGCTCACAACTCACTTGCTCAGTTTTTCCATAGTCTATAAATTCCATAGTGCACTTCACAGTCTATTTTTAGGTGGTTCACACTCCCACATGGGAACTTCTAGGTATAGATAAATTCACACCCCCATGCGAACCTAGCTTCCAAGCTACAAAATTGACAACACAACACACATAGGCTTAACACAACACAAATCCATACCCTCTATCTATTTTCTTGAGGTTCGCACCCCCATACGAACTTTTAGGTACAAAAAAATTCACACCCCCATGCGAACCTATGTTTTTCTAAAATAGAGTTTCAGAAACTACCACACAACACATAAAGGTCCAAAATAACACAAATCCATACCCTCTATCTATCTTCTCGAGGTTCACACCCCCATGCAAACTTTTAGGTACAGAAAATTTGCACCTCCCCATATGAACCTATGTTTTCTAGAACAAAAAGTCTTAGAACCAGTCATAGAGCTCTCCAAAGCCCAAATTTCACATCTTTTGGTTATTTCTTCACTAGCACACACATCATCATGCTAGTTACGCATAGTCAGATGCGTGAGGCTCTCCACCATGCCACTGAGGCTACTCATCACTGTCATGGCTACTGGTGCCTCCTCCTCCTAGACCAATGATCCACCTTATGAGTCTAAGAGGGTTACATCCATTGCTCCACCTAATTTTCTAACTAAGCCACCAATGCCTAAGGCAAGTCCCATCTCGCATATCACATCTTCTACTCCATCCCATGTGGAGGATGAGACCTATGAGGACACATCTCCTCCAGATGATCTCTCCTCCTCCAATCCACCATCGACATATTATCAACATGTCATTTACACTACGCCTAGTCATCCATTACCTACCATCACTTGTGATGAGCCTACTCCACCTCCATCACCATCCACTACTCACCCCTTTCTAGAGCATTCCTCTCATCCACTACTGGGGGATGACTACAACATTATCATCTCTCAAATCATCCTTGATGTCATCACTACTATCCAAATAGTAGGTATGATTTCCACTCCACATTCTTCACTCCACCCCCTTCCTCTTCTTCATCCCAAATATTGCACCCACAACAACTTCCATAAATTCACAACCCCCATCTCATCAATCTTCATCACTTCCACCACAATATTCCCAAATTCTACCTCAATACTACCAAGTACCACCACAACACCAACTACCTCCATCTCAACAATTCCAACAACAACAAGTCATTCCATCACAACCACCACTCTCATTCACTCCATAGTTTGATACTAATTTTTTGACCAACCCTCACCATTCTCATCATACAGACCTCCATTGGCATCTTCCTCCTCTTTTCACCTACCCCCACCCCCTCCTCTTTCATCCACCTCCATCCACTCCTCTTTCCTCTTACAATCCAAATTACCCCTCATATCTCACCAATCCACCATACTATTTGGCCCACCCCGAGTCTTTCCTTTCTACTCCTTCCATGCCACCTCAACTCACATCAATCACTCCTCCACCCTCTAGCCAATTCTCATTTACTATACCCTCATCCCTTCCACCCCATCATCAATACCACCTACCTTCTTCACTTCACCTCCTACTTGGTCCTCCACCACCACAACCCAATCACAACCAACCTTCCAACATCCACAACAATAACAAGTACCAATGCCCGACCAATAAGTTCCTATGTACCATGATACACAACAACAACCAATAGTGCAATACTCATACACCTCACCACATCCATATCAAGTTCCTCTTCCACAATACCAAGCCATGTCAACACTTGATCCACAATAGGTTGCTTACTACAATCAATGGGAAGAGCAACAATTGCAATACCCACCCCATTTGGGTTATTCATAGGCATCATCACAAACACTTCTTCCACCTTCTTCTTCACAACCATTCCCACCCCCAGTGCATCCATGGATACTACAACTGTGCTCTCTAGTGAACTTCAAGCTATGCAAGAACAAATCAAGAATTTGGATTTACGCACAACTGGTTATGGGTCCCAAAATCCCACGTATGATGAGTTATGCAATGAACCCATTCATCCATATATTCCTATGCATCCATATCCTTACCAGTTTGAGATCCCAAAATTTGACAAATTCAAAGGTAAGGAAGACCCTAGAGAGCACATCAACAATTATCACTTTGCTTGTTACCAACTCCATGGTAGTGATCCCCTCATGCTTTGCACATTTCCACTTTCACTTGGGGGACAAGCGTTAGATTGGTACAATCATTTGCCTCATCATAGCCTCTTCAAGTTTGAGCAGTTAGCCAATCTATTCCTCGAACACTTTTCAATCAATATCAAAACAAAGATGACATTGTCAGATGTGTACGGTTTACGATAGTTTGATGATGAACCCATTACTGATTTTGTTTCTCGATGGAGGGTGGTCATTCATGATCTTGCTTTTACCCTTCCACCTACAGAATTAGTCAAACTATTCACCAAAATTTACCACAAACAAATCTCTCAAACTTTGCAAATCCATCAGAGTCGCACATTTGATGAGGCTATTGCTCAAGCCAAGGTTATCAAGGATATCAAGGTCCAAATAGGTAAGATCAAGCTCCATCCAAAAGCACCTTATCCATCCAAATTTTGGTACAATCAGAATGCCTACGTTCCACCCACTTCTAAACCACCTCAAACCAATCAGGTGATGCTCACTTCTCCATCCTCATCACCACAACCAACACCACCCTAGCTACCACAACATGCATTCCAAACCAATCCACCCCCACCTTCTAATCCATCATAAGGGTGTAACATTCACCCTCCTCATCCACCATACAATTGGACACCTTTGTCTGAACCTATGCCCATATTATTCCACCACTTATTTGATGGGGGCCTTATCTCCTTACCTGATATAAGACCTGATGATCCTAATCATCCCCTACCTCAAGACCACAATGAATAGGTATTCTATGATTTTCATCACCAACGTGGCCACCACCTTGATTCTTGTCATGTCTTTCACCACATCATCCAAGATCTCATTGATCATGGCACCATTCAAGTATCTAATCCCCTTGCATTACAAAATCAAAACTTGGGGATCTATCAAAATCCATTACCTAAACATGGGGGTAATAATGCTCAATCCAATCCATGACAAGTCAATCATGTCAATCGTGGTCCTTCCCAATAGGGGTTTGTGGGTATGATCAACATTGCTACCCACAACCAATGTTACCCACCACCTGCTGAAGCCCCATGCACTTCTACTTCTCTTCCACCACCTTCTTCTAATCCCCCAATTCCTCCACCAGTTCCTCCCACCATACCATATAATATCATCACTATTCATGGTAGCCTTTCGCATCAACTCTGCACTACCCTTGCAAGGTTATCCATCTATGACCTTCTACAACAATCACAACCTCATCGTGAGGCTCTCAATTCCATTCTCCACTCTCTTGATCTAGAGACCCATGATACTGATGCTTTTTCCAACTTTATTGGCAATATCCAGAGATGCTTGCAACCTTCTATTAGCTTCCATGACCATGAGATCACCAAAGTTGTAGGAGAGGGGTGGATCCACCTTTGCATATCTAAGCTTCCATCAATTTTATTACCTACAAGCGCATCCTCATTGATACTGGATCATCCATAAGTATCATTTCTACCATCACTCTTCACCATCTTCACATACCACCCACTCATCTCGCCACTCCTTCTATGGACCTTCGAGCCTTTGATGGCTCTATGCACCCTACCATAGGCACAATTGTCTTACCCATTTAGGTCGATGCCAAAACCATTTCCACCCTCTTCCACATCATTGAAGGGGAGATGCAGTACAATATCCTTTTGGGATACCCATGGATTTGGGACATGCAATGTGTCCCTTCCACGTTACATCATTGTATTAAATATATTCATAATGGATTAGTTCACTGCATCCCTACCGACAATGACCCATTCAAATTCTGCAACATTATCGCTCTTCCACCTGGTCCACCCCTTTCATCTACACAATTCACTCCCACTCTATGACACTCCCTTACTACCACCTTTCCATCCCCCTCATTTTCACATCCCACACCAAATTTGAGTGACATACCCTCATCTTCCTCACATCCACCCTCAGCTACCGATGCTCCCACTCCTCCAACATTTTCACATCTTCCTTCATCTTCTTCTTCTCCATATTCCTCCCATTCACCATTTCCCCCATTCACCTTTTCAACTATACCATCACCGGCTTCCTCTTCTACCACACCTCCTCTCCTTCCCACTCCATCTACACCTCCCCATAACTTCATTCCCCATTCATCTCATTCATGAGTCATCTCTCCCACTCCAACCACATCTTCTATTCCAACATCTCAATTCACCCATGCTAACCATCCCATCATAGGAACACCCATTGAATGCTATGAGTGGATACAACGTGCCACTCGATATGATGACCAATTGGCCTAATCAAACCCCCCTACTTCATCATATCTACCTTCACCTTCACCCACATCAATACCATTACCATATTCACCACCAAGGGGTCCCCCCCCCAACCTGAGCATCATGACCCTCCTCACGTCTCTATACTCATGACCACACCTAGTCTTGATGAGTATGACATACAAAATGCTCAGGTAATCTCACCCACCATCTAGTCTACCCATGACTTTGATCGACCCCATGATGTGCCCATGACTATTGGGGTCATTGTTCCTCTTGGTCCACCTGACAATTGCACAAACTTCATATATGGGGGACTTGACTCATCTATGGAGCCTCCAACGCCTCCACCACCCCAAACCAAATTTTATGATAATCTTGATCACATGTCAAATCTAAATTTTACCTAGCACTATCTTCATCATTACAACTAGCATGGCTACAGACTAGGAAGATATGAACAAGGGTGTCATACCCTTATCAATCCTCCTTTATGATAGCCTAATGATAGGTCCAGAATTGGTTACCATCCTGCAACAATCAACACCCTCGAGGATGATTTTCATCATCTCAATCTTGACCCCCTCGAGGTCCTTTTTGATGATGAATTTGAGCTCAATTTTCCTATCGACTATTCATCCCCTCAATCTATGGTTGACATTCCATCCACCTTCTTTCATTCATCTCCACCGCATGAGGATACTTCCTCCCTACATGGTTGAAGCCCTTACCGATAAATTTATTGACTTATCACTCAATCCATATTTACCAACTGTCATCCCTCCTTCACCTCCACCACCTATTCCATTCATACCCTTTCGCACTCGATAGTGAGTCCACCATTCCCATTCTCATTCTCATTCCCTACCCATGGTTTTGCTTCCTAGCCTCAACCAACCATTTCTTGATTCATCATCATCCTCCTTCGATTCTTCACCACCACATTCTCCCACATCTACCACTTCAAGCATTTCCATCAACATGATATCTATTGACTTATACGCCCCACTTCGCTATCCACATCATCCCAATTACATTCCACCACCCATTATCGATTTTTTTAATTTTGACAATATTTCATCCACACCATCACCCATTGAGTTCCTCCCATCACCTCAATTATTGTGATCCGCTAATGCACCTTTGCCTTCCATTCCACCCCACCTACCTTGGATCAATCATACTAATTTTTATCTAGATGATGAATTCCACCTTCCTGATGTCATTATGATCTCCACCTCATCCCAACTCCCGCTCAACTCCATGATGGTTCTCACATGCTTGTCGAGGACACCATTGATGTTGACATCGATGATGATCCTGACCACCCCCACATTGTCAAACTCATAGCTAGTCTTTCTACCGACGAACGCATCCTCTTCACTACTTTCCTTTAGAAGTACATAAAGGTGTTTGCATGGTCCTACATGGACATGCCTGGCCTTGATCCATCATTAGTTATCCACAACTTGATATTGGATGATAACGCTAAACCTATCAGGAAAAAGTTGCATCGAATGCATCCCACAATTGCTTTGATGGTGAAAGAGGAATTACAAAAACTTCTCGACGTCGAGTTCATACAACCAATCGATTACCCTGAGTGGGTTTCAAACATGGTTCCCATCAGAAAACCCAAGGGGGTATCCACATATGCACTAATTTTAGGGATCTTAACAAAGCTTGTCCCAAGGACAATTTTCCACTCCCTAATATCGACACATTGGTCGATGCCACAATAGGGCACAAAATGCTATCACTCATGGATGGATTTTCTGGTTACAATCAAATTTGTGTCAACCTAGATGACCAACATAAAACATCTTTCATGACCCCTTGGGGGATATTTTGTTACAAGGTCATGCCCTTCGGTCTCAAAAATATTGGGGCAACCTATCAACGTGCAATGACATATATCTTTCATGACTTCATGCACAAAACTATCGAAGATTATGTCGATGATATTATCGCCAAATCCAAAATGCACGACCAACATCTTGAGGACCTCCATCAAATATTTGATCGCCTCCTAGAACACAACGTGTGATTGAATCCAAAAAATGTGTCTTTGGTGTCACCTCAAGAAAAATATTGGGTTTTATTATCTCACAATATGGCATCGAGGTTGATCCTCAAAAAGTCAAGGCTATCATCGATATGCCTCCCCCTTCAAATCTCAAATAGCTACGTAGCTTGCAGGGAAAAATACAATCCATCCGATGATTTATCGCCCAACTCTTAGACAAGTGTAAGTCATTCAATCATCTCCTTCAAAAGGGGGTCCCTTTCAAATGGGACAATCAATGTCAAATTACTTTTGACATGATCAAATCTTACCTCACTTCTCCACCGGTTCTATCACCACCCCATCCTAGTCGACCTTTTCATCTGTACATATCCGCTACTGATTTTGCATTGGGTACACTACTCACCCAAAAAAATGAGATGAACCACGAACAGGTCGTATACTATATCAGTTGAACATTGGTAAGTTACGAGACACGGTATGCTTACATGGAAAAACTTTACCTTGTCATCATCTTTGCCACACAAAAGCTACGACATTACATGATCAATCACACTACTTATGTGGTCACCCGAGATAATCCACTCTGTTACATGATGGGTAAGAGCTACCATAACAGTCGCACGACCAAATGGATTATGCTTCTCATAAAATTTGATCTCAAATTCATCAATCAAAAATCCATCAAAGGCCAAGTCATTGCTGATCAGCTAGTTGAAGCACCTTTACCGAGTGATACACCGCTACTCATCTAGATTTCTTGATGATTTTGTGTTTAATGGGTTTGATTGCTCAAACTATTATGTTTGAACCTTTTCAAATAACTTTTCACATCTGACATATTTGAAATAACATAAAGGATTATCCTATACCTTTTTTTACAATAATACAAGGGAATTATTCAACATTGTTCATATCCACCTGCATTCTCATGCATAGCATATTCATAGTTGGTTCAAATCCATCCTACTCAACACTTGGTCATATCTCATTCATTCCACATACATCTACTTCTATCACATCTACACATATATCAACTTACATATCTATGATATATTCATACATTCATGTCAATATACTACAAAGCATAAACAACCACACAAGAAAATGCAATACGATATACCACCAAATATCATGTATATATATATATATCTCAAAATTACCATTAGGATAAAATAAAATTTACCCTTGTGGGTACCTCATCACATGTACATATTGTGTATATAATCATCATAAAAAAACCATGGATGGTCATCTGATCACCAACACATAGATACATTATATGTGCTACTCAATGGGAGTCTCCCCACTCCCCTCCTATGATATAACCTACTCTGCAACACCTCACTATAGCAACACATCACCCATATCCTACACCACTGGTGCATCTATCCTCACCTATGGGACATATATTATTGCTTGTAAGGCTATCGATGATGTCATATGCTAGCTTATACATGCTATAGAGGGCATACTACACTAGATCCATCAAGACTAACTCTAAGATCTTGATTGTGACTCATAATATGCTAGTATGGGTAATTAATTCACAAGTAAACTACCCTCACACTATGCTCTCTATGTAGCCTCGTATGAATGGGCATTTATCAATCCTATGTTTGCCTACTACAAACACTCCACCTCTACTCAAATACTAGCCATATCCACCCTCGACTATTCCTCAACCAACCTCACTACCTCTAAATACCCATGTGCCTACTCTAGCTACTGCACCTTCACTTGCAATTCCTCAATATCTTTTGCAATCTACCTCTTTACAACTATCATCTCAACCACCTCTCATCACAACCCCTCTATAAAATCCTATCAACTTGCCTTCTTAGTCTCTAAATTTACCCTTTTCTCATCTAATAGCTACAATCACTTAGTTGACTCAATCATCTAATTCATATTCACCAAAATAGCATCGAACTCACCAATGAGAGGCTCTCTGTGTCTAACTACTCCACCCTAGCTCTCACCTCATATCGATTTCTTAAGTCTATCCCTAGCCCCTCATCCACTACTACAGAGTGATATATTGCCCAATATATCTTGGTCTCTATCAACTTATCCTCCAACTCTCATATCTCATCTCATAGTTATCTCATCTTCTCCTGTACCGCTATCATCACCTGTAGCCCAATCATAAAATAAAACATAGGATAAGATGATGCTACACCTCCACATACTCCCACTATCTACTCCATACCTCCACCAACCTCCATTGTAGGCATACCGTCCATAACCACTATCCCCTCTGTCAAAAATCCCTCACTCACCTATGTCTATCCTAAGGTACCTCCACTCACCAACCTATCATGCTCATCCCACCATGGCTACACACGTCAGATCAACTGATCTAGCTCCACTTGCTCATCCTCCATAGGTTCTAGTGATCCTAGTACTCTTGGTGATCCTCCGTACTAGGGTGATCTTAATACTCCTAGTGATACCCCATGCCCTGGTGATGTTGTCATTGCCCCTTCTAGAAATGTACTTGCTACCTTACCCCACTCATCCACCACCCCAACTAAAGGATACCATATCTACCTCAACCACCACACATCATACTCCACTATGATACCAAAATTTTCCACATTAGAGACAACTATCTACTTATCCAATTTTAGATGTAAAGGTCGTACTACTAGCTATAGACATCGATCATATACCAGTCTGTAAATAACCACTAGTGGATCTGGCTATCCCTATTGCAACCCAAACTGATGCATCACCCACGAAAATGGGAAATAATCCACTTTTTTTAATAATTTCCCACCATCCACCATACCTATAAAATCTAGATAATATTCACTACATCCTCATCCCAACTAGGTTCCCCTCACCATGGCCTCCATCTAATGTCACCCATATTCAACTCCGCTAGCTTCCTACAGTAGTATAAAATCACCCTCCCACTTCCTCTTGATATTCTTCTTCATATTTTTTGTCCATATTTTAGTAAATGGTACATCATGACCCTCCAATGTATGTGCATCATGAGGAAGCAAATATGATCATAGTATCCTAATGTGCCCCCATTCCCACATCTACAACAAGGGATTAAAACTTAAGCTCAATCGATCTTTCCTCACCACTCTATGCATATCTCTAGATACCTACACTAATAATGTTGGTGCCCATGCATACACCATCTACCACTCTACCATGTAACACACCATTCCCATCATATTCTAGGGGAATATCACCCCTAAAAAATTAGGTAAGGCATGACTCACAATCATCAGCATTGCCATCACATATCGATTGAACAACATCTTGTTCATCCAACACTGCTCATAATCCACCCACCCTTCAATACCACACTTTTCCATATCTTTTTGAGAGCCCTCTCCAATATTCCATTTCGAGCATCCCTCTCTATCATCCTCACCATAATACCCTCTATCGACAGTCGATATATGGGGTACAAATCCTCCAAAGTAATATTCATCTCCCCTATCGGGAGATGGAAGGTGTTCCTATCGGGATACCACATATCACATAGTGTGGATACATATGCATGATTTATGTGTACAACATGCATATCCCACACTCTATACAACCCCACTACACACAGCCAGGTCCCACCATATGCCTGCCACACATTCTATAAATTCTTATTAATATTTCATAGTTGATGTTGTGCATATATCTTCTTCACTTGCATTAATCCATTTCAAATCAGATGTAAATATCTCATGTATTCAATTGCAAAACCACATGTCAAATATTCCAAATTTAAAATAGTTTTAAAAAATAAAATAAACTAATTTGCACGCTCCCATGAGAACTTCTGATAGCAGGTAGTTTTGCATTCACCATTTGCAAAATTGGATAGTCTGTCCCATCCATTTTTTCCCAGCATGCACACACAAAGCCAAACATGCAAAACAACATGTAAAAACATGCAAAGCGAGATGGAAATTTAAACAAGGTCAACTAAGCATATATTTGGATACCCATTTTTCCAAAATAGCATAAATGCACAAACAATTCTCATCATGCATGCATACAAAGGTAAAAATAGTCACATTCTTTCATGCATGCTTCTCAAGGTCACAAAGTCAATGTCAAAACAAAAGGTATATTGGGATACCCATTTGGATAGTTTTACACATTGTGCACACATTTCCACCAGAAAGTGCATTCATGCATCCCAATCATATACATTCAAGCATTTTCACACACATTTACACATATCAATACACACAAGCACATTAAATGTTCTTTAGCATTTAAAAACTTACACACATTCCAAGGTTGGCACAATCCACTTACCTCTGGAACACCTCGACCCACACTCCTACTTGCCTACCCACTCACCATTGCTCAAATTCTATTCAACAATCTGGTAGTGATCCTCTTTATAATATCTTCCTCACCACTCTCTCCCTCATTCACATGATGCAAAATGAGGATTCAAGTATCATTTTTTGCTTTTATACCTACTTTTCCATAGGTTTGTACCCACACATACGAAAGAAAAATTTGTACACATCTATGCAAACATTTTCGTTCACACCCTAACATGCAATTTTTTTTTCTAGTCAAATTTCTTCAATTTCCAAATTTGATGCCCTAAATTAGCCTAGATTTACCATTTTCTAGCATTTTTCATAATTTTTACCATCTTCTTCATCATCATCAATCGATTCATTGCCGATATTCATCTCATCCATCATGAATTCATTGCTTGAGGGGGTAGTCATTCAAAAACATCAAAATTTACCTTGCACATGATCAAACAACCAAAACATCCAATCACAAATACAACAAATACCTAATTTTTTTTTTTGTTAATGATTATCTCAAGTCCTTAATCTAACAAAATTTCTCTTCTCAATCAAAACTCCAATTCAAAACAAATCAATATTTGATAGACCTAAAAATACCTCTAACTATAGACAACTCATGGATTCCCTTCTTCAAAGTGGTAGTCATAAGACCACTTGTGAATGAAGCACCTAACTAAGCTCTACCCTACGACTTCAACGGTTTGTCAAATGTTGTCAAAATAACTCATCAATCAGTCCGAAGAAAAAAATAGCAAAGGGATTTGTTCCTCCCACAATTGAAATAGCTCACATTTATCACAAAACAAGGCAATATTACACCTTCCCTCAAAAGCAATCATTACAATATTTAAAAAAAATTGTACTCAATTATAGTTATTCTTTTTATATATGCATCTCTCTCACAATAATCCATGAGTCATCAATCACAAATGCTTTATCTTCCAATCATTTCATCAACTCATATCATCATTTTTTGTACTAAACTATGTTTTCACACAATCTAGTACAAAAAGGGGTAAAATACAGAAATCCAAAAGTTGTACATTGCCACTTTCCTCATATTCACAATCGATCAATTTGCAAAACCCTTGAAAATTGCATAAATTGGCTTTAAAACACTATTCATTTATCAAAATCACTATTCATCACCCTTAGCTCCCTTGGGCTAGTTAAGCCCCTTCCTACACCTAACTATAGGTCCTCATGTGACCTAATCCACAACTCAACCAAGGTTTAATTCTCCACCATGGTCAAAAAGCACTTTATGCTAAAAAAAGTCAACAATCGTAGTCAAATCTTTCTTTATGGCTAATCCTATGGTTAATTAGGCTAATCATGCTTAAATCTAACTTTCCACCTCACCTAGTCTACTTTGACTACCCTAGCCTTGCCAAATCTCACCTAGATATTTCCTCCATTTCACACTCTCCTAGGCAATAAATGATAATTAAAGACTTTTACACCAAAAAGGTAATTTCAATTTGGGAGATATTTCCAAGATGGTTTTAATAAATGCCATTTGGAGACTTTCCTCTAGGTCATCATGACTTGTAGATGGGTGAGGGATTCTCTCACCCAATATCATTTATGAGGTAGGACACCTCAAGGGACACCTCTTAGGAGGACACCTCACCACACACACCTCACAAGGGACACCTCATGGGACACCTCAACCCCTTCCCTAACCTTGGCCAATTTTATAAGTAGAAGGAAAATTTCACCATTTTGCAGATTCTAAGTTTAGCTTATAGAAACTCTTCTGAAATCACTCTAGGATTATAACATCAATAACACATCCATCCCATCCATCATATCAATAGGGTTTTTATTACATCCATGATACTCCTTGTAACTTAGGCAGATTATTGACAACAATGCAACTTTTGAAGGTGACCCGGTGAAAGAGTAAAGGAGTAGCAACATCAGGACAACTCAGAAAGCATATTTCATGAATTCTACCAAATACAGTCAATTTCACACCACCCCGTGTGAACTTCTAGGTCCATACAATTTTACACCTATCATGAAAACTTCTACTACAGCAAAAAATAGTTCACCAAACAAGTATGGATCAATTTAGGGTTTTACATATTTTTATATAGTTTTAGATATGTTTTAAACTTGATTAAAATTATTTTTTATTCATAAACATGGGTTTTGACTAAGGCACACCCCCAAACATTCTAACTATATTTTGTAGGTCCAAAAGGCACAAAGGACACATCAAACCAGCGGTGGCCTATGAGTAAGAAGCCCACCTTCACTGAGAAACATCCAAAAGATGGATCTTGTTGCCTTTAAACACACTGATAAGGGTTTACTTAGGAAATACCCACTTGTAGCCTTCATGGAAAAGTTGTAAAAAGGATTAAAAATTGTAACTCCCTTTTTATGTCAATACAAAAATAGTGATTCTATGATTTAATTTAAATTGTAGTCTTTTAAATGGTTTCAATTTTATCTCTATACGTGAGTGATAAATAAAATGAGAGGAGAGTGGATTTTATCTACTTAGGGGCTAAAAAGCATAAGATAAAAATAATTTTAGTAAGTTAAAATTTCATTAGAATGGGTTTTGAAAGGGCCCCAAAACCTTATTACAACAAGACAGTAGACCACAAGCAAGTTCGCATTAAAGGTTGTAGGAAAGGCCATCGAAAAGGCTAGAGGAAAGGCCTAAGAAAATTCTTAAGGAAAACCATCAAGAAAACTATGAAAAAAGTAGGAAAAAGAACATCTTGCCCAACCACAAAATTGAACAACCCGCTAAGCGAGAAAAGGAAAAAGTGATAATTTTTAAAATTTGAATACTCCCACCTAGGCACTAATTTGAACAACCCATTAGAGGGAAAAAAAAACCCTCCAAAGAAGGGAAAATACAAAAATTCACAGTCCCACATAGGGGAAAAATCATATTCTGATAAGGCAACACCGAAAAACTAGAACTGCATTATAGGAAAACCAACCTAAACAACAGGTTGGAGTAGATCCCGGGGATGTCCCATAATAAATGCACCCAAAAGAATCCCACTAGAAGGTATAGAAAGGGGCAGATAAATTAATTACTCACCTCCCACTCCAAGGAGATCATCTGCAATACCAACCATCCAAGAAGGAAGGGCCAGGGAAGTGCTAGTAATATGGGATAGAACTAGGGAGGGTGAAGCTACAGAAGAAGATCCCGCACAGGTCTAAAATTTGGAATAACAAGTTGGGGATATCCATATTCCATGAAATCCCCTTGCATAAAGACGTAGGGAAGAAATATAAATACCATCATCTTGCACAGGACTGAAAAATGGAACAACAATATGGGGATCTCCATAGGCCATGAAATCTTCTTACAATGAGGTAGCTATGAATATTCTAGTAGAAGCAGAGGAAACAATAGATGCAGAACAAAAAGTCATGGGAAAGATGTGGGGAAGTTCTTGGGGAACCCAAAAGGAAGGAGACATGGGGTGAACAAGTTGTAGACGTTAAGCACAAGTCATCCCAAACCAAAAATATGCATGAAGAAACTATTAACAACCTTCATCATCACCAACAAATAGCTTCATGAAACCAGATGAGGAATACCAGTGGGATCATAGTAGCAAGAAACACAAATATCCCTTCCAAATCCACAAAAAATGCTGAGAATCCACCAAGCCCACATCCACAAACCCAAAGAGCAGAGTCATAGGAATAAGCACATGGTCCCTTCCCTAACCAAAAGGATTATGTGCAAAACTACTCATGAAGTACCTCTCCCAAATCCATGACACACCACACCTAGAGAACCTCTAAAAACTAGCACCAAGTAGAAACCTACAAAAAACCTAGGACACACTGAGAGCACTAGGGAAAAAGATCCCTAAAATAATCCATAAAGTCCAAGTAATATCCCAAGGATGCCCTATACTAGAGGCACACAAAATAACCCTTGAAACATATATGGAAGAGGACAACAAATGGAGAAGTGACCTCCCACCCCATGGAGATCATCTACCAAACCAACTAGCCAAGAAGGAAGGGCCAAGGAAGTGCCAAGAAACTGGGACAAGACCAGGGACTAGGGCAGGGGGAAGCAGGGAAGCAAAACAAGACTTCCTAGGGAACTCCCCTACAATCCTCCCTATCGACAATAACAATTTATTATTTTTTCCTTTCCTTTATTCTTCTTCAAGGACCCTTCACAATTGTTACTTTTATCCTAGAATAGTTAGAATTTTCTAAATTGGGATTGGGACCATGGATTTCTTCAAATGATCTAATCTATTGAAATATCCTAGAGACATTTTCACCCATAGAATAAAATACGATATTTATCCAGCCAATTGGGTGTTCTTGGTTGGTTTTGGTGGTGATGACTACTACCTCAAGACCATTAAGGTGTTTTTATTTTTGAATATCAAAACTTTTGATAGTGTAGTTATTGATATTCCCCATATATATTCAGTTAGAGCCTTTAGACCACTTGGTTGGGAGATAACAGGAGACACAAGCACCCTTAACTATTGATATATTGCAATTGAAGACTACCACTCTAATTGGGTTGGCTTATGTTGATTTCTTGGAGTTGTTAGATTTATCTTATCTCTTTAATCCATTGCTTACATCTTAGACCTCGTAGATAATCTGATTAGACTTGAGGTATTTTGACCATTAGTTTCTATCAAATTAGATATTGTATAAATATCTTCTCCATCCCATGTTGCTAAGATTCACTATTTAGGAGCATAGTCAAGGTGTAAGATGAAAGGCATAGGGATCTGATTTGGTGTGTGGCCTTTATTGCTTGAGTGTGATGTGGATGCCTGGGATGACATCATCTTGATTGTTTTTTTTTGGTAAATAAAAGTCTTCATTAATTACCGAGTTTTGTAGGTTAACCCAAAACCTATTACAATATCCAGCCTTCTACTGAGATTGTGGATCCTAGTCATCCTTGAAACTTTCTTACCAGAACTTGTGTTGAATCCCCTACAACACCCTACTAAAAATGCACACCCATACCTAAACATAATTGTAAACTGACGGAGACGGAGAAACAGGGACCTTACCAACTCTGCATTCTCATTCAAATTTCAAATATTTACATGCATTTAAAATAAAAATAGCCCGCAGGCTTACAATGGCCGGTCTCGGCTTCGGCTCTGTTCTCCCCTGTCCTCCCTTCCTCCAATCCCGAACTCCACCCTCCTCCCCAAAGATATCCCCCCCGAGTTTTTAACGAGGCCTCGATCCTCCAGGAATTCAATGCCTCCACCTAATAAAAATTTCAAATTCAAATTTCCCCCTTCCTGTGTTTTTGAAATTCCAATATTAAATGTCGATCTGCCCGATCTATCAAGGTACCGGCATTGATGGCCTCTCTGCATCGGCCGCATCATTCTGACCGTCCTTTGCACTGTTGTCCCTTCCATTAAACCATCACCTGTAAATGCTTCGATGCCAGTAAAGCCAAGATGGAAAGAGCACGGTCGACACCTTCCTTAACAGCTTAAGAGACCCCCAAATTAACTTGCATACACGTGGTCGGCTGCGTGTACATCCATCCAATCTTTCTCCTTGTCGCAACATACTCGACCCACGTGTCCTTCACAACTGCCACGTGTTCGGTTTGGTCTAGCCCGGCCGTTCGCTAATCACCCCTGGTCTCGTTCTCTATCTCTCTTTAACTTTCACCACTATCGGAATACCGGCCACGTGTCGGCCTTTAACTGGCCGCGATATCACGATAGGTCGCGATATCGCGACCCGTCGTGATATCACGACAAAACTTTGACTTCGCTGCCATTCTCTATCAAACGCCGTGATAACGTGATGTCGCGATATCGCGACGTCTGAAGCCCTTCCTCTTTTCTTTGCATTACCGTCGCGATATCGCGACGTTTGAAGACCCTCGCTCTTTCTTTTCATTACCATCGCGATATCGCGACGTCGCGATATCGCGACGTTTGAAGACTTCTCGCCTCCTCCTTTCATTACCATCGCGATATCGCGACGTCGCGATATCTACACGTTTGAAGACTTCTCGCATCCTCCTTTCATTACTGAAGCGATATCGTGACAAAACTTCACCAAAGTTGCAACGCTGCGTTGGGGTCACGATTTCGTGACATGTCGCGAAATCGAGACATGTCGCAATTTCGCGACCCCTCCCTTCCTTGCCTCTCAAAACCTTCCAAACCAAAACTTGCTTCACAAACCTTTCACAGTACTTGAAAATAATAGATCTAAGTGCAAAGATCTTAGAAAGGAAACTAAAAATATTTGGAAGATGCAAGATTGCTTTTCCCTCACCGGATGCTCCTGCATCAGACACCCCGGGTAAGAAGGAGAAGTGACCTTCACTTCTACGCTGTTCGGGCTGCGTCCCTTGCAATATCTTCGAACATTCATCAACCTTTATATCCGGCTCAAATCTTGCTTCTTGGCAAAGTTTTCTGCCCTCTACCAGGCAAATTCTGGCATTACTGCACACCTTCTCATCTTCGGTCTGCAATGGCTTCAACTTGTGCCGCATTCCATCTTTCACCAAGGAATAAGTATTTGCACGGCCATCATGCACTGCACTCCGATCAAACTGCCATGGCCTGCCCAATAGCAAATGGCATGCATCCATAGGGAATACATCACACAGGACTTCATCCCGGTATCTCCCAATCTGGAACGTGACTAAACACTGTTCCCGGACCCAAGCTCGATGGTCCTTCCGCAACCACGCAATCCGATACGGGTGCGGGTGTCTCCTTCTCTCCAACTGCAACTTAGTAACCATCTCCTTGGAAACTAAGTTGTCTATACTTCCATTGTCGATGATCACATTGCAAACCTTGCCTGCACTCTTGCACCGGGTACAAAATAGGCTTCTCCTCTGTTCAGATTTGTCTTCATCCACCAACATGGTCCTTCTCACAATCATGGCTTCTCCCTTTTTAGCTTCTTCAGAATGCTCTGAGTCAGCATCCTCAACTGCCACAACTGCTCTGGCAGGACCCACCTACTTCTTGTTTACTCTTTCTCGGTGTTGGGGGCACTCATATGCCCGATGTCCTTCTTCTCCACAGTGGAAACATGTTCCACGGAATACCCCTCTTTCATTCCCGTGACCAGATCTACCCCTTCCTCTCGGGTAGCCATTATTCTGAACTTGCGGTTTTGGGTCTTCCTCTTCTCTCTGATCCCGGATGCTGCTCTCTTCTTCCTTCTTCTCTTCCTTTCCTTCTTTCTTTCCACCGTTCTTTCCTCCCGGTTCTTTCACTTTTGGCTTGCTTTCAAACCTTCGGTTCAATTTTCCTTCAACCTTTAAAGCAAATCGGTAAGCATCTTCGATGGTGCTTACCCGAACCAAGCTCAACTCCTCCCTGCACACTCGGTCTCAACCCATTGATGTAACGGGCCACTTTTTCCTTGCTAGCTTCCAAATGCCCGGTTCTGATGGAGATTTTATAGAATTCCTCCGTGTATTCTTGAACTGTCCTGTTCATCTGCCTCAAGCTTTGCATTTTTTGTAGTAGATCCAGTTCATAGTCAACGGGGATAAACTGTCTTTTTAACTTCTCCACCATTCTGTCCCACCTCGTTATTCTCTCCTTTCCTCTTCGATTTCTCTCCAGCTGCACCCCCTTCCACCAGATGCTAGCATGACCCTTCAGTCGGGTCTTAGCAAATCTGACCCGGTTAGGGTCTTCAACTTCTTCGTATTCGAAGTATTCTTCTAATTCATTCACCCAGTCTATCAATTCCTCTGGGTTCAAGTTCCCGGAATACGTGGGAACCTCTAACTTCGGCCTCTTCCCGATCTGGGATATGGCCTTGTATAGCCGGGCTTGTGCCGGGTCTACATCTTCCTCCTCTTCTTCAAACTCATTCTCCTCTTCCACTTCATCCTCACTGTCTGCATCCCTTCTCGGCTCACGTCCTCTACGTAGCTCTTCTTGTAGGGCCTGGACTTGCCGCTGCAATGCCCGAAAATCTTCCGCTGCCATGCCTCTTCCACCCATCGGGTTTCTTCTCGGAGGCATCTTCACCTGAACTCAAGCCCTCCCACACGTCCTGGTACAACTGCCTCTCTCTTTCGGTGGTCTGTTGTACGCTCAGGAGCTACGGGCTCTGATACCACTTGACGAAGATGGAGAAACAGGGACCTTACCAACTCTGCATTCTCATTCAAATTTCAAATATTTACATGCATTAAAATAAAATAGCCCGTAGGCTTACAATGGCCGGTCTCGGCTTCGGCTCTGTTCTCCCCTGTCCTCCCATCCAATCCCCAATTTCGAACTTCACCATCCCCCTCAAAGATATCCCCCCCAGAGTTTTTAACGAGGCCTCGATCCTCCAGGCAATCAATGCCTCCACCTAATAAAAATTTCAAATTCAAATTTCCCCCTTCCTGTGTTTTTGAAATTCCAATATTAAACGTCGATCCGCCCGATCTACCAAGATACCGGCATTAATGGCCTCTCTGCATCGGCCGCATCATTCTGACCGTCCTTTGCACTGTTGTCCCTTCCATTAAACCATCACCTGTAAATGCTTCGATGCCAGTAAAGCCAAGATGGAAAGAGCGCGGTCGACACCTTCCTTAACAGCTTAAGAGACCCCCAAATTAACTTGCATACACGTGGTCGACTGCGTGTACATCCATCCAATCTTTCTCCTTGTCGCAACATACTCGACCCACGTGTCCTTCACAACTGCCACGTGTTCGGTTTGGTCTAGCCCGATCGTTCGCTAATCACCCCTGGTCTCGTTCTCTATCTCTCTTTAACTTTCACCACTATCGGAATACCGGCCACGTGTTGGCCTTTAACTGGCCGTGATATCGCGACAGAACTTTGACTTCGCTATTCTCTATCAAACACCGTGATAACGCGACGTCGCGATATCGCGACGTCTAAAGCCCTTCCTCTTTTCTTTCCATTATCGTCGCGATATCGCGACGTTTGAAGACCCTCGCTCTTTCTTTTCATTACCGTCGTGATATCGCGACGTCGCGATATCATGATGTTTGAAGACTTCTCGCCTCCTCCTTTCATTACCGTCGCGATATCGTGACGTTTGAAGACTTCTCGCCTCCTCCTTTCATTACTGTCGCGATATCGCGACAAAACTTCACCAAAGTTGCAACGCTGCGTTGGGGTCACGATTTCGTGACCCCTCCCTTCCTTGCCTCTCAAAACCTTCCAAACCAAAACTTGCTTCACAAACCTTTCACAGTACTTGAAAATAATAGATCTAAGTGCAAAGAACTTAGAAAGGAAACTAAAAATATTTGGAAGATGCAAGATTGCTTTTCCCTCACCGGATGCTCCTGCATCAGACACCCCGGGTAAGAAGGAGAAGTGACCTTCACTTCTACGCTGTTCGGGCTGCGTCCCTTGCAATATCTCCGAACATTCATCAACCTTTATATCCGGCTCAAATCCTGCTTCTTGGCAAAGTTTTTTGCCCTCTACCAGGAAAATTCTGGCATTACTGCACACCTTCTCATCTTCGGTCTGCAATGGCTTCAACTTGTGCCGCATTCCATCTTTCACCAAGGAATAAGTATTTGCATGGCCATCATGCACTGCACTCCGATCAAACTGCCATGGCCTGCCCAATAGTAAATGGCATGCATCCATGGGGAATACATCACACAGGACTTCATCCCGGTATCTCCCAATCTGGAACATGACTAAACACTGTTCCCGGACCCAAGCTCGGTGGTCCTTCCACAACCACGCAATCCGATATGGGTGTGGGTGCCTCCTTCTCTCCAACTGCAACTTAGTAACCATCTCCTTGGAAACTAAGTTGTCTGTACTTCCATTGTCGATGATCACATTGCAAACCTTGCCTGCACTCTTTCATCGGGAACAGAACAGGCTTCTCCTTTGTTCAGATTTGTCTTCTTCCACTAGCATGGTCCTCCTCACCATCATGGCTTCTCCCTTTTCAGCTTCTTTAGAATGCTCTGAATCAGCATCCTCAACTGCCACAACTGCTCTGGCAGGACCCACCTGCTTCTTGTTTACTCTTTCTCGGTGTTGGGGGCACTCATATGCCCGATGTCCTTCTTCTCCACAGTGGAAACATGTTCCACGGAATACCCCTCTTTCATTCCCGCGACCAGATCTACCCCTTCCTCTCGGGTAGCCATTATTCTGAACTTGCGGTTTTGGGTCTTCCTCTTCTTCTCTGATCTCGGATGCTGCTCTCTTCTTCCTTCTTCTCTTCCTTTCCTTCTTTCTTTCCACCGTTCTTTCCTCCCGGTTCTTTCACTTTTGGCTTGCTTTCAAACCTTCGGTTCAATTTTCCTTCAACCTTTAAAGCAAACTGGTAAGCGTCTTCGATGGTGCTTACCCGAACCAAGCTCAACTCCTCCTGCACACTCGGTCTCAACCCATTGATGTAACGGGCCACTTTTTCCTTGCTAGCTTCCAAATGCCCGGTTCTGATGGAGATTTTATAGAATTCCTCCGTGTATTCTTGAACTGTCCTGTTCATCTACCTCAAGCTTTGCATTTTTCGTAGTAGATCCAGTTCATTGTCAATGGGGATAAACTGTCTTTCTAACTTCTCCACCATTCTGTCCCACCTCGTTATTCTCTCCTTTCCTCTTCGGTTTCTCTCCAGCTACACCTCCTTCCACTAGATGCTAGCATGACCCTTCAATCGGGTCTTAGCAAATCTGACCCGGTTAGGGTCTTCAACTTCTTCGTATTTGAAGTATTCTTCTAATTCATTCACCCAGTCTATCAATTCCTCTAGGTTCAAGCTCTCGGAATACGTGGGAACCTCTAACTTTGGCCTCTTCCCGATCTGGGATATGGCCTTGTATAGCCGGGCCTGTGTCGGGTCTACATCTTCCTCCTCTTCTTCAAAATCATTCTCCTCTTCCACTTCATCCTCACTGTCTGCATCCCTTCTCGGCTCACGTCCTCTACGTAGCTCTTCTTGCAGGGCCTGGACTTGCCGCTGCAATGCCCGGAAATCTTCCGCTGCCATGCCTCTTCCACCCATCGGGTTTCTTCTCGGAGGCATATTCACCTGAACTCAAGCCCTCCCACATGTCCTGGTACAACTGCCTCTCTCTTTCGATGGTCTGTTGTACGCTCAGGAGCTACGGGCTCTGATACCACTTGACGGAGATGAAGAAACAGGGACCTTACCAACTCTGCATTCTCATTCAAATTTCAAATATTTACATGCATTAAAATAAAAATAGCCCGTAGGCTTACAATGGCCGATCTCGGCTTCGGCTCTGTTCTCCCCTGTCCTCCCCTCCAATCCCCAATTTTGAACTTCACCATCCCCCTCAAAGATATCCCCCCCCGAGTTTTTAACGAGGCCTCGATCCTCCAGGCATTCAATGCCTCCACCAAATAAAAATTTCAAATTCAAATTTCCCCCTTCCTGTGTTTTTGAAATTCCAATATTAAATGTCGATCTGCCCAATCTATCAAGATACTGGCATTGATGGCCTCTCTGCATCGACCGCATCATTCTGACCGTCCTTTGCAATGTTGTCCCTTCCATTAAACCATCACCTGTAAATGCTTCAATGCCAGTAAAGCCAAGATGGAAAGAGCGCGGTCGACACCTTCCTTAATAGCTTAAGAGACCCCCAAATTAACTTGCATACACGTGGTCCACTACGTGTACATCCATCCAATCTTTCTCCTTGTCACAAAATACTCGATCCACGTGTCCTTCACAATTGCCACGTGTTCGGTTTGGTCTAGCCCGGTCGTTCGCTAATAACCCCTGGTCTCGTTCTCTATCTCTCTTTAACTTTCACCACTATCGGAATACCGGCCACGTGTCGGCCTTTAACTGGCCGCGATATCGCGACAGGTCGCGATATCGCGACCCGTCGTGATATCGCGATAGAACTTTGACTTCGCTGCCATTCTCTATCAAACGCCGCGATAACGCGACGTCGCGATATCGCGACGTCTGAAGCCCTTCCTCTTTTCTTTGCATTACCGTCGCGATATCGTGACGTTCCTCTTTTCTTTGCATTACCGTCACGATATCGCAACGTCGCGATATCGCGATGTCGCAATATCGCGACGTTTGAAGACCCTCGCTCTTTCTTTTCATTACCGTCATGATATCGCGATGTCACGATATCGCGACGTCACGATATCGCGACGTTTGAAGACTTCTCGCCTCCTCCTTTCATTACCGTCGCGATATCGCGACGTCGCGATATCACGATGTTTGAAGACTTCTCGCCTCCTCCTTTCATTACTGTCGTGATATCGCGACGTCGCGATATCACGACAAAACTTCACCAAAGTTGCAACGCTGCGTTGGGGTCACGATTTCGCGACCCCTCCCTTCCTTGCCTCTCAAAACCTTCCAAACCAAAACTTGCTTCACAAACCTTTCACAGTACTTGAAAATAATAGATCTAAGTGCAAAGAACTTAGAAAGGAAACTAAAAATATTTGGAAGATGCAAGATTGCTTTTCCCTCACCGGATGCTCCCTGCATCATAAACATTACTTACATTGATAGGAAATTGAAGTTTGGAACTTTGCACTTGTGAAACCTGTTGCTTGCCCATTTCTTATTCTCTGTCGAAATATTCCAAGGCTTACACCCTGTTACCTTCATTTCTAATTTGGTATGATTTAGAGGGAAACCCCATAGTTATTACCAGCTCCAAGGGTAAAGAACACCATTCATATTTCTCCTTAACGGCTAGGTTTATTTTCATGACTAATAATGTTTTCCACTTCACATGGTACACCTTGTGTCCATGTCACCAAACTACCAACATCAACACCTATGTTGGCTAATTTTTTAGCTGACCTGTTGGCCTCACGGTACACGTGATGAGCCCTCCTGTTATGTCTTGTCGCAAAAATGATCCTCACTTCATGGATGACTCCCTCGATTCTCCATGGAGGTTTTTTTCCATTGGTTAACAGGTTGATTATGTTCATAGAATCATCTTCAATCATCAAGTTACCTTGAGTTGCTTGGGCTACTTGCAACCCTCTCCAAAGGGATCTAGCTTCTGCTTCGTTATTAGTTATGATTCCCAATGGTTCAGTGAAGGCCTTGACCAAATTTCCTTGATGATCCCTGATTATTCCTCTAGCTCCAGATCTTCCTGGGTTCTCCTTGGCTACACCATCAAAATTTAGTTTAAACCAACCATAGGGGGTGGCTCCCAAGAAATCCCATTTCTGGGATTGGGCAAAGGAATGGAAGGTTTGTCCTCAATACCTAAGGCTCGAGCTAATTGTTTTTCTTGGGGAGGAATTGAGTGGTTCTCATCCACTAAGGTGCTAAGGTTTTCTTTTGCAAAGACAATAATCCTGTTGAGGATGGTTTTTGGGTTGTGAATGGTATCCTTAAAGGCTCTATGGTTCCTTTCTAGCCAAATCTTCCAGAGAAAATGATGCCAACATATTTTTGTAGTGGTCAAGAGCTAGGATATTTCTCCTATATTGCTTTAGCTAGAGAAGCTTTTGGGGTGTAGGCAATACCATGATATAATTACTCTATTTGATGGTTATTTCGCTACCATGAATAGGGAGTTCTATTTTTAGAGGGATCACCACCAATACTATTTATTTATTATAGGCCTAGGATTTACCATTCTCCTAATTACCTTGGAACTGATTCCTAACCTAATTCCCTTATGAGAAGAAAGGTCTAAAAATTTTCTTCTAGGTATTTTTTTCCTTTCTCATAGCCAACATTTCATTAGCTATCATTGTAATAAAATTGTAGGATGAATCCTTTACAAGGTCCCTCAAAGTTTATGGGGTTGGAGTTCATGCTGATATAGAAGCTAAGGTTGACTGAGAGGTCATTGGCTAATAAAATACAATTGGGTATTGTGTATTGATGTATAGAGGTATAGAAGGCCAAGGGATAAAACTTTTAATCTAAATAAAATCATGCTCAGCTTAAATGGCTAATCTTGAGACATATGGTAGGGACTTTCCTTCTCTATATTTAATCATTTACAAGAATTCAGAATCCATGGCCATAAAATAATATAACAATGACATAACTAGTGTGGGACACATCACCTTGGATATTCTATACCAAGATTTATGAAATCTACAATTGAAATCTTCTACTGCCTCGATGGGAGCTCTTTTGGTTGTTAATTTTCACAAGATTGATACCCCATTTGTTTTTTCTCTAAACCTCTCCATAAAAGTGTTTTTGAGATAATCCCTATAAGTTATCAAACCAGAGTGTGATGTACCAATCTTAGGATATTTTCCTAAAAGAGATTTCCAACAATCTTAGAGCCATGTTTTACTCTAATATGTTATGAAATATGCATAGACTCACCATATGGTTAAGATGCTCAATAGGGGTAGTGAGATCTTCTTGAATGAAATAGGTTATAGACTTTAGAGCAGATTGAGGTATCTCCTCCCATACTTCATGCAATGCTAGTGATACCAATGGACCTCTATTACTCGAAGAAGGTAATGTTATAGGTGGTGGTGGTGGAGTAGCCATATTACTAATTATAAGTTTCCTTCTTCACATAATGGTTATAGATGGTGGTAGCAACTCTTATCAAATTTTGAAAAAATGAAAACCTAATTGTAGGTTATTTGTCTGGTTTCTTCTGGATTTTTCATTTGGGTGAAGTCACTAGATGAATGCAATATTATTCTTTTAAAAACTAGGTATGTTGAGGTCTTCATTGGAACCTTAGTCTAATATCTTAGCAATGCCTTCTTTTCATAATCATTTTGGAGAAGAGTCGCTAGGTGAAAGAAGAGGCACTTAAACAGGTAAGAATAAGTAAAGATCCTTACCAAGTCTAATACCATATTTTGTTGTGATTTTGTGACCAATGATTTATCACTAGGATCCTACTAGGCATGCCATTAAATTGTTGTCCTATTTTATTATCCTTGGTCAGGAAATTGCACCTCATAGGGAGTAATATAGTAGGGTTGTAATTTGGAGTATGGGGGTTGACTCAATTAGGGGCCTATAAGAGCATTTTATAGGGCCGAATATTTTATAATATGTGATATTTTAAGAACACTTAAACTAAATTATAAAAATGAAAGAGAGAATAAAAATAAAAACAACTAAACAAAATAAGAAAAGGTAGTGATGCACCAAAAGATCCACTAATATCTTTTGTATAAACATGCCTGAACATAATGTGTGAGTGGTGAATGTTGCCTCTCCTCAACATATTTAAGCATATATGAGATTCATCAACATAAGTATACATAAAAAGGTAGGTCCCATAGCAGAGCCACAAATGGCTAGTCCAAAAATAGACATAGGCCCCTCATACACATATACATTAGTAAATCCTAAAGTAGGTAAAAAACCACAAAAATACACATACATAGAAATAGTTCTGTAGGTAGTCATATATGACTAAACCAAAAATTGACATAAGATTTTGTATATATATGTGTGTGTGCAAGCAATTATTTACAAAGATACTACTAGAAGCAAAGGTTCAAAATTACCCACAAGCCACTCAAGAGCCAAATATTTTGCAAGAAGAAATGAAAGAAAAGCATAAAAGAGGATATAAATGCAAACTTGAAAACCCTTGGCACAACCTAAACTACTATTTATAGATTATAATAAGGATATTTTCCCTCTAAAACTTGTAGGATGATTTGACTTTCTTAGCTACTATTTTATAGGGATTCTAAATATTAAATGAAGATATCCATTGCCATTGCTTTTGTTAATATGCAATTATCATGACTGCAAATCTTATCTATTCATATTTAATAGCTAAACCACATTTTATTGATTTGTTGAGTTGAAATATCCGTACTAGATAATATTTCTTTTTTTTATGATGGTAGGCTATCCTATCGTATTTAATTTTCCTAGGAATTTGTGCACCACTACTCATGTTTCCCTTTTCTGATACCAATTCTCTTTTGTTTTTCCCAATAGTTATCCTATTTTTTAGAGCATTTCATTGAAAGCTTTATCCATTGATCATGAAATTTACCTACTTCTTATTTCTAGGGATTTTATGAGTTACAACAAACAATCTCATAAGAGATTTTTCCATCAGAATTATCTTCCTTCACTGTAGCTTTATCCTTTAAACTTTTAATTATTTACTACTTTCACATTCTTCTTCAATGTTCATACCAATGTTTTCCTTTTAATATTATATTTTTCTTCTCTTATTTTAAGCTAGGATCTTTTGGAGTCCCATGTGGTGCAAATTATAGATGACAACATTTAATCTATATGAATTTCTATCAAATTTTCCATTTTAGCAACTCTAATATCATCTTGATGTGCTCCATCTATTGGATGAGTGATCAGTATAGAGAAGTTTTACCCTCTTGGTATTTTTCTAGATATGGTGAATTAGATGTCTCTTGAGGTATCTTAATGTCGAGCCTCTCACAAGTTCTTGTTTTCTTCCCAAGTTGTTGATTTTACATTCCTTTGATCATCCCTCACCTTCAGATATTATTCTAAAGGTCTAGAGGAGAGATGATGCATGAGAATTCCAAAGACATTGTCCTAGATAAACATTAGTGAGAATTAATCATTTATCATATGGGCTAGATTTCTATAATTTATGGAGCTTTTTTAGCTATCATTGAAAATGCTCAAAAGGGATAAGTTAAATCATTGTGGTTTATCACATTGAAATGGTTTGAAGGCCAACTTATCCACATAGTGTGAGGGTTTTTACACCCATACTTACCCTTTGGAGATATCTATTTGGTGATATTTGACATGGAATTTTTGGAAGTTGATGATTATTATAGTCCCTTATCTTTTCTTTAGGCCTTGCATCATCTTTGAAGTGCAATCTAATCTATTTTTAGTGATCTATCACTAAAATATCATCCTATAAGGTGGCTTATTATGTAAGCTCAATCTACAACTAAAATATATGTGATGACCAATGCTCCTCATGGGTGGCAACCCATATCCTGGAAGAATCTCTTAATATTATTCCAATAAATCATTCATTCCATGTGGGATTTCATCCATACTTTCTACTATCCCTTATTTTTTAGGCTTAGCGATGAAAGTAAAACATGCTTACTTCTTCTTCATTCCCTTCAAGGATTTTTAATCGTATCTTGGCATATTGTAGGACTATTATCCATTTCATTTTCTTTGTCGTGCAATGCAATTAATGTGTACCTCTTGCCATCCTTATCAATAGTGTAGGTGTTCACCCCACCATCATGCATTACCTTTATATAAAATTACAATAATATTCCCAAAAAAATATGAGAAGCATCTAATGGCATAACATCATATAATATATCATCTTTGTAAGAACCAATTTGGAATTTCACCATACACTATTTAGCTACAAAACTTTGATGTCATTTTTACAACCATGAGACTCTATATGGATTTGAATTTTCAATTCTCTTAATCCCAAGGTTTTCTACCATATCCATAGAATTTAAATTATTCATACTTCTACTACCCACAATAACCTTACAACATTTGCTTCTTGATTTTTAACTTTTTTCTACTCAAGTTCATGCACATTTTTTGCTAGTTTCAACAATACCCTCTTCATGATAAAGGATTCTTCTTGTTCTAGTTCCTCCATATGATTTGGTGAAGGAATATTCTCTTCATCTACTTGTGTAGTTTGGTTACTGGATTCTCATGCCCTTCTTCCAATCATCTATAACACTTCATACCAAAACCACATCCTCTAACTCTACCAAATCCACCTTGTCCTCTTGATGATTCATCATTTTTCCAAGTACTTTGGTTGAAATCACCTTGATAATTACTAAATTATAATTGGAAATATTTCCCTCTAACATTATTTGATTGCTCTCTTCCTTGAGAGGATCATCCTCTTCCTCTAGAATTGTTTTATTTATTTCATGACAACTTCTCATCTATCTTTAAGGCATACTAGTAGGCTTCTACCATCTTCACTCTCATCATGCTAACTTCATCTTGTATAGATAATTTTAGCTCATTAATGTATTTTGAATTTTTCTCTTCATTATCTTCCAAATGATTGGGCTAAATGGTGAGCTTATAGAATTTCCCTAAGTAGTGCTTCACACCCATATCCTTTTATCTTAACTTACAATTTACTAAAAATAATCAATTGATAATATGATGGGAGGAATATAGCCTTCAATTTTGTGATAATTTTCTCCTAGGCCTTAGTCTTTTCCTTTCTTTTTCTTGTTATTTTAGTTTAAAAATGGTCCCACCACAAGGACATGTGCCCTTTTAGCTTTATACATGTGAATTTTAGCTTTTGTGGTTCTTTTAGTAATTCATAATAAAAATATTTCTCCATATATGCAATCCAATCAATGAAATTCTTAGGACTCAAATTTTCATTATATGAAAAGGTTTTAAACTTTGGCTTCCTACACATGTTAGAAATTTTCCAGAATAATCTTTTTGTTGGATCTCCTTCTTGTTTTTAATTTTGATCTTTTGGTTGGTCTACTTCCTCCTCTTCACTATCACTTATATCTTCTACTTGAATTCCCCTCCTTTCTATAGTTTCAAGTCCATATAATCAAGTGGTGATTCCTATTAGCATCTCAGCTATATCTATGGCATCAGGGCATTGTGGTCTTCCTCTTATCATTATACTATATTTTATTTAACATTTATTAAACCTTAGATATCAACCTTATTTGATACCAAATGATGTAGATGAAAGAAGGGAATATTATAGATGAGTTTCTCAAGTAGAAAATGATCAAATCAACCTACTACCATAGGATGCATAACAAATTCCTTCCTATCATATGATAATCATCCTTGTATGGTCATGCTCATTATACAAGAATATTCATCATATGATGGTCTACTTATTTGTTTTTTATGGAAGCTTCCCAATGTATTGTGGGTCCAACCATAGAATTGGTAATTTTGTACAACACACATTCATCATATGATGGACTCCTTGTATGGTACTCCTAAATTTTTTTCCAAACATATTAATGTACGAATGGTGAGTTTAATTGTTCAAAATGGTGACCTCCAACCTGGTAGCTCCTATAGTGAGAAGGAATAACAATTTTATTCTTATTAGACGATATTGATAATATTTCACCTGAATGATAAGATTCTTCCACTTCACCAATCAAATATCCAAGTTCTTTTATTCCACCTATACAAAAAATGGATGATGCTTTGACCCTTCACTCGATGATAGTTCTTCATAGTGATAAAAATTTAGTTTGAGCAATACCTTTTATATTATTATAAACATGCTCATATGTTTATCATTTACTATCTTCTATTTTATCACACTTATTTTCCCTAGTTGGCATTCAATGTCTAAGACCTTTTTTGAAAGTGAATACACATTCTCTTTCTACTGAAAACCATTGTCAGTGAATGATATTTTGCCCATCAAATTGATGTTCTTGCACAAACTACAACCTCACCTTGTTTTCCTTCCATGGATATATTTGGAGATCATAGTCCTTGTTGAGCGTTAATTTGTCATATTACAAATAATAACACGCAACTTAGAGTCTCGAACAAAGACTCTTTCTTGCAAAGAAATAATTTATTTTATTTTCCTTCCTTTTATTATTTCTCCAAGTTTCTTTGTGAAACAGACTTTTACATATATAAAAAAATGAATTCAATTTAATACATGCAACTGATATATCCCAGAATAACTCAAAATCCTGTAGATAGCTGTTAACAAGGGGCCTTTGTTGATTCTTAATGAACTTTGTAATCTTGACTTGTTTGATTAATCAAAAAAAAATAAACAAAAATCCTTTTTATGTTCTAATATTCACAATTTATTCTAAGGTTAACTTGTTCGTTTTATCTATATTCAATAGTTATGTTATTTCAGTGTTAGTCTATGACATGAAATTAAGCATATCAAGGAATAAAAAGAAAGCTGTTATTTTGAATCAGTTGGAAAATAATGAAGGATATTAAAATGGTTCACGATCTCCTCCCTGCAAAATCCCAAGTTAAGAGATGAAATCCCCAAAACAACCCAACCGATCAGATCTGTACTAACACACAATCTAATCAGATCAGATGCAAGACTCTAAGGAAAAGAATATAACTGCATCATTCTACCATTCACCTATCGTAACCCATCCCATGGCGTAAACGAAATAGATACAAGACAAAATGATGCAACGGAAAGATTGACAGTAAAACAATAGTTTTGGCTTCGATCTCCTTTTGATTTTACACACAAAAGTCGTGTTACCAAAGAAAAATCCTTTATTTCAATAAGTAATGCTTTTTTTGTTACAATCTCCAGCCCCTGTATCCATCTACACTTCTGCTATTTAACCTTTCTGTCGCGCGTTCTCGGCTGCTCCATGACGCTTCGTTTCGACTCTCGGGACCCTTCGCTTCAATTCTCGCCTTTTGGTATTCTAACCCTTGCATGCAATCGTAACGCTCGATCTCTGCGGCCAGTAACTGTTGTTATGAAACGTTACTCTGGTTCTGTCATTTCTGCCACGTGTCCTGCGTCTCCTGCACCTTTCGTAACGCTTTCCCGTGGAAATCCCGGCAGAATTTGCATTTGGCCTCTTCTGTTTCCTAGCCGCGATAACGCGACATGTCGCGAAATCGTGACATGTCGCGATATCGCGACGTGTTCTTGGTCCGTACGCCCGTCGTAGCTCGTTGTAGCGATATCGCTACCGACTTTGCTTTGCCTTCTTTTCAAAAAAGTGGTAGCGATATCGCTACCACTTTGGTTTCGAGCCTTCCTTTCAAAAAGTGGTAGCGATATCGCTACCACTTTGGTTTCGAGCATTCCTTCGATGAAGTGGTAGCGATATCGCTACCACTTTGGTTTCGAGCCTTTGTCTTTGCGAAGTGGTAGCGATTCGCTACCACTTTTCCTTCGGGCCTCCGCTTCACGAAGTGGTAGCGATTCGCTACCACTTTTCCTTCGATGAAGTGGTAGCGATATCGCTACCACTTTGCCTCGAGCCTTTGTCCTTGCGAAGTGGTAGCGATTCGCTACCACTTTTCCTTCGAGCCTCCGCTTCACGAAGTGGTAGCGATTCGCTACCACTTTTCCTTCGAGCCTCCGCTTCACTACCACTTTTCCTTCGAGCCTCCGCTTCACGAAGTGGTAGCGATTCGCTACCACCTTCAACCTTGTGCTTCCTCTCGGCAACTCGTAGCGATGGAGAGACAGGTCACGATTTCGCGACATGTCGCGATATCGTGACATGTCGCGATTTGTGACCCTTTCAACTTTTCGTACGCTTCCAAAAAATGCGTCGCGATTTCGTGACATCCTTTTTTCTTTGCCAGCCGACACGTCACGATTTCGCGACATCCTTTCTGTCCTGCTGTCGACACGTCACGATTTCGTGACAGATTTCAATTTTTTTGCAGCGATGGAGAGACAGGTCGTGATTTCGCGACATGTCATGATATCGCGACATGTCGCGATTTCGTGACCCTTTCAACACTTAGGCATTTTTCTTCTTTTCTTCATTTTTAGCATCCGGGTCTTTGAGATCTTCCCTAAAACCTGCAAAAACAAAGGTGGGTCCCCACTTCTAGGGTGTGTTGTGGATGAACCACAACAAATGGCGACTCTATTTGTCAAATGCTCTTGAGCATTTTAGTAAGAACCCAACCTAACATAAATCACAAATTTGAAAACATGGGTTAGCCCATAATCAATATAACTAATGCCCAAAATCAGAAGTACATGAATTATTAGAATCATCAAGTATTAGCTCGGTGTGTGCAATGAATTCCTTTCCTTATCATTTGAATTTGATCCACATTCCATCATCGGTTTTGCATGAATGCATATGCGAAATTGTGAATGATTTGTGTATCCTACTGAATATGCCATGAGAAAATGCATAGTCACTCTTGTAGTATTATGTGCAAACATTCAAGACTGCCAAACCCTCTTAGGATCCACTAGTGAACGGTTCATTATATCCCAAAGTTGGTTATGAGTCCCTACTATCTTGAACCCATGTGCAAGTGGATGTGAAATCAGAACTTTGGGGAATCAGACTCCCAACCAACCGAGATGAGAGTTTAACCCTATCCTTACTATTCTGATTTAGAATTCTTTACCTCACTTTGAGCAAAATAACTAAACCAATTATGGAAGAAATGGTCATGCTAGTCTAACCCTCTAGACAATCAGTGGTCTTACTTTTTAGGCAAGACATGATGTCATGCATGGGCCTATCTAACCCCATAATCCAAAACTTATCTCCATTTCTTTGGACCTTGGGGATGACTACCCATCCCTTGCAGAGGACAAGTAGTACGATCCTTACAATCCAATATAGGGATGAGATGGAAAAAATTTATTTATTTTACTTCTTGGACCTTGGGGATGACTACCCATCCTGGTTAGGGACAAATAGTACGATCCTTACAACCCAAGATTTTAAATGTAAATGGAAAATATTAATCTTGTTACTTAAACCTTGGGGATGACTACCCATCCTTTGCAGAGGACAAATAGTACGATCCTTACAATCTAAGATTTAATACGAAATGAAATATAAGAGCTTTGGGGAATCGAATTCTCAACCAACCGAGATGAGAATTTATGCCCTATCCTTACTACTCCATGTGGGTCCAATCAAAGCTTTGGGGAATTAGATTCTCAACCAACCGAGATGAGAATTTAACCCTATCCTTACTACTCTGATTTTAGGCTTTAAGCTCTATGGAAGTGGTCAAAACCACTATTTTTAGGATCATGTTGCATAATAGGATAGACATGAAAACCATTTTCGCCCAACCTTTTCCTCCAAGTTAGGTTTTGATCATTTTGCTCAAGATCCTTTTTAATGTATGAAACGTGCTTGGTCCTAGATACTTCAAGACTCAGTTTCCAACCTTAGGATTTACTTAAATTTATGTTATAACATAACCCTAAGAGGATTCAACATACTCAAATGAATTGCACCTAAGATGCATATGCCACTACGGTGAAAATGTATGGAAAGTGAGATGGAACATGAATGCATTATTTCGTGAATTGCAAATGAGATGATTTGTCATGCAAAACCGACCTTTTCATGCATCACAAGCTTCAAATGATCTAAATTAACTATTTGTATTACATGTGGAGCTCTTACAACATGATTCCAATGTTTCATATTCTCCCAATCTTAGGCATGTGTTCAACATCAAGCTTTTATTCCCCTTTTTATTTATATATATATATATATATTTTTTTTAAAAGCAATGAAAAGGAAATCAAAGGAACACCACCGCCTAAATGTCCAACCTGCACACAAACGCAAAAACCCAACATTAATACAAGAAAAACCTGAAACAAAAATGAATAGATACTAACATATCAAATCTGCACATCAAAAAAAAACTAAATTACAGCATTAACACAAAACTAGATATCTCTTGAAACACACACTTAAGTATCAAATCTGCACACAAAGAAACAGATCACAACATTAATATAAAGCTTAGACATGTCAAAGAAAAGAATAATACACACCTAAACATGAAAAAATGAAAGCAAGAAATTACAGCGTTATTACATATAATACAAAGCCCAACTACCTCATGCTTGAAAGTAATGCTTCAAGTGCAACCCATTGATAGGTAGTGCCAAATCCTTTCCATCCAAGGTTTTTAGTCTAAAACTATTTTCCCCTAGGATCTCTGAAATCCGGTAGGGACCTAACCAAAGGTAATCAAATTTATCATGTTCCCCCTTCTTCTCATGTCTTTTGTCCCATAACGACACTAAATCTGAAATTTTAAACGCCTTGGCCTTAGACCTTTTGTCAAACCATATTTTTACAATGTCTTGGTGTTTACTAAAATGAAGCATAGCTTCATCCCTTTTTTCATCCAAGCGCATTAATTGCGTTAGTCTAGACTCAAGTTTATCATTAGTTCCAAAATAATCTTTCATGAAGTGCGGCGTTTGTAATCCGAGATTTGCGGGAAAAATGGGATCTTGTCCATAAACCGGATGGTAAGGAGATGTCCCTATTGCTTCTTTGACTACGATTCTGTCAGCCCAAAGGGCCAACTTAAGCTTATTGTGCCGGTCCCGCGGATTCCTTTCCAACAATTTTTTTATGACAGTCAACGATTCTTATTGGATGACTCGGCCAATCCGTTACCACTGTGGGTAATAATTGGAGGAGAACTTTAAACTCACGCTGTTATCAAATGCCCAATTAGCAAACTCCGGAGAGGAAAAGGCCGAACCATTATCACTTACGATGGAGTTAGGCATCCCGAATCTAGTGACAATGTTATCTTCTAAAAATCTAATGACCACCTCTGCAGTAGCATTCTTTGTGGGGATAGCTTCGGTCCATCTCGTGCAATAGTCCGTAGCCGTCAGAATATATTTGTGAGTATCGGAGGAATTGGGGCTGATAATCCCAATAAAATCCAGGCCCCATTGCGTGAAAGGTCTGGACTCGATTACGGACTGTAAAGGCATGGCAGCGTTTCTATCCCTATTGGCTGCAGTTTGACATATGTGACATGACCTCACATGAGAATGGGCATCCTTGAATAGTTGAGGCCAATAATAACCGGCTCTGAGGATTTGATGGGCTGTGGCATTAGCAGACCCATGCCCTGTCCCATGTTTACCATGAAACTCTTCGAGTATTCGCACTGCCTCCTCTTGATCAACGCAACGAAGGTAAATACCTTCATGGTTCTTTCTGTATAATGTGCCAGATCTTACCAAAAAATTAGCAGACTTCAAACGCAAGGCTCTGCGCTGAGTAGCATTCAAAAGTGATGGACACCTACCATTTAGTAGATAGTACACCACATCTGCATACCACTCCTCCTTGGTTACATCAGCGACTTCATAATGTTGACAAGGAATTGCGAGATCCTGCTCTGCGATTGCCTTGGCTAACCCTTGCCCCCGCACTATCTTCATCGATTGAATCTCCAGATCAAATTCCTGCAAAGTTGAAACCCACTTACCACGCTTCTCACCTAATTCATTCTGAACGAACATGGCTTTGACAACGAGGATGCGGGACGATAGCAAAGACCCTATTGTGGACTATGTAGTGCCTGAACTTTTTACAGTCTTAACCAGCGCATACATTTGCTTGTCTAGGGTAGAATATCTCAGTTTCGCATCTTTGAGAGGACTACTCAGGAAAGCAATGGGATTTTCAATGTTGCCTTCACTCTTATGAGTTAAAACACTCGCAAAGGAGTGATCTGAAGCAAATGTGTAGATATAGAAAGGCTTCGTATAATCGGGACTCACCAAAACCGGGGCTTTAGAAATCGCATCCTTGATATTATCAAAAGCCTCTATCCTTTCATCTGTCCAAATGATCTGGACCTCTTTCTTTAGCATGTCGTTCAAAGGTCTTGCTATCTCTGCAAAATCTGCTATAAATTTTTTGACAAAATTGATCTTTCCGAAGAATGATCTCAACCCCTTCTTGCTATTGGGACGAGGAATTTGCTGTATGGCTTCTATTCTCTCAAGGTCAATGGAAATTCCATCTTTAGATATTATATGTCCCAACAGTTTTCCTTCTGTTACCCCGAAGATGCACTTCTTTGGGTTGAGAGATATACCATGTTCCCTGCATCTTTGAAAGACTTTCTTAAGATCCTTGACATGGCTTTCCCTGTTCTTAGAAAATACAGGAATGTCATCGACGTAGACAATGATGCACTTACCAATAAGCCCCTTAAAAGCAAAATCCATAGCTCGCTGGAAAGTGGCACCTGCGTTCAATAGTCCGAAGGGCATTCTCCTGTATGCAAAGGTGCCCCATTTTGTCGTAAAAGCAGTCTTCATCCTATCACTAGGATGGATAAGGACCTGATTATATCCCGAATAACCATCCCAGAATGACATCATCTTCGACCCGTTTACCTTTTGGAGTATTTCATCGATGGTGGGTAACGGGTAGTTGTCCTTTTGGGATGCCTTGTTGAGATTTCTGAAATCAATGCACAACCTTATTTCTCCACTCTTTTTCCTCACGGGGACTAGGTTAGCAACCCACGTGGAATGCCTAACAGGAAAGATGATCTTAGCTTCTAACAGTCACTTCACCTCTTTCTCTATCAAGGGCTCTAATAATGGATTAACTCGCCTTTGTCTTTGCACGAAGGGCTTGGACTACGGCTCCGGTGGAATCGTGTGCATTATGACATTACGATCATAGGTTTTCAACTCCTTATAACTCCAAGCAATGCAATCTATGTATTCTTTTAATGCATCTGCTATGGAATCCTTCTCCTGCTTGGTACATGCTTTTGCTATGAATACCTCCTGGGGATTTTCTGCACTTCCAATGTTAACCAAATCACAGGCCTCTCCAGGAGATGGAACCCTTTTACCTTTTCTTGGTTTGCTTCCGATATCAAAGATTTTTTCTAATGAAGCTATCTCATCAGGCATCCGGTTGTTTTTTACAGGATTTTTATCTTTCGAAACTACCTCCTCTACGTCCCTTTCTTCTTCATCTATGTATTGCTTTTCAAATATACCAGAATTAGTGACAAAATGAAATATGTGCCTGTCACTATCAAATACTTGGAAGTTCGTAACATTATCTGGTATAGAGGGACAAGGGACCAACTCTATAGAGAACTTCTTGCATTTCTTATGGTCCACTGGCTTCAACATACTCACTGCTACAGCTAGGGAGTCTGCCAGACGATTGCCCTTTCTCGAGATCAGAGAAATGTTAAAGGCGTCGAACTCATCTATTAAATCTCTGACCCTTGTTCGGTAAAGCCTGAGCCGCCTATCCTTGCATATGTATTGTCCCCTCACTTGTTTCACCACCAATTCCGAATCACCAAGGACTTTGATATATTTAATTTTCTTTCGAATGGCGGCTGTAGTCCAAGAATCAAAGCCTCATATTCTGCCATATTGTTGGTGGCGGGGAACTGCAGTCTGTATGCAGCGAATATAGGCTCCTGGTCCGAACATGACAATTCAACACCGGCTCCTGCTCCTTGTCTGGACCTGGATCCATCAAATCTTAAGGTCCAAATGTCTTGATGTCCTTCAGTAGAGTTGTGCCCCATCCTTTCATCATGGGTATTTTTGAGTGCTTCTATGTCCAAACAGTATGCTCCCAACTCAGCTTCAATGTACTGGATCTCGTTCGGCTTGTTGTAATCTGTGATCATCTCTTTGAGTCGGGGTTCACTTTCAATTCGAATTTGATTGGCCACTCCCCTCCAAGGTAGCCACATGTGTGAAGAGTCTGTCACAATGTAACCGTTTAGGTTCTTACTCCAATCTCTTCCCAATACCATGCCATATTTGATAGGAATATCGAGCACCAAAATGTCTATGCGTTGTTGAATTCTGGGTTCTGAATTGACTTGAATATGCACATCACCCAGCTCTCCTACTGCCTCCATGGTTGACCTGTCCAACTGCACCACCCTGCTCCTAGAAGGCTTTGGTGTAAGTCCCAATATTTTACAGATTTCTAAGGGCATGATAGTAGCCGAGGCCCCTGAGTCTATTAAACAATTGTGCAAGTTTTTACCTGCAATTCTAATGGTTACCAAAAAGGGAGGTATATCTCGTTTTTCTTTTTGTACAACCACTTGGGACTCAGCACTTTTAGCTTCATGAACTTGTGCAGATGGATTTAATCCTTTTGGTGAACTCACTTCTTGGCCTAATAATCGGGCCATGTCATACATCGATACATTGGCCCTATTCTTCTTCATATCTTCCACCAAATCGTAAGTGAGCTTTTTTGGATTTGGCAAGTTTTGCATCATCTTAGACTTTTCGACCTTCGATGGAGGAGGGGGATTGACATCTCCTTTAGGGTCAGGAGGGAGTAATTGATTATTAGGAGGAGCAGAGGAAGTTTTGGGCTCTTTAGAACTCCTAGTGTAATATTTGTGATTTGCTTTCCCAAAACGTTTATTTGTATGAACTTCCAAAGCTTCTTCATCTTCGCTTCCAAAAAATTCTACATCCTCCTCTTCTTCATTTTCATGGGAATGTATGACCTCCGTTAGCATAGACTCCGGTTTCACGTGGCCACAGTGCGGGCAATCATTATCACAAGATCCTGCATCTCCACAGTCTTCCGAAATGTCTACCGGTTGGCAACGGGATTGGGTACCCGCCCGTTGTTAGGCTGCGTGTTATACATTCCTTTTCCTCTATGATTGTGAGGTCGGTTATGGCCCATGGCCTGATCAAATTTTTTATTGACATTCCCCACTGTTACCAACACCTTGGCCAACGTTTCTTTCATATTTTCTATGGCTGCTTCGGACCCTTGTGGTTGAGGCACTGCAATTGCAGGTCCAGTTGTGTTGGCTGCATTAGCCACCTCTGGACTGGGTACAATGGCTTGGGTTTGGGCAGGTGGATTCCATCCTGGATTCCCATTTTGAATGGCTTGAGTTTGGGCAGGTGGATTCCCATTTTGAATGGCTTGAGTTTGGGCAGGTGGATTCCATCCCGGATTCACACTTTGAATGGGAGTGATTGTTGGATAAGTTGTTGAGCTTGGCGTGTTAATTGGAGCAAACCCCGACATGGTCAACAGATTATTGCCCATACCGAACCCATGCAAACCCATTGAGTTATTTTGAATCAAACTACGTGCTTGAACAGCAGCATTCGGATAACTTGACAATGGCGTAACTTGGGTGGGTGTTTGGAAGTTGTTCAACATCGGAGCCTGTGGTGCTACTACCTGGTTCATCATGGCAAATTGGCTGTATGGGCCATATTGTCCCATCCCAGTCAATTGAGACAATCCTGCGCCTGGCAGGTTCATCTACTTGTTCGAGAGTCATTGTTTTTGCATAAGCCAAAGGAAGGGTTGTAACATGAGGGTTCCTTCTAGTCAACAAAGATGTTAAAGGATCTAAGGCTCCGAAGTATAGCTGCAAGGCAATTGCAGGGTCTACCGCAAAGTGACGAGTCACATTCGTATATAGCTTTTGAAATCTCTGATTGAACGCTCGAATGGGTTCATTGGTTTGTCTTTTGCAAGATACGAAGAAATTGTATGTCATGGAGGGATCTACTAAGCTGTCTGAATTGACCTATGAACGCAGTTTCTAGCTGGGCCCATGAAGTTATGGACCCTGCTGGCAAATTTCGATACCATTCGTTAGCAATGTGGTCTAGACTAGCAGGGAAAACTCGACAGGCAACATCCTCGTGAGTAACCCCTTGCCTAAACATGTAATCTTTATAGATTTGGACATGATCTTCTGTTGTTGTTGGACCATCATGAATGAATTTGGGTAATCCCCTTTCAATGTTTCTAGGCAAGTCGTGGACTGCCCGGGAATATCTAAAGGGGAACTCTGAGCACCATACCAAAGGGCAGGTGGCTGTTGTTGTTGTTGTTCTTTGGGCCATGTTAATCAAAGGTGTCAACCCCTGTGGGAACAATTGGAACTCCTAGAGCTGTGGAGACAGATACAAACTGGTGTTACTATCCCACTTGAACTTAAGGGTTCAGGCCCACTAAAGGCACTTGAGTCCAAAGAAATCCCTAACTCAAGTATACTGGGTGGTATTTCAACTTCTAATGTTTTGTTTTTCGGCCTCCTAGCAGTGGGAGAAAGACTTTGGAAGATAGTTTCCCCTGTGGTTTTAGACCTAGTAGCAATGTACTCAGGTTGGGCCAGCTTGGAAACTCTAGGACTCTAAAAGATTTCTCAACTCTGCTGCCAGATAAAATGTCTAAATGTTATACCTGCAAGCACAATAGGTGGAAACAAAACTACCCACGTTAATTGTTAGAACAAATCAAAATTGCAAAGCAATACAGAAGGCCCTCCTTCTAGCGCCAAAATGTTGAGCGTTAATTTGTCATATTACAAATAATAACACGCAACTTAGAGTCTCGAACAAAGACTCTTTCTTGCAAAGAAATAATTTATTTTATTTTCCTTCCTTTTATTATTTCTCCAAGTTTCTTTGTGAAACAGCTTTTACATATATAAAAAAATGAATTCAATTTAATACATGCAACTGATATATCCCAGAATAACTCAAAATCCTGCAGATAGCTGTTAACAAGGGGCCTTTGTTGATTCTTAATGAACTTTGTAATCTTGACTTGTTTGATTAATCAAAAAAAAAATAAACAAAAATCCTTTTTATGTTCTAATGTTCACAATTTATTCTAAGGTTAACTTGTTCGTTTTATCTATATTCAATAGTTATGTTATTTCAGTGTTAGTCTCTGACATGAAATTAAGCATATCAAGGAATAAAACAAAAACTGTTATTTTGAATCAGTTGGAAAATAATGAAGGATATTAAAATGGTTCACGATCTCCTCCCTGCAAAATCCCAAGTTAAGAGATGAAATCCCCAAAACAACCCAACCGATCAGATCTGTACTAACACACAATCTAATCAGATCAGATGCAAGACTCTAAGGAAAAGAATATAAGCTGCATCATTCTACCATTCACCTATCGTAACCCATCCCATGGCGTAAACGAAATAGATACAAGACAAAATGATGCAACGGAAAGATTGACAGTAAAACAATAGTTTTGGCTTCGATCTCCTTTTGATTTTACACACAAAAGTCGTGTTACCAAAGAAAAATCCTTTATTTCAATAAGTAATGCTTTTTTTGTTACAGTCTCCAGCCCTGTATCCATCTACACTACGCTATTTAACCTTTACGTCGTGCGTTCTCGGCTGCTCCATGACGCTTCGTTTCGACTCCCGGGACCCTTCGCTTCAATTCCCGCCTTTTGGTATTCTAACCCTTGCATGCAATCGTAACGCTCGATCTCTGCGGCCAGTAATTGTTGTTATGAAACGTTACTCTGGTTCTGTCATTTCTGCCACGTGTCTTGCGTCTCCTGCACCTTTCGTAACGCTTTCCCGTGGAAATCCCGGCAGAATTTGCATTTGGCCTCTTCGTTTCCTAGCCGCGATAACGCGACATGTCGCGAAATCGTGACATGTCGCGATATCGCGACGTGTTCTTGGTCCGTACGCCCGTCGTAGCTCGTTGTAGCGATATCGCTACCGACTTTGCTTTGCCTTCTTTTCAAAAAAGTGGTAGCGATATCGCTACCACTTTGGTTCCGAGCCTTCCTTTCAAAAAGTGGTAGCGATATCGCTACCACTTTGGTTCCGAGCATTCCTTCGATGAAGTGGTAGCGATATCGCTACCACTTTGGTTTCGAGCCTTTGTCTTTGCGAAGTGGTAGCGATTCGCTACCACTTTTCCTTCGGGCCTCCGCTTCACGAAGTGGTAGCGATTCGCTACCACTTTTCCTTCGATGAAGTGGTAGCGATATCGCTACCACTTTGGCTCCGAGCCTTTGTCCTTGCGAAGTGGTAGCGATTCGCTACCACTTTTCCTTCGGGCCTCCGCTTCACGAAGTGGTAGCGATTCGCTACCACTTTTCCTTCGAGCCTCCGCTTCACGAAGTGGTAGCGATTCGCTACCACCTTCAACCTTGTGCTTCCTCTCGGCAACTCGTAGCGATGGAGAGACAGGTCACGATTTCGTGACATGTCGCGATATCGCGACATGTCACGATTTCGCGACCCTTTCAACTTTCCGTACGCTTCCAAAAAATGCGTCGCGATTTCGCGACATCCTTTTTTCTTTGCCGTCGACACGTCGCGATTTCGTGACATCCTTTCTATCCTGCTGCCGACACGTCGCGATTTCGTGACGATTTTCAATTTTTTTGCAGCGATGGAGAGACAGGTCGCGATTTCGCGACATGTCGCGATATCGCGACCCTTTCAACACTTAGGCATTTTTCTTCTTTTCTTCATTTTTAGCATCCGGGTCTTTGAGATCTTCCCTAAAACCTGCAAAAACAAAGGTGGGTCCCCACTTCTGGGGTGTGTTGTGGATGAACCACAACAGTCCTGCACACATAAGACCTTATGAAACATGACTTTAACAATATAATACATTCATAATTCATATAACATGAAATTTATTGGAATTTTAAACATAATTATATTATTAATAATCTTGTATATCTATAGAAAAATATGGAATTGCTATTTAGAATGCTAGATATGGACCACTCTATATATTTTCCTTATTATGCATACTTATCAGGAATATGTCTTAGAGTCATCACATATCTGCACTCATTTACTCATATCTTCCTCATGACCTCTCTTGTGGTTCCATTCTACTATCTCTTCCTTCTCTTTCCAAAACATACCTTCTATCCCAATATCTAGTTTGTTACATACCCCTTCTTGGCATTTCAAATATCACTTAGTCTCCTACCTATTTCTATTTTTCTTCTCTTTTATTATATTTCTCTTGATGACATTTTCTTTTTATCTTCAATTTCCCTATTCTCTTTATTTTTTGTATGTGTTGTCTCCTCTTTTTTCTTTAAAATTTTGTTTTCACAATATTTTCTTTATTTTCCCCCATGTGTTATTGTTTTCCAAGCAACACACATGCATTATAGACAAGTGGGTTATGGGGACGATTACATTTTTTATCACTTTTTAGATGCCTATGCATCACTTTGGAGTTCTAAAAACATTATAAAATTTGTAATATTATGTACACTAGTGATGTATGGGGGTAAAAGTGGAGAAGTTTGTTCAAGGATTTGTATTATTTAGTACTAATATGATCACAAATAAGAAATATATATTTTATATTCCACTTCTAGTGCCTTCTAAACCATAGAAAATAATTTCAATGGAATTTCTTAAAGGTCTTCCACAAACTAAGCAAGAAAATGAGTCTATTTTTGTGGAAATGTATTATTTTAGTAAAATGATGATTTTCACTCTTTGTAGATGGAACATATTTGGATTAGATTAAGCATATTTATTCTTTAAAAATGTATGGGTTTGTTTTAGTCTACCATATTCCATTATATCAAATAGAGATACTCAATTTTTAAGTAATTTTTGGACTATTATTTAGGTAATGATGGCCACAAAGCTAAAACATAGTATTGTTTTTCATATTGAATCTAATGATCAAAAAAGGGTAGTCAATTGTACTTTAGTGCACATGTTATGTGTATCTAATAGAAGTCATCCTAAAACTTGGGATGAATCCTTACCCTATTTACAAAATTACTATAATAGGGATATTCATAGCTCTACCAATACATCTCCATTTGAGGTACACTTGGGATACTTGCCCCAAACACCATTTGATATGGTCTTTATAGTTGATAAACAATATTAATCTATTTTTTATGATAATTAGGAATTTAAAGTAGTATAAGTTTTTGAAAAGATAAAATTCACCCATAAGCAAGTATAAGAACGGTTGGAAAAAGCACAAGTATTATATAAACATTGATATGAAAAACATTGTACGTCTCAAAAGGTATAAACTATGAGATATGGTTTGGATATTTTTGAGTAAGGACAGACTTAAAGGTATAGGTAAAAAACTCCATCCAATTAGATATGGACCTTTCAAAATCCTACAATATTTTAGCCCAAATACATGCATATATATATATATATATATATATATATATATATATATATATATATATATATATATATATATTTGTTAAAGTAGATTGTTTATGCCTTTTTGAATCATTAATGCTTTATGATGAATAGTACAATCATCCTATAACTTGATAGACTAGTAATATAATAATATATTTACAATTTCAACTATAAAAAGAATATGTAGACAATGTGCTTCATTATAGTTAAATTATACACAAGTTCAAGTCACTAAATAAGTTGATGGAAACATTCAAACATTAAAGGGGGAGGTCTAATTTGTCTATCATAATAGGATGACTCAACAAGGATACTACTAAATAAAAATTGGTTGGTTGGGAGGGAGAAAACAACAAAAAAAAATGCAATAGTTCCTAGAATAAAATACCACAACTTATTTATTTGGTATATATTATTTTGTACGATTAAAAGAAAAAGGGAGAATCTATACTATTCTTGTAATATTATATTATAGATAAATCTAAAATTTGTAGAGAGAACACCTGGTAGAGACATTCAATACTTTACAGGAATAGATTACCTTCTATATGTACTACTAATCTAGGTATGTGACCTTTTGTAGCATGGTGGTATGCTTGAAAATGACCAAAAATCTATTTTTTAGTATTAAATACACTCCTAGGGGTGTAACTTTGTGCTTGAGACTCCATTTTCATCCATTAAAGAAGAATTAAAAATATTAGAGAGAGAACAACAATTTTTGTAGGCATATGTTTGTGGAGAACATGCCATGGACGCCCTCAAAATGCAAACAAAAAACTTGTAAAGAATAGTAATTTTATATTTTTAGATTTTTGTAGCTAAAGTTAATTTCCATATTTTTTGACACATAAGTAGCATAAAAAACACAAAATACCAATTCATATGTATGTAATTTGTATTTAATATGTACTTTGTAATTCATGGAAGGTGAATTGTCATATTTCCACATGGTTGACCTTCTAACTCACAGACATTAGAACACCACATTTCCATATGGGTGACCTTCCATATTCAATAAAATGGATTTCTAGTACACCATTTTTTGTATACATAGATATGTCCCATAACTATAAAAACCATGAGGGTGCAATTTTATAGCCTCACATATCTTCTTAGAGATTTCTTGCATTGTACTCTATTTTTTAGTAATAAAATCAATCCATTATTTGCATATATATATATATATATATATATATATATATATCTTCTTAGAGATTGCTTTCATTTGCTTTCATTGTACTCTACTTTTTACCAATAAAACCAATCTATTATTTTCTTATACAAGTATATATATATATATATATATATATATATATATATATATATATATATATATATATATATATATATATATATATATATATATATATATATATATATATATATATCTATGTGTGTGTGTGTGTGTTTAGATATGTTATAGTTTGTTTCTTTTGAATTGCTCTCTTTCATGATTTTCCTTAACTTATAATTTATAGTTTTAGATCAATCTATCTTTTGAGTGTATGTCCATAAATATAAAATTAGGATATCAAAAGTTTGGGTATCAAATACAAAATCCTTGATTACATTTTTTTCAATCCTAATTATCTTAGGTGATAAGTAGAATGAGAAACACGAAGATAATTGATGATCTCAAAGATGTGTTGAATGAAGCCCTCATGAAATAGATAAATTTTATGATGAACCAATTTGCTAAAATTCTTTAATGACCTCCTGCTACTAGTTTAGGAACCTCCTTTACACAATATCTCACTACCCTAGTACCATTTAATGTTCCCTCATCTTTTAAGGTGTAGGTGAATTATTATATTTGTACATTTGAAGAATAGCATTAGTACTAATATCCTAGAAATTTGGTTGAAATAGTTATATTCATACTTATATTTAAATAAATTCACTAATAGTGTGAAAACTACGTATTTGAATTTGGTAGGAAGCATATTGTAATAGGGTTATAGAAGATAATTAATATGAAGTAGAATTCACATGGGATAATTTCATGGAGGTTATAAAGGAATAATATTATCTTATAACAGCCCATGAAAACCAATACATGCAATGGAAACAACTATGTTATGGTAAACATCAATATAAAAAATATTATACTAATGCTTTCCACTCCATGACATAAAAGGTAGGTATTCAATATACAAAAAATTATAATATTATCAAGTACCATAGTTAGTTGCAATGGTATATTTTAGAGGACATCAACCTCATCAAATTCAAAATATTTAAAGATATACAAACTTGCAATCAAATTGGAGTATAAGCACAAAATAAAAAATAAATAAATGATGAGGAGAAAATGACAAAAACTAGAAAACTATGTAACAATCAAATAAAGGCAAGAGTGACTCTTGAAAGAATCATGATAAAGGGGGTCAGCCCAAAATCCAAACTAGAAGTAGAAGAAAGACTCCTAACAAAATAATCCCTCAAATACCAAGAATGGAAAATTGTGTGATTATCACAAAAGTAAGCAACATTTAAGGAAATAATATCAAGCAATATAGTAATTATTTATTGATTCACAACACTTTACATGTATTACACCTCTTCCTCCACATCCATATCCTAAGGATAGAGCAAATAAAATCATGGAAGTTAAACCAAATGTGACTATTATTAAAAAACATGTTGCACTAGAGAAGTCATAGTTGGAGGAATATATATTTCACTCATAAGTGTGGGTTAAAGGTAAACCATTACAATTGATTAATTATAGCAGAAGTTAAAAGAATCCATTTTTTTCTTAGATGATGAAGGAGTTGAATCTACATGCAACACAACACCCATGACCATATAATGTTGGATGGTTATATGAAGGGACATTCATGTCACTCAATAATATATCCTCTTATTTTATCAAATCCCTTAATAATAATTTGTTGTGTGATGTTGTGCCCTTGTGTGACAACCTTACTCGATTCTACTATCCTTAGAAAGTTGAGAGTTTTTTTACATATAATTAGCTCTAATAAAGATAGAGCTTAAACTAGGCCCCTCAACTAGACATAAATGAAACCAAGAAGTCTCCTTTTATTAAAAGGGCATATACCTCACTATCATAAACAATTATGAAAATAGATCACAAGGATCCTATCCTTATCTCTCTACAAGGATTTCCTAGTCACCAGTCCTAAGAAAATACTCGACTCAAGCTAACTTCCACTAGTAACTATTCTACTCCTTTCAGTATATCAAAAGGATTGTCCTTTAGTCCATCGAGAAGTTCACACATTTCATTCATTTGAAAGGACATTCCTTTATGTTCCATCAAAAGGATACTCACATTTAAATTTGTTGAAAAGGAAAATGTAAATCCTTGCATAACCACACAAGTCCATCTATGTGGGCATGTTTAGCACCTAGTCATACTTTAACATCCCCCAATAACCCATCCTTCAGCAAAGTCAACACTACAAACCTCCTACACCCTAGACATGCTAACTACACTTTGACTCTAAGAAGGAAGCACTTTTCTTCCTTAAATAAGGTCAAAGGATGTCAAAATGAAGGTGTAATAGTTGCAAAGAAACTATCCTACTAATATGAAGAGCTATGTTGTCACAATAGTAGAATACAATGATTTTCTTACTCCTACATTTGCCTTGGTCGATAATAAATATGGAGTTACACAATCTGTGTTAACTCCTAGGGATGGATAGTCCATTACGTTACCTGACTTCCCAAGCCAATATGGAGGTCCTTTTGATAATAGCACTTTGATTTAAAACAATGAGACTTAACTGAACTTATATTTTCCTTGAGTGATAACATTCTATCAAATCCCACTCACAACTGAATGAAAATATATATTAATTTATCATAACCCTCCCAGATTAAACAATGTCATAGATAGAGAGCTAGATATTAATAATACGATAATAAATCACAAATCAAGAGATCTATCACATCTTACGTAAATATTAAAATTCATACACCTTCATTATATAAAAATATCAATAACAAATAAAGAGTCACTACCATATCTGATAGTTTATCAATCACATATACAACAGTCTCACTTCTCCAATACATCTTTACATAGAAGGAATTTTGAATCTCACAATTGAATAAAAATATTCTTAATTAAATTGGACTAATTCACAAAGATATATAGTCATAATTGTGGACAAGCCTAGCTTCTTTGGCATCACAGTTACAATTTCAAATAGTCCTCCCAATGACCCAATAAAAAAATTATAGTGCACTTCCTCCATGATATTCATAGAAAAACCAGTCGAGAACATAGATTGCCATCTAATGGGGATCAAATATGGCTCTTAAAAATTCATATGCGGTATTCAAATGCACACCTTTCCCTATTTTATGCCTTCTAATTGCACATAATAACATTTTTAGAAAGCAAGATATTTTGCACACTTACAATGTAAATCAATTCACATGCAAGGGAATTCCAACATGATCATTTATGTTTTATCCATTTCAAGTCCTTCCAATAAACAAAGACTCAATAATGCTTTAAATATCATCTAATTAAAGCAATCATGCTAATCACACGTAATATAAATATTTCATCATATTCACACACCAATCTATAGACTTCCAACAAACTCTATAGATTCTAAGATGAAATACACACAAAAACCAAAACCATGAAATAACATCAGCATTTCATAATCATTCTATCAATTCCTCATAGAAATTTCAGGTTTATTCCTTCATTTATCAATTCGTAAATAAAAATATCCATATATTATGTAAACTCACAATTCAACCAAACATTATAAGTAACCATATACCATGAAATCCTACTCCAATAATATATAAATGAAGTTCTAACACAAACACACTTAATATATTCATAACTAGTTTTCCAAACATTCTCTATGTCTCAGAAAGGTTACCAATATTTTTTTCTATAATTCACACTATCGTTAATGTTAAAGTGTAATGCTAATTTTCAACTGACAGGAAATCAGCTATCAATCTCATCCAAGGAAAGGCGGTCTATTCATCCGAGATACACCTAATTAATCTAAGTTCATTCCTAGCAATACTCTTAATGAACTCTTCTTCAAGTTATTCTACACTCCCAAAGGTTTCTATGGTATTCATCACTGAACTATGGCTTCATACATGAGAACCACAAATAATTATTAATTGAAATAAATTACATCGTGCAACAATGATTCAACTACACATTGAAATATAAGAACAATGGCTCTAGATTCTATGTAGTAGGTACAATATATACTTACCTTTCAACCATGTACAATATCACAACTCCATGTAGGATCTCCAATATTTGTTCTCCCTTGTAGCCAAATGTTCTTCCCAACATTCATTTCATTATCCTTCAATAAGAACACAGACACACGACTCCATCATTCTCTCACACGTAACATGATCACATTCTCCATCCTCCATCTTAGATTTTCTAGAAATATTTTTTCAATGTAGTCTCCAACTACCATTATTTCATAAATTCCTGGTCGTTATACTATTACCACAATGAGTTCATTTAGCATTCAAGTCTAATGTGCAAGCCATTATTGCAAGAGCACTTCATTCCATTAATGATAGCTATTAGATTATACTTACACAACATTCAATTTCAATTTTTTATTACCAAGTAAAAATAGATATTTATAAACTATTTATTTCTTTAGGAAAAATAATGAAATCATGCATATAACACATATATCCAAAGATCTTATCCCTAACAATTCAATAAGAATGAAAATATCAAAAATCAAGCAAGCAATCACAAGTCTAGAATTTATTTATCATATGTATACTTATGAAAAGCATCATCATAAAGGGTGAAGCATTCATTCTTGTTGCTTTCCCAAATAATCCTAACACCATAACCCATCACATCATTTCCCCCAGGCATTCTTGTTCTCGATGACTTATTCTTTCTCCACCCATAAGAACCTTATTTTTATGCACAAGCACAAATTCCATTTGTAGCATCATATTATTTCATGAAAAATACTTCCTTGAAATAATGATCCATTTATTTCCAATCATTTCTTCATTAAAATATTTTATTTCCTACAAACCATCCATACTTGCAAAATTAAAGTATAGAATTTCAATTGTTCCTTGAAGAAAAACATATTAGCTAAACAAAATCTATCAAGTTCAAAGTCTACCAAGGGTGGGTCATGACATACTCCCACCTTAGTCTTAACACAACTCTCTATGTTCATACAAGTAGCTTCTTTGAAAAACCAATCAAAGCAAACATTACAATGCATTTTTAAAGAGAAAAGGAAAATACTTTTGCATATTGGTTACTTTATCCCAAGTAGTGTTTCTTTCATAGTATTGGTCCCATTAGACCTTACATTGATTCAAAGTTCCTTTCCTCAATTATTTAGATCATAACTCAAGGATTATGACTGGTCAAACCTCTATATCCTATGGATTCACCATATATAAATTAGAAAAATCCCATACATGCTCAGGGTTAGCAACATACTTTTTAAGAAAGAATCGTGAAAGATGTTAGGAATATTGGATATATTGGGTGGAAAGGCAAGTTGATATGCCATAATGCCAATACTTTATATGATTTCAAAGGGTCCTACAAAATTAGGATCAAGATTTTTGGATTTCATAGCACTCTTCTTAGATCTCATCCTCAGAAACACTTTGTCTCCAACAAAAAACTCTTTGGGTGATATTTTAATATTGGCATAAATATTTTTATGGTATACCACATTATTCAATATTTCTATGATCGCCTTCAATTTTTGCTCCATTTTTTTAACCATGTTGGGTCCAATTTCAATCCTATCCTCTATATTATCCCATGACAATGGTATTTTGCACTTTCCATCATACAAAGCTTCGAATGGAGTCATTCCCAAAGTTGAATGATGACCATTATTGTATGAAAATTTTACTAGATGAAAGTAATCCTCAAAATGTATTTTTTAATTCATATAGTACATGTGAAGCATGTACTATAACACTTGGTTCACCCTTTTAGTTTATCCATCAATTTTTAGGTGATAAGCTGAACCGATGTTCAACCTAGTGTCAATGGCTTGGTGTAATGCTTACCAAAACTCAATTGTGAACCTTGAGTTCCTATCCGATATAATTACCTCTATAAAACCATGAAGTCAAAATATTTATTTGGCAAATCTATTCACCATAATTACAACATCATCCTTGGTGCTCTTGGGTATAAAGTGTGCAACCTTTTTCAGTCTGTCGACCACTACTAGCATTGTGTCATGTTGGAACTTGATATTAGGTAACCATAATATGAATTCCATCGAAATAACTTGCTATTTTTGCATAGGCACGTCATGAGGATATAAAAAACTAGCAGTATGCCTAGGTTTCACTTTTACCTTTTGGAACTCGAGGTAATGAGTGATAAATTTAGTTATATGCCTCTTTATTCCTGGCCAAAATAATGTCTTTTCATATTCCCCCTCATTTTTTATCCTCCTAGATGAGTAGAGTATGGGATCTATGTTCTTCACTCATGATCATATTACTAAAATCACTACTCTTAGGAATTACTACCCTATCCTTAAAGTATAGGAATCAATCCTTGATGCTAAAATATTTATTTTCATCTCGTTTTCTTTCCATTGTTTCTTGTATTTATCTATAGTAAGTATTTTGATATTGCATTTCCTTGACTTGGTCCATCAAGTCAACATGAGTACGAGATAAGACTGCAATGTGGATCCTTCTACTCAAAGCATCAACAACCTTATTCTCCTTTCCATTAATGTATTCAGTACCAAAATCATATTTTGTGAGAAATTCCATCCATATTATTTGTCTAGCATTGAGCAAGGGTTGGGTGAACACGTATTGTAGAATTTTATGATCAATATTTAGCTCAAAGTGTCTACCAACTAGATAGTGTCACCAAATCTTAAGAGCAAATACCACAGCTGCTAACTCTAAATCATAAGTTGCATAATTAACCTCATGTTTTTTTAGCTTCCTTGATCCATAAGCTACTACATCTTCTTCTTGATATAGCACTCCTCCAAATCCTTATAGTGATGTATTTGTACACACAATAAATTTCCTTGTGGATCAGGTATCTTTAATATAGGATGTGTAGTATGAAGAACATGTGCTTATACTGAGAGGAGGGGTGAACAGTATAAGATAATTTTTTTTGCTTTTCAATCCATATGATAACATCAACAGTATTAAAGCAGTAAACATCACACAAAGCATCACACACATAAGAGACATGATTTACGTGGTTCACCCAATGTGGGCTACTCCACGGAGAAAATATTCCTTATAAAATTTTCTCAAATAAATTCTCTTGGGAATCCTTTCCCTATTACAATGTTTATGGACCTCTATCCAAAGGAGACACCAATCCCTTGATCAAGTTCATGGATCTCTATCCACAGGGGACACCAATCCCCTCTTCTTTGGATGATGATCTTCTAGAAGAATTGTTGCCTCCACTGCACTGGCTAATGGATCTCTATCCACTGAAGACTCTTGTCCTCACTCAGAAGACCTGTCCTCACTACCTTGGCTAATGGACCTCTATCCACTAGAGACTATCATCCTCTATACTCTATCACCTCCAAATATTGCTCTCAGATCTATCTCAAATATGCACTAAACATAGTCCTTCGGTCTAGCACAAATCTGCTCAATCTCTTGTCTTTGGTCTGGCACAAACCTGTCCTCAAATCTGCACCAAACTTTGTCCTATCCTTCTTCAATATCTGTCCTCAAGCCTTAACACAAAGCTTGACTCAATCACAAATCAACTCTGCTAGATCTGCCCCAAACCTTAACCCAAGGTTTGAACAAATCAATCAATCAAATCTACTCTCAAGTCTTCTCAAATACTTACCTCAAATCTGCCTTGTAAGCTTCCACAAAATCTCACACTAATTTATCCACAAGTCCTCTCTAGAACTTGTCCAATCTCATAGAAACATATAGAGAATTGTTAGAGACTCAATATGCTTCACACTTACAACAATGCTCAATCACTTTCACTCTCTCTCTCTTTTTATTATAGAAACATATAGAGAATTGTTAGAGACTCAATATGATTCTTACTCACAATAATGCTTATCAAACAATCTCACATAACAATGATACTCATGATCTTTCACAAACCCTAGTTCAAGAATATGAATGCTTACTCAATATTTCCAACAATGCTTATCAAACAAGGTTTCTATCATCAAATGTCAAATCCTTTAAAAATCAAACTCAACAATGCTTATCAAACAACCCTTTTCACTCCAACTTAGCATTCACAACATCCAACAATCACTCACAAGGAAGATGTGCCCATACCTTTTGTTTGATGAACAGTAGACCTCAAAACCTGTTTTAAACAAAAAAATTCTTCTTTGCCAATTTCAAAGGTTAGATGACAAAATATCACACTAACACTCTCTCAAAAATATTTCTCAATTACAAAAATAATCAAACTCAAATACACCTTATTACTCCTTTGAAATTAGAAATCATCAAAACATACATAAAAAATAATTACTCAATTACTCCTTATAATCTCCAATATTTAATTAACAACCTCCAAAAATCAAACCCTCAAAAATAATATTGCCTACCCTTTTATCTCCCTCAAATACTCAATAACCAATTTAAAAACAAACTTTATAAACCTCCAAAAATATTTATTTTTCATCCAACCTTAGCAAATCCAAAATATTTCATGCAACCTTGGCAAACATTAGCGCATACCTTTTATCTCAAGCAAAAGGCCTCGAAGGGTTTCAAACGCGAGACCACTCCTAGACGAGCGCCTTATCGAGGTGCTAGCCCACCATGTGGGCTATGAGCCTCCACACGAAGGGGAAGGATCAAGCCTCCACTTTGTCCTTTTTGATCGATGCAACGCAAAACAAAACACACTCTTCTCCCTTGCAAAAACCAACTCGATGGGTTTCAAACCCTGCTCTCCTCACCTGCCGAACTTCTTAGCACCACCCACTATCACCAACTATGCTACACGGTTTTGTGTAGAGAAAAAAGAGTCTTTATCCTATTTTTTTTGTCTTCTACTACCAAATGCTTTCAAAACACGTGAAATCCTTTGTCTCTTCCTTGCGCACGAATCTTTGGAGCTTGATTAATCGATAATGCATAGACTTAAGACAAAGGTTCTTGCCCCCCTTTTATACATGAAGGCCAATGCCTTAGGAACGTCGGTGCCACATTCAAATTTTGAATTCAAATTAATAATTAACCTTTATAACCCAACCTTAGGGTTATTTAATTAATATAAATTAATTTTATAATTAAATTATAATTAATTTATAATTAACTTAATAACTTTAGAAGTTAATTAAATTAATTAATAAATTAATTTATAATGAAATTATTTTAATTAATTTATAATTAATTTAAATCTCACATTTAATAAAATATTATAATATTATTTTTCTTGGGCCTCTTCATTGCTCTTTGAACCTCATTTGACCACCTGAAACTAGATCTGATCAAATGGAAGTGGACTTTCCTTTTGCACTGATTATTGAACCGCTTCTTCTTGTACTGCTCACTAAAACTGACTCTTGACATCAATGACAACTCAACTACTCAAAATGTCCAACAATATCCCCCTTTGTCATTGATGGCAACCCAATTACCTTTTACAATTTCCTTAACCTTTTTATGTTCTTCTCCCCCTAGGAAACTGCTCCCCCTAACTCAATGCTCTCCCCTTAAATCAAATCTCTCCCCCTTACTCAAATCTCTCCCCCTTTGACATCAATGGCAAAGGGTCACCTTTGGGGCTCGGGGCTAAGAATGAGTCTCTTAGCTTAGCCCCTCCCCCACCTCCTCTTGAGGTGGTTAATTTTGGGGTGGGAGTATTACTCCCAGTTTTCCTCGAAGATACTCAAAAGTCTCTTTCAAAAGTGGCTTAGTGAAGATGTCTGCTATCTGCTCCTTTGTAGTAACATATTCCAACCTGACATGTTTATCTATCACCTGTTCTCTCAGAAAATGATACTTGATCGAAATGTGCTTTGTCCTGGAGTGCATCACTGGATTCTTTGAGATACTTATAGCACTTGTATTATCACATAATATGGGAATAGGATGATCATATTTTATCTTGAAGTCTTCTAGAGTTCGCTTCATCCATAATACCTGTGTACAACTGGCTACTACTGCAATATACTCTACTTCTATTGTAGACAAGGATATTGATGCATGTTTCTTACTTAGCCAAGAGACTAAACAGTCTCCAAGAAAGAATGCTCCTCCACTTGTTGTTTTTTCTGTCATCAATGCTTCCAACCCAATCTGCATCTGTATACGCTGTGAGTGTGAAACTATCACTTTTGGGATACCAAAGCCCAAAATCCATAGTCCCTTTTAGATACCTGAGAATCCTCTTTATTGCTACCACATGTGTTTCCTTAGGTGCTACCTGAAACCTTACCACTAATCCCACTGACTGCATGATATCTGGTCTTGTAGTTGTAACATATAACAAGCTGCCAATCATAGATCTGTATAATCTCTGATCTACCTCTGGATATTCATCATCCTTACTTAACTTACATCCTGTAACCATGGGGGTACTTACTGGTTTGCAATCTTCTAACTTGAATTTCTTTAGCATCTCTTTTATATACTTGGTTTGTGAAAGAAATACTCCTTTCTCTGATTGTGAAATCTGAAGTCCAAGAAATAAGGACAACTCACCAAGCATAGACATCTCAAATTCATTATGCATGTTTTTTTACAAATTCTTTACACATCTTATCATTGTTTCCCCCAAAAATGATGTCATCAACATAAACAACCACAATTAGTAGATTATTCCCTTCATTTTTGATGTATAAGTTGTTGTCCGCTATTCCTTTTATGAATCCTTATTCCTGAAGATACTTATCCAATCTTGAGTACCATGCTCTAGGAGCCTATTTTAGACCATACAGTACCTTTTTCAATCTGCATACATAATCTGGTTTATCTATTAATATGAATCCCTCTAGTTGTTCAATATAAACTTCTTCTTCTAGAACACCATTTAGAAATGTTGACTTGACATCCATCTGATATACCTTGAAGTTTTTAAAACTTGAGAAGGCTAAGAACATTCTTATGGCTTCAAGTCGTGCAACTGGAGAAAATGTCTCATCAAAGTCAATTCCCTCTACCTGTGCATAACCTTTGCACACCAATCTTGCTTTATTCCTGACTACCTATCCATCTTCATTTAACTTATTTTTGAATACCCATTTTGTGCCAATCACATTTTTATCCTTTGGTCATGGAACAAGTTCCCAAGTCTTGCTTTTCTCTATCTGATCTAATTCCTCATCCATTGCCTTAATCCAGAACTTATCTTCACTTGCCTGATTGAAGTCTTTTGGCTCAATCTTAGATAACAAAGAAAAATTTGCTTGTTGAGATGGTGTTATTATTCTTCTCCTTGTCTGTCTTTCATCTGGATTCCCAATGATTAGATCTTTAGGATGATGTTTCTGTACATACCTAGATGGAGTTTTAGGAAGAAGTCTTTGTGTTTCTTCCTCTTCTTCTTATGATTCCTCATGAAACTCTTCTTGACAACTTCCATCTTCCTGATACACAATTTGTTGAACTGGTTCTCTTGAATCTATCTTCTCATCAATTGTTACATTTATACTTTCTACAATAGTGCATGTTCTCTTGTTGAAGCATCTATAAGCTTTACTCTTAGTAGAATAACCAAGAAAAATTCCCTCATCACATCTTGGATCAAACTTGCCCAAGTTTTGCTCTTCCCGTCTTATGTAGCACTTGCTTCCAAAAACCTTGAAGTGTTTTACAGTGGCCGATCTTCCCTTCCAAAGCTCATATGGAGTCTTGTGATGGTTTACCCTCATTTGAGCCCTAGTGATTATATATACTCATTTGTTTGCTACTTCCCTCCAAAATCCATCTAAAAGCTTGGACTCATTCAACATAGCTCTAGCCATATTCTCAACAGTCCTATTTTTCCTTTCAACTACTCCATTTTGTTGAGGAGTTCTTGCAGTTGAGTATTCTCTCTTGATTCCATGTTGTTCACAAAAATCTACAAATTCATTTGAGGTAAATTCTCCTCCTCTGTCAGATCTCAAACACTTAATCCTCTTGCAGTTTCATTTTCAACCCATTCTTTAAATGCTTTGAATTTTTCAAATGCTTCTGACTTATCTTTCAGGAAAGCTACCCAAACCATTCTTGAGTAATCATCTATAAACAATATGAAGTAACTCTCACCTTGAATACTCTGTGTTCTGGTAGGACCACATAGATCAGTATGTATTAGACTTAATGGCTCAGATGACATATATCCCTTTGATTTAAAGCTTGTTCTAGTTTGCTTTCCATGTTGACAAGGTGCACAGATTGTGTTTTGTGGTCTTTTTAGCTTGGGTAAATCTCTGACAGCCTGCTTGTTGCTTATGTTGACTATGTTGTCAAAATTCAAGTGACCCAATATTCTATGCCACAACCAACTCTCATCTTCTTGTGATAGAAAGCACTTTTCCCCTTTGATCTCACTAAGCATATATAGATTGTTTGGAGTTCTACTTGCATTTGCAATAACTTTTCCAGTTTCTGATTTTCTTATCTCACATCTATATGGGTGAAATGTAACCATATGACCTTGATCACAAAGTTGACTTACACTTAGCAGATTATGTTTTAACCCTTTGACATATAGTACATTTTCTGTTCTTGTTTTCCCATTATCTAAACTCAGAGTTCCTCTTCCACCAATTTTTGTTGATCCATTATCACCAAAACTTATTGATCCTCTATTGGTTTCTTTTAGTACAATAAATTTGTCTTTGTCTCCTATCATGTGTCTAGAGCAACCACTATCAAGATACCATTGTTCTTCTTTATCCTGAGCATGAAGGGCTGTTTGAACTAACATTGATCTATCCTTTTCATTCCCCTTTTTCTCTTTCCTAGTTGTTGAAGTTGTATTTCTTTTACTAGACTCAAGAAGTATCATTTTACACCATCTAGCCTTGTGCCCAAAATTATTGCATTTGTAACATATAATATCATTATCCATAAGAGGTGCAAAAGAATTGAAATTTCTATTGACATCATTTTTCGCATAACCAATGCAGTGTACAACTCTATGACCATATTTGTTACAAGAAAAGCAATAGCCATGGAAGAAATTATGTAACCTATTTGGATGCCTTTGAGATTGTGTTTGAGTGCTTCTCCCTTTGTGATTAACTCTCATCCATGGTTCTTCTTTTATTTCTTCCTTCCTGATGTCTTTTCCTTTTGGAGTATACTTTACTTGCTTATCTTTGTTTGAAGTTTCTGCTTCTTGAAGACTTGACTCCTCTTTATGTTTCCCATACTTTATATCTTGTAGTACCTTGGTCCTTTCAACTTCATTCCTTAGATAAATAATTTTTGCTTCCAATATTTCACATTCTATTTCTCTTGCTCTTAATAGATCTATCATATCCTATTCAATTTTCTTTCCCTCTTCTACCTTTATCTTGAGTTCTGTGAGACTCTGTAGAAGTTCTATCCTTGCTTCTTCATCTTCTTGAATTTGATCCTTCAAACTCGAGTTCTTATTTCTAACCTTTTCAAGATTCCTGAGAGCAACAAATAATTCCTCTTTTATGTCAAATATGGTCTCTTCTTCACTCTCTGAAGTCATGTGTGTTTTTGATGGATCTTCCTCCAAGATGTTAGACTTTTCATGGAGAAACCTGCTCTGATACCAATTGAAGAACATGTGCTTATAATGAGAGGGGGGTGAACAATATAAGATAAAACTTTTTTCTTTTCAATCCATATGATAACATCAACAATATTAAAGTAGTAAACATCACACAAAGCATCACACACATGAGAGACATGATTTACATGGTTCACCCAATGTGGGCTACTCCACGGAGAAAATATTCCTTATAAAATTTTCTCAAATAAATTCTCTTGGGAATCCTTTCCCTATTACAATGTTTATGGTATCTTTCCAAAGGAGACACCAATCCCCTAATCAAGTTCATGGATCTCTATCCACAAGGGACACCAATCCCCTTTGCTCTGGCTGGTGATCTTCTAGAAGAACTACTACCTCCACTACACTGGCTAATGGATCTCTATCCACTAAAGACTCCTATCCTCACTCAAAAGACCTATCCTCACTACCATGGCTAATGGACCTCTATCCACTAGAGACTATCATCCTCTATACTCTATCACCTCCAAAGCTTACTCTCAAATCTATCTCAAATCTACACTAAACATAATCCTTCGATCTAGCACAAATCTGCTCAATCTCTATCTCTTGTATGACACAAACCTATCCTCAAATATACACCAAAATATATCCTCAAATCTACACAAACATATCCTTTTCAAAAATATATCCTCATATCTATCCTCAAGCCTTAACACAAATCTTGACTCAATCACAAATAAACTCTGCTAGATCTACCCCAAACCTTAACCCAAGGTTTGAACAAATCAATCAATCAACTCTACTCTCAAGTCTTCTCAAATACTTACCTCAAATATGCCTTGTAATCTTCCATAAAATCTCACACTAATATATCCACAAGTCCTCTCTAGAACTTGTCCAATATCATAGAAACATATAGAGAATTGTTAGAGACTCAATATGCTTCACACTTACAACAATGCTCAATCACTTTCACTCTCTCTTTTTATTACAGAAACATATAGAGAATTTTTAGAGACTCAATATGCTTCTTACTCACAATAATGCTTATCAAACAATCTCACATAACAATGATACTCATGATATTTCACAAACCCTAGTTCAAGAATATGAAGTTTTACTCAATATTTCCAACAATGCTTATCAAACAAGGTTTTTATCATCAAATTTCACAAACTCAACAATGCTTATCAAACAACCCTTTTCACTCCAACTTAGCATTCACAACATCCAACAATCACTCACAAGGAAGATGTGCCCATACCTTTTGTTTGATGAAGAGTAGACCTCAAAACATGTTTTAAACACAATTTTCTTCTTTGCCAATTTCAAAGGTTAGATGACAAAATATCACACTAACACTCTCTCAAAAATATTTCTCAATTACAAAAATAATCAAACTCAAATACACCTTATTACTCCTTTGAAATTAGCAATCATCAAAACATACATAAAAAATAATTACTCAATTACTCCTTATAATCTCCAATATTTAATTAACAACCTCCAAAAATCAAACCCTCAAAAATAATACTGCCTACCCTTTTATCTCCCTCAAATACTCAATAACCAAATTAAAAAAAAAACTTTATAAACCTCCAAAAATATTTATTTTTCATCCAACCTTAGCAAATCCGAAATATTTCATGCAACCTTGGCAAACATTAGCGCATACCTTTTATCTCAAGCAAAAGGCCTCGACGGGTTTCGAACGCGAGACCACTCCCAGCTGAGCGCCTTATCGAGGTGCTAGCCCACCACGTGGGCTACGAGCCTCCACACGAAGGGGAAGGCTCAAGCCTTCACTTTGTCCTTTTTGATCGACATGGCGCAAAACAAAACACACTCTTCTCCCTTGCAAAACCAACTCGATGGGTTTCGAACCCTGCTCTCCTTACCTGCTAAAATTCTTAGCACCACCCAATGTCGTCGACTACGCTACACAGCGTTGTGTAGAGAAAAAGGAGCCCCGCTCCTATTTGTTTTATCTTCTACCACCGAATACTTTCAAAACACATGAAATCCTTTGTCTCTTCCTTGTGCACGAATCTTTGGAGCTTGATTAATCGATAATGCATAGACTTAAGACAAAGGTTCTTGCCCCCCTTTTATACACGAAGGCCAATGCCTTAGGAACGTCGGTGCCACATTCAAATTTTGAATTTGAATTAATAATTAACCTTTATAACCCAACCTTAGGGTTATTTAATTAATATAAATTAATTTTATAATTAAATTATAATTAACTTAATAACTTTAGAAGTTAATTAAATTAATTATAAATTAATTTAAAAAAATTATAATTAATTTAAATCTCCCCTTTTAATATTATAATAAAATATTATAATATTATTTTGCTTGGGCCTCTTCATTGCTCTTTGAACCTCATCTAACCACCTAGAATCGGATCTGACCAACTCAAAGCGTACTTTTATTTTGCACTAATTGTGGAACCGCTTCTTCTTGCACTACTCACTGAAACTGAATCTTGACATCAATGACAACTCAACTACTCAAAATGTCCAACATAGTAATCTTCTGCTTAAGTAAATCAAAGGTTGGCTCATATTTTTCCATTCACTTGAATTCCCTTACTTTCCTTTGAAGGTTGGTTATCAGTGATGTGATATTCGCATAGTCCTTTACATATCATCTATAGTACCCAATTAAGCCCATGAAACACTAGATCTCAGTCACATTCATTGGTGGTAGCCAATTCATGATGGTTTCTATTTTCTTAGGATCTACAATGATTCCTTTAGCTGAAACAATGTATCCTAAATATTGCACCTCTGTCACATAGAATTCACACATATAGCTGATTTTTCCTTAGTAATTCTAGAACTATTACAAGGTGTTTATCATGTTCTATATTATTTTGGGAATATATCAAAATGTAATCCAAAAATACTAGAACAAATCTATCCAAATACTTCCTGAAGATACTATTCACCAGGTTCATGAATGCTACTGGAGCATTCATTAGTTCAAAAGGTAAGACAATAAACTCATAATTTCCATATCTAGTTTTAAAAGCTATCTCATGAGTATCCTCCTATCAAATTTGCAATTGGTGATATCCTAACTTCAAATCGATCTTTGAAAATATTGTGGCATTCTTGAGTTGATAGAAGAGGTCTTCGATTATAGGTAAAGGATATATATTTTTGATAATTGCCTTATTTAACATCCAATAGTCAATACACAATCTTAAGGATCCATCCTTATTCTTTACAAACAAAATTGGTGCATCCCATGGTGACATGCTCGGTCTAATTAGTCTTTTTTCCAACAGTCCATGTAGTTGTACCTTTACTTCTTGTATTTCTATGGGATTCATTATATAAGGAGCCCTATGGATATACTATGTTCTAGGCTAAATTTAAATAGAGAATTAAAATTCCCTTATAGGTGGTAATTCAAGTAAATTCTATAGAAATGCATCTCTAAACTCCTGAAGAACAGGGTGTTTCCCAATAACCTCTTCCTTTTTCCCTTCCTCTATCTCATTTATATTAAAAATATATACCATTCCTCTTTTTATAATGGCTTTATTTAGTTGCATAGCCAAAATTATTTGAGGTTGGAAAACTCCTTGTAGGCTATTCACTCTACGAACAATCCCTTCAACATATGTATATTCAACCCATAGATCCTAGAAATTAATAACTGTGTTATGATCTTGCATCCAATCCATTGCTATTAATATGTCGAAGGCATGTAGTGGTGCAACATATAAACATCCTAAGGTCATTCTACTAGGAAAGGCAATTTTTGCCATAAGATAACAATGGTTCATAGATTAGGTTTGTCTTGAACCATACTCAACCTTCCACCCATGTGCCAAGATTCCTATCCTTTATGTTATATATTTAACTAAACTAGTGGACATAAAACTATTTGTAGCTCCACTATCAAATAAGATTTTTAAGTTTTTACCAAAAATATTACCTTTTATCACTAGCGGTGTAGCTTGACCTTCCAGATTTTGGTTTCCTATTGTTGTATAAATCCTATACACTAGTTCCTTAGGTGCAGTTTCCTTGTACATTGGTTCCTTTTCTTTTGAAACCATCCCTATTTTCTGTGGATAATTGGTCACATAGTGTGATCCCATACAAATATAACATCCTTATTTTGGTCCTCGATGTTCTTTTCATCTCAGATATCTTGTTTATCCTTCTTCTTTTGGTAGGTTAGTCTATCTTTGTGGTGATCTATTTTTATTGTTGTCATGATTATAGCATCTACGATTCATTCCTCAAAATGTTCTTCTAAATTTTTCTTGTTTCTTATCTTCTTTCTCATCCAGTCCTGTAATGCTTTTAATTGATTATTCACATTCCCACTTCATGAAAATTGAACTATTTCTCTTCCTTAGTGCCTCCTTGACTTGTTCATCTAATACCTCATAGTCAAAATAGAGTTTGATATACATTTTATCTTTCCTTGCTAACTCATAGGCCTTTTGCAATGTTTTAATTTCTCGCATGTCTACTTCCTATCCTATCCTAGGATATACTCCAAGTATGAACATATGGACCTTAATATTCTTAGTGTAAGCTGGTACATACTTCACCAACTTCAAAAAATACTAATAATATTTCTTCACTATTCTAATTACCTGATGAATTTTAGTAAATTCATCAATTTTCTGGGAATGGAAGTATTCTATGAAAAATATTTCTTTGAAATATTTTACGAACTCTTCCCATTTTAAGTCAACTACAGTCGCTAGCTTTTGCTCTTCACCAAGGACTTCCCACCAAGCTATACCATCTCGTTGGAAATGTAATGTAGCATAATATGCTTGAGTAATTGAGGAGAAATTCTTCATGTTACAATATATATCTATCTCCTTCATCCAAGCCTCAACATTATCTCCATATTCTCCATTAAATTTAGAATATTTTAGATATTTCATCTCCTTGCCCAACTTAGCCTCTAGTCAAACTCTTGCTAGTTGTACCTCTGTAAGAGGTTCATTCACTCATTCCCCTCTTGGGTTACCAAAATATGTTTCTCGACTTAATAGAGCATCCAAAAAAATTTTTTGGGTCTGTACCTGATCACAAAGTAGAGCCACTATTTCAGTAAGAATTTCTCCTTCATTAGAGTTTTCTAAACCAACATCAGGTGCTCTATTATTTGCATTGGTTTCTTGTGTTTACCTTGTTGTTGGGGAATCACTTCCTCTTCTTATTTTCAGTGGAATTTTCCTTGGACACACACAAAAAGAGATAGTAGGAATGCATTAGCATTTAGCATTTAAAATTACTCCCCCTACTAGTTATTGTTTACCCATAACATCCAAGTCAGTTCAAGTAGATTGTTTCTATTAGTTTCCTCTATTCACTAATGTCTAGTATGTTTCCAATCACATAATAAAAACTAATTCTTTCATAGTGAACCTATTACACTACGAACCATGCTCTAATACCATATGTCACAACCTAACTCGATTCTACTATCCTTAAAAAGTTGAGATTTTAATATATATATATATATATATATATATATATATATATATATATATATATATATAATTAAATCTAAGCAAGCTAGAGCTTAAACTAGCCCCTCAACTAGAAGATAGTGAAACCAAGAAGACTCATTTGATTAAAAGGGCATCTACCTCACTATCATAAACAATTATAAAAATAGATCACAAGGATCCTATCCTTATCTCTCTACAAGGATTTCCTAGTCACCAGTCCTAAGAAAATACTCCACTCAAGCTAACTTCCACTAGTAACTATTCTACTCCTTTTAGTCTATCAAAATGATTGTCCCTCTTCAATGCATTTATAAGGTCACACATTTAATTACTTCAAAATGACATTACTTTACGTTACATCAAAAGGATACTCACTTTTCAATATATCAAAAAGAAAAATACCAATTCTTGCATAACCGCACAAGTTCATTCTACGTATTTCAATGTGGGTGCATTTAACACCTAACCATACTTTAACATCCTCCAATCACCCATCCTTTTGTGAAGTCAACACTACAAACTTCTTACACCCTAGACACACTAACTACAATTTGACTCTAATAAGGTAGCACTTATCTTGCTTAAAGAAGGTCAAAGGACGTCAACATGAAGGTGCAATAATCGTATAGGAAATCTCCTAATAATATGCAGAGCTTTGCTATCACAACATCAAAACACAATGATTATATTACTCCTACATTTACCTTGGTCGAAAATAAATATGGAGTTACACAATCTAGGTTAACTCCTAGGGATGGATAGTCCATTACATTACCTAATATCCCAAGCCAATCTAGAGGTCCTTCTAGTAGCAACACTTCAATTTAAAAAAATGAGACTTAACTAAAATTATGTTTTCCTTGAGTGATAACATTCCATCTTTCTATTCAAGAATTTATAGGCACTTGTATATCTTCTCTCCCAAATTCTTGTAAAAGCATTGGGGTCCAATGCTTCTATTTTTGGGAGGAATGATATGGATATTATGTGATAGGCTTAGGTTTATATCACTAGGCTTAGGCTTATTAGAACTTAGTCTTTAGGGACTTAGCATAAATCTTCTATCTAGGTTAGTTGGCAATCTTCTAGATAAGGGTTAGCTATAGGCTTATCCCTAAAAATAAGCAACGATCATCTTATCCTCTATGTTTTGAGGATATACAAATGTAATTTGTACTTATTTAAGCACCTATTTTCTAATTCAAATAATATTGGGTTGATTTCCTAATAATTGGATTTTAATTTCTTATCAGAATCCCACTCACAACTAAATTAAAATATACATTAATTTATCATAACCCTCCTAGATTAAACAATATCACAAACATAGAGTTAGATATTAATAAGATGATAATAAAGCATAACTCAAGGGATATGTCACATCTAATGTAAAAATTCAAATTCATACACCTTAATTATTTATAAATCTCAATAACAAATCAAGAGTTACTATCCTATCTGATAGTTGATCAATCACATATACAACAATCTCATTTCTCCAACACATTTTATAGAGAAGGAATTTAGAATCTCACAATCGAATAAAAATATTCTTAATTACATTAGACCAATTCACAAAGATATCTAGTCATAACTTTGGATAATCCCAACTTCTTCGATATCATAGTTGCAGTGTCAAATAGTCCTCTGAATCTCCCAATTATTGATACAACAATCATTGTGCACTTCCTCCATGATCTCCACAAAAAACTAGCTAATAAATATTACCATCTAATGGGGATCAGATACGGCTCAATAAAATTCATATGTGACATTTAGATGCACACATTTCTCTATTTGATGCTTTCCAATTGTACACAATAATATTTCTAGAAAGCAAGATATTTTACATACTTACAATGTAAATCAATTCACATGCAAGGGAATTCCAACATGGTTATTTATATTTTATCCATTTCAATTCATTCCAATAAATAGAGACTCAATAATGCTTTAAATCTCATCTAATTAAAGTAATCATGCTAATCACATGTGATATAAGCATTTCATCAGATTCACACACCAATCTACAGACTTCCAAAAAAATCTACAGATTCTAAGATGAAATACACACAACAACCAAAACCATGAAATAACATCAATATTTCATAATATTTCCATCAATTCCTCAGAGAAATTTCAAGTTTATTCCTTCATTTATTAACTCGTAAATCAAAATCTCCATATAATATGTAAATACACATTTCAACCAAACATTACAAGTAACCGATATACCGTGAAATGATAATCCAATAAAATAAAAATGAATATCCAACAAAAACATGCTTAATCTATTCATATATAGTTTTCCTAGAATTCTCTACATCTCAGAAAGGTTAGCACCAAGTTTTTACATAATTCACACTATCCTTAATGTTTAAAGTGTAATGCTAATTCACAACTAACATGAAATCAACCGTCAATATCATCTAAGGAAAGATGGTCTATTCATTCGAGATACACCTAGTGAATCTATGTTCATTCATAGAAAGACTCTTAATAAACTCCTCTTCAAGTTATTCTATTCTCCCAAAGGTTTCTACGATATTCATCACTGAACTATGGCTTAACACACCAGAACCATAGAGAACTATCAATTGAAAGGAATTACACTTTGCAAAAATTCTTCAACTACACATATCAGATGATAAGAACAATGGATCTAGATTCTGCGTAGATGATACAAGATATAATTACCTTTCAACTGCGTACAAGATCACAAATCCATGCAGGATATCTAGTCTTGTTGGAAATATGAGCAAGATTTATTGTCATTGATGTCAAGAGTGAGTTTCAGTGAGCAGTGCAAGAGTAAGGATGTCAAGAGTCAGTTTCAAAAATAAGGATATCAGATAAGGTCTACATAAGAAATATGAAGGCACAAGAAAAATAATATTATAATATTTTATTATAATATTAAATGTTTAATGGTAAGACCTAAAGAATTTAAATTAATTATAAATTAATTTTAATAATTTCATTATAAATTAATTTATAAATTAATTTGATTAACTTTATAGTTATTAAATTAATTATATATATATATTTTGAATTTACATGGTGGAATCGGTAGCCGCCATGAATCCAGGCAAGTTGTCCGACTTTTATGGCTGCCACAATATTCTACGTTTTCTACCCCGAAGCCGCCATATAGATCTTCACACAGTATGCCCCTATAACCACCATGCCACAATCATTTTAAACCTTTTATGTTGCTGAAAGCACCAGGAAAGGGACAAGCGTTCAGTTCGGCGAGGCCCAAGATTTGAACCTTGGACCTCCGCCCCTTATGGGGTTTGGATGAACCAATTGGTCTACACCTCGGACCTTAAAATTAATTATAATAATTTTTTATTAATTAAATTATAATCCAATTTAATTAACCCTAAATTTAGGGTTATGAGGGCACAAAGAAATATTCTGACATCATGAATTAATTCCTCCATAGATGTCTAATATGGTGGTGGCACAATGGTATAAATACCATGTGCCTTGGTGGTAAAGAAATAACCTTCGTTTGAATAACACTAAGCCTACGATTTATGTGATTTTCGTGCGAGGAAGAAGACAAAATATTTTTGTCTTGTTTTGTTCCAACGAAGAGACAAGAGTGGTTAGACTCTAAGCCTCATAACCAACCAGTTGGTTGGTCTGGTGGCAAGTGGTTGTGACTTAGAGCTTTGACAAGTGGGAGGACCAGTGATCGAATCTTGGTGGTAGTTTTTGGTGAAGGTTTTGGTTTGGGCACCAAAGGAAGCAACATGATATTTTTGGTTTAGGAGAAAAAGGGAAGCACATAGCACACGAGGTGATATTTTATTCCAAGGTGAGCACCTAGATCACGTGGTAGTTGAAGTCGTGGCTAGGGCGTTTGTGGTAGTGCGGCATGGGTTTGATTCCCACAAAGAGAAAAAGGTATTTAAATTTTTAAATTTAATTTTTATCCTAAGGTTATTTGGCACAATATTTTAGGGAGATATAAGGTTTACGAAAATTGATTTTTATATTGTGATTTTGATGGTTAAGTGTTGAATGTAGTGATAAGGCTTTAGAAGGTTTTAAATGTTATTTTAAAATAAAATCTTATTGTGGTTAAGTTTTTAGAGGAGTAATAAGGTGTAATTGATATCTAGTGTTTTGTATGGTGGGAATAATTTGTGAGGAAATTATTGAATAAAGTTTTGATAAAATTTTGCTACCTAACCCTTTAGATTAGCAAAAAGGGTAATTGTGATTGAGATAGGTTTTCAAGGTCAATCCTTCATCAAATAAAAGGTATGGGCACATCTTCCTTGTGAGTGATTGTTGGATGTTATGAATGCTAAGTTGGAGTAAAAATGATTGTTTGATAAGCATTGTTGATTTTGGTATTTTGGAATGAAAGTCGATGCTAGAAACCTTATTTGATAAGTATTTTTGAAAACATTGAAGTAATATTTCATATTTTTTAACTAGAGTTTGTAAAATATCATGAGTATCATTGTTATGTAAGAATTATGACTAAAATTTCATTGAGTGATTGGTTGAGTGAAGTAAGCTTTTGTGGAAGCTTACAATACAGATTTAAGATAAGTATTTGAGAATACTTGAGAGCAGAGTTGATTGATTGATTTGTTCAAAACTTGCATTAAGGTTTGGGACATATCTAGAAGATTTGATTTGTAATCGAGTCAAGCTTTGTGTTAAGGCTTGAGGACAGATTTAAGGATAGATTTTGGTGCATATTTGAGGATAGGTTTGTGCCAGACCAGATATAGAGATTGAGTAGATTTTTGCTAGATCGAAGGACTATATTTAGTGTAGATCAGAAACAAATATTGAGAAAATTTGTGCTAGATCGAAGGACTATTTTAGTGCAGATCAGAGATAGAGATTGAGAAAATTGGTGCTATATCAAAGGACTATGTTTATTACAGAGAATAAACTTTGGAGGTGATATAGTATATAGGACAATAGTCTCCAGTGGATAGAGGTCCATTAGCCAAGGTAGTGAAGATAGGTCTTCTAAGTGAGGGTAGGAGTATTCAGTGGATAGAGATCCATAAGCCAGTGAAAAAGAGATAATAGTTCTTCTATAGGATCACCAACTAGAGCAAAGAAGAAATATTTATCCTATGAATAGAGTTCCACAAAATTGATTAGGGGATTGGTGTATCCTTTGGACAAAGGTCCATAAAAATTGTAATAGAGAAAGGATTCCCAAGAGAATTTATTTGAGAAAAGTTTATAAGTAAAATTTTCTCCATGGAGCAGCCCACATTGGGTGAAACACGTAAATCATATCTCTCACATGTGTGATGATTTGTGTGATGTTTACTACTTTATTACTATTGATTTTATCATATGGATTGAAAAGAAAAAAGTTTTATCTTATACTGTTCACTCCCCTTTAAGTATAAGCACATGTTATTCAATTGGTATCAGAGTAGGTTTCTCCATGAAAATACTAACTTGGAGAAATATCCATCAAAAACACACATGAATTTACAGATTGAATAGAAGACCATGTTTGACATAAAAGAGGAATTCTTTACTACTCTCAGGAACCTTGAAAAGGCTAGAAATAAAAACTCATGTTTGAAGGATAAAATTCAAGAAGATGAAGAAGTAAGGATATAACTTATACAAAGTCTCACAAAACTCAAGATAAAGGTAGAAGAGGGAAAGAAAATTGAACAAGATATTATAGATCTATTAAGAGAAAGAGAAATAGAACGTGAAATATTAGAAGCAATTTTTTTTATCTAAGGAATGAAGTTGAAAAGAGGTACTACCAAATATAAAACCTGGGAAATAGAAAGAGGAGTCAAGTCTTCAAGAAGTAGAAACTTCAAACAAAGATACATATACTCCAGAAGGAAAATACTTCAATAAGGAAGAAATCAAATAAGAACCATGGATGAGAGTTAATCACAAAAGGATAAGCACTCAACCACAATCTCAAAGGCATCCAAATAGGTTACATAATTTCTTCCATGGCTATTGATTTTCATGTAATAAATATGGTCATAGATCTGTACATTGCACTCGTTATATGAAAAATAATGTCAATAGAAAGTTCAACTATTTTGTACCTCTTATGAATAATGATATTACAAATACAATAATTTTGGGAACAAGGCTAGATGGTGCAATATGGTACTTCTTGAGTCTAGAAAAAAGAATACAACTTCAACAACTAAGACAGAGAAAAAGGGAATGAAAAGGCTAGATCAGTGTTAGTTCAAACAACTCTTCATGCTCAAGATAAATAATAATAATGGTATCTTGATAGTGGCTTCTCTATAATCATGATAGGATACAAAGACAAATTTATTGTACTCAAATAATATAATAGAGGATCAGTGAGTTTTGGTGATAATGGATCAACAAAAATTTGTGGAAGAGGAACTCTTGAGTTTTGATAATGGGAAAACAACAACAAAAAATGTACTATATGTCAAAGGATTAAGACGCAATCTGCTAAGTGTAAGCCAACTTTGTGATCAAGGTCATATGGTTACATTTAACCTAGATAGATGTGAAATAAGAAAGCTAAAAACTGGAAAAGTCATTGCAAATGCAAGTAGAACTCCAAACAACCTCTATATAATTAGTGAGATCAAAGGGAAAAAGTGTTTTCTATAACAATAATAAGAGATTTGGTTGTGGTATAGAAGAATAGGTCATTTGAATTTTGAGAATATAGTCAACATAAGAAATAAATAGGCTGTCAGAGATTTACCCAAGCTAAAAAGGCCACAAAATGTAATTTGTGCACCTTGTCAACATGGAAAGAAAACTAGAACAAGTTTCAAATCAAAGGGATATATGTCATCAGAGCCATTAAATTTAATACATACTGATATATGTGGTCCTACCAGAACACAAAGTATTCAAGGTGAAATTTACTTCATATTGTTCATACATGATTACTCCAAAATTACTTGTGTAGTTTTCCTAAAAGATAAGTCAGAAGCATTTGATAAATTCAAGGTATTTAAATAATGTGTCAAAAATAAAACTGGAAAAAGGATTAAGTGTTTGAGATCTAACAAAGGAGGAGATTTTACCTCAAATGAATTTGTATATTTTTGTGAACAACATGGAATCAAGAGAGAATACTCAGTTGCAAGAACTCCTCAACAAAATGGAGTAGTTTAAAGGATAAATATGACTATTAAGAATATGGCTAGAGTTATGTTAAATGCGTCTAAGATTTCATATGGATTTTGGAGGGAAGAAGTCAACACAATATTATATATAATCACTAGGGCTAAAATGAGGGTAAACCATCACAAGACTTCCTATGAGCTTTGGAAAGGAATACCGACCACTGTAAAGCACTTCAAGGTTTTTGGAAGCAAGTGTTACATAATATGGGTAGAGAAAAAATTGGGGAAGTTTGACCCAAGATGTAATGAGGGAATTTTTCTTGGTTATTCTACTAATATTAAAGCTTATAGATGCTACAAAAAAATTACATGCACTATTGTAGAAAGTATAAATGTAACAGTTGATGAGAAGATAGATTCAAGAGAACCAGTTCAACAAATTGTGTATCAAGAATATGGAAGTTATCAAGAAGAGTTTCGTGAGGAATCAAATGAAGAAGAGGAAGAAACACAAAGACTTATTCCTAAAAATCTATCCAAGTATGTTCATAAAAATCATCCCAAAGAGCTAATCATTGGGAATCCAGATGAGAGACAAAAAAAAAGAATGATAATAACACCATCTCAACAAGTATATTTTCCTTGTTATATAATATTAAGCCAAAAGACTTCAATCAGGAAAGTGAAGATAAGTTCTGGATTAAGGCAATGGATGAGTAATTAGATCATATAGATAAAAGCAAGACTTGGGAACTTGTTCCATGACCAAAAGACAAAAATATGATTGGTACTAAATGGGTACTCATAAAAAAGTTAAATGAAGATGGTTAGGTGGTAAAAATAAAGCAATATTAGTGTGCAAAGGCTATGCATAGGTAGAGGGAATTGAATTTGATGAGAAATTTTCTCCAGTTGCATGACTTGAAGCTATCATAATATTCTTAGCCTTTTCAAGCTTCAAAATATTCAAAATATATCAAATGGATGGTAAATCAACCTTTCTAAATGGTGTTATAGAAGAAGAGGTTTACATTGAGCAGCTATAAGGTTTCAATTTGACTGATAAACCAGACTATGTATGTAGATTGAAGAAAGAACTTTATGGACTAAAGCAAGCTCCTAGATCTTAGTATTCAAGATTGGATAAGTACCTACAAGAACATGATTTCAGGAAAGGAATAGTGGACAATAACTTATACATCGAAAATGAAGGTAATGACTTCCTAATTATGGTTATTTACGTTGATGATATCATTTTTGGAGGAAACAATGATAATATGTGTCAAAAATTTGTAAAGAGCATGCATAATGAATTTGAGATGTCTATGCTTGGTGAGTTGTCCTTCTTTCTTGGACTTCAGATTTCACAATCAAAGAAAGGAGTGTTTCTTTCACAAAACAAGTATATAAAAGAGATGCTAAATAAATTCAAGTTAGAATATTACAATCTAGTAAGTACTCCCATGGTTATGGGATGTAAGTTAAGAAAATATGATGAATATCTAAAGTCAAATAAGAAATTATATAGATCTATGATTTGCAACTTATTATACATCACAACTACTAGATCAGATATCATGTAGGCAGTGGGATTAGTGGTAAGGTTTCAGGTAGCACCAAAGGAGACACATGTAGCAGTAGTAAAAATGATTATCACGTGTTTAAAAGGGACTATGGATTTTGGGCTCTGGTATCCCAAAAGTGACAATTTCACTCTCACAACTTATACAGATGCATATTGGGCTGGCAACATTGATGAAAAAAAAGTACAAGTGGTGGAGCATTCTTTCTTGGAGACTATTTAGTCTCTTAGGTAAGTAAGAAATATGCATCAATATCCCTATCTATAATAGAGGTAGAGCATGTTGTAGCAGTTGCTAGTTGTACACATGTATTGTGGATGAAGAAAACTCTAGAGGATTTAAAGATAAAATATGTTCATCTTGTTCCCATATTGTGTGATAATACAAGTGCTATAAATATTTCAAAGAATCTAGTGATGCACTCTAGGAAAAAACACATTCTGATTAAGTATCATTTTCTGAGAGAACAAGTGATAGAAGAGCAGGTCAGGTTAGAATATGTTACTACAAAGAAGCAAATTGCAGATATTTTCACTAAACCACTTTCAAAAGAGATCTTTGAGTACCATCAAGAAAATTTGGGAGTAGTTCTACCCCCACCATAGAATTAACCATATCAAGAGGATGTGGGGGAGGGGCTAAGATAAGAGTCTCATTCTTAACCTCGAGCCCCAAAGATGGCCCTTTTCCATTGATGACAAAGGGGGAGATATTTGAGTTAGGGGGAGAGCATTCAATTAGGGGGAGAAAAATGGAAAAAGGTAAAAGGAATGGTAAAAGGAAAATGGGTTGTTGTCAATGAAAAAGGGGGATATTTTTGGAAATATGAGCAAGATTTGTTGTCATTGATGTCAAGAGTAAGTTTTAGTGAGTAGTGCAAGAGGAAGGATGTCAAGAGTCAGTTTCAAAAATAAGAAGGTGATCAAATAAGGTCTACAGGAGAAATATGAAGACCCAAGAAAAATAATATTATAATATTTTATTATAATATTAAAGGTCTAATGGTAAGACCTAAATAAATTAAATTAATTTTAATAATTTCATTATAAATTAATTTTATTAACTTTATAGTTATTAAATTAGTTATAAATTAATTATAATAATTTTATTATTAATTAAATTATAATCTAATTTAATTAACCCTAAATTTAGGGTTATGAGGGTAAAAATAAATGCATCAATGTCATGAATTAATTCCTCCATCAACATATAATATGATGGTGGCACAATGGTATAAATACCACGTGCCGTGGTGGTAAAGAAATAACCTTCATTAGAATAACACTAAGCCTATGATTTATGTGATTTTTGTGCGAGGAAGGAGACAAAAAGTTTTTGTCTTATTTGTGCCAGCGAAGGGACAAGAGTGGTGAGGCTGTAAGCCTTACAACCAACCATATGGTTGACTTGGTGGCAAGAAACTGTGACTTAGAGATTTTACAAGCAGGAGGACCTACAATCAAATCACGATGATAGTTTTTGGTGAAGGTTTTGGTTTGGGCGCCAAAGGAAGAAAAATGATCTTTTTGGTTTAGGCATGAAAAGAAATCATATAGCACACAAGGCACTTTTTTCTTCCAAGGTGAGCACCTGTCTCACGTAGTAGTTGAATACGTAGCTAGGGTGCTAGTGGTAGTGCAGAGTGGGTTCAATTCTCACCAAGGGAAAAAGGTATTAAATTTTTTAAATTTAATTTTTATCATAAGGTTGTTTGGCATAATATTTTAGGGAGATAAGGTTTATGAAAATTGATTTTTTATATTGTGATTTTGATGATTAAGTTTTGTGTTGGCAATTTTGGGTACTTTGGGTACATTGCCTTTGCTCAAGTGTATAAGTTGTCATTGATGTCAAGAAGCTCTTGAAGGAATTTGATTTGATGTCAAATAATTTGTTTTGATGAAGGTTACGGCATGACAGTTTTCAAAGGTCTTTTGCAAACCCCAAGTTGGCGGGTTTAGAGATTACAGGTGGATGCATTGGTTTAATGCATTTGGGTCCAGGAGGAAGTATTTATTTAAATAATTAAAAACCTTGTTAAGGTTCCATTTAATTATTTTTAAATAAATAAATTATTATTTGCAATGGGTTCTCCTAATCCATGGCGCAAATGTTTTAACATTGTGGGCGCTAGCCAAGACCTCCGTCGACGTGTTAAACTCCTCGTCGACGTCAAAGAGCTTATGGTAAATTGCATATAAATCTCCCTCGACGAAAACAAAGATTTATCCCATCCAAATTTTGAAAGGAGTTGCTCGTTGTAAATTCGTCTGTGTCTTCGCCGTTTTTCGTGGATCCGCTGTTCGTTTGTCTGCACTCGCCGTTTGTCGAATCCGTCGTAAAGTTTATTGTCGTCGTGTCACGACAGAGGAAAGGAAGGGACTGTGGTTTCATTTTATCCCTGGCGCAGAAGGATCAAGGTTAACAGCGTGAGGTTTAAACCTCATCGGGTGCCTTTGGCGCACCGGTAGCGGCTAGGCTGTTGGCGCGCTACCCGAACGGGAGGTTCCGCGTTCGAATATCGTGAAAGGGTTTTTCGTCGTGAAGTGGACGCAGTGGGTGGTGTTAGAATTCGTGCGCAAATTTCTCCATAGCGATTTTTGATGTTGGCTAAGGTATTTTCGAAATTAATTTTTGCTAAGTGTTTTTGCGGATGGAGGAAGTTTGTTAGAGGGAAAAACAGCTTAGGAGTTATAAGGAGTTTAAAGCTTGTTTGTATTTTGATAAAAGATTCTTTTTGAAGATGTTGTTGAAATTTCTTATTGCATTCTTATGAGAGATAAATTTTATTTGTGATAAGACTATAAGGGAGAAATAAGGTGTATAAGGGTTAAATCTTTCTTGTAATGTTGAGAGTGCTTTTGGTTGTTTATGGAAATGAAAGCATGATGTTTTAAGGTCAATTGCTTCTTGTGTGAAGTTGTGAAACCTTAAGTGGGCAGCTTTGAGATTGATATTTGCTTTCATTAAATTGGTAATAATCAAGCTATTCTTTACTTGGTTAAAGTGTTGAGCTTACTCCTTTGTTGATGATTTGAAAAGTTGTGTGTGCTATTGTGAGTTGAGTTGGTGGATGCTTTTGTTCAAACAATATTGGAGAGAAAAGGAGTTCTACTTGTTTCCTTTTCTGATGTTGATTGTGAAATGCTTCAAGGTTGTGTTTTGAGCTGAATGGTGTTGATTGAACCTTGTTTGATGAGCATTGTTGTTGAAGCCCTAATTGATGGTGAAAAGAACATGAGTATCATTGTTATGTGATTCTTTGCATAGTTGGCAATTGTTGGAGTTTCATGTTCTTGAAAGAAAGCATTCTATCCTATCCATTTCAGATATTGAGTTGAGTTTTCAGATTTGAGATTGAGTTTGAGTTGAGTTTTCAGATTTGAGATTGAGTTTGAGTTGAGTTGATTTGAGTTGAGTTTTGAGATTGGGAGTTGAGTATAGAACATATTGAGTCTCTAACAATTCTCTTTATGCTTCTATGAGTTTGAAAAATCACATTGGGTCTCTAACAATTCACCTTGTGATTTCCTACTAAGAAAGTTTTTCTTGGTGAGCTTGCTGAGGTTTTGGACAGGTTCCGGTGGGGACTTGTGAGCAGGTTTTGGACAGGTTTCGATGGGGACTTGTGAGCAGTTTTGGACAAGTTCCGATGGGGACTTGTGAGCAGGTTTTGGACAGGTTCCAGTGGGGACTTGTGAGCAGTTTTGGACAGGTTTCGGTGGGGACTTGTGAGCAGATTTGGACAGGTCCTAGCAGAGGACTTGTGAGCTGAGTTTTGATAGTTCTATCAGAGAACTTGAGGATAGAGGAGCACTGGTTCTTTGAGAAGAACCTGAGGACAGATTTGGCAAGTCTTTGAGAAGGCTTGTGTGTAGAGGATTGATTTGTTCAAGTGTTGGACAGATCTGATAGACAGAGGAAGACTTGTACTAGACCGACTGACTGTGTTTGGTACAGGTTGTTGAGCTGCTATGGACGTGATCATAGAAGGCAGAGGTCTCTTAGGCTAAGCATTGAGGACAGGAGGTCTTCGATGGAAAGGAGTTCCACGTGCTGGCAAGAGGTAGAGGCAGTTGATCTTCTGAGGGATCATTTCCAGAGTAGAGGGGAAGGTATCTCCTTTGAGTAGAGGCTCATAAATTTAGATTGAGGGGAAGGTATCTCCTTTGAGCAGAGGCTCATAAATTTAGATTGGGGGAAGGTATCTCCTTTGAGCAGAGGCTCATAAATTTTGATTGGGGGAAGGTATCTCCTTTGGGTCGAGGCTCATAAACATTGTAATTGGGAAGGATTCCCAAAGAACTTTGAGATAACTTTTAGAGAAAAGTTTTGTGGACGTAGCCCAACCATTATGGGTGAACCACGTTAAAATTGGTGTCACTTTGTGGATGATATTATGCATTGCTTTGATATTGCTTTGGGTATATTGCTTTACTATTTTGAAGTATAAAGGAAAAAGTAAAAAGAGGTCTTATACTGTTCACCCCCCTCTCAGTATAAGCTTGTGTTCTTCAATTGGTATCGAGAGCGGTGCCTTCGAAAAGTTTAACAGACTTGAAGGAAAAGCTAGTAAAGAACACAATGGATCATTCAAGTAGTAATGTAGCACCTATTCTTGATGGGTCAGATTTTGGTCTTTGGAGTGCAAGGATGAAGGTTCATCTAATGGCACTTGGTAATGAGGTATGGGAAGTGATTGAAGATGAGTACACTATTCCTGTACATGGTCCTAATACTAAAGAAGAAAGGCTCCTACATCATAGCAATTCAAAAGCAATGAATGCAATCCTGAAAGGCTTACAGAAAGCAGATCTCACCAAAGTGATTCACTGCAAGACAGCTAGTGAAATGTGGAAACAGTTGAAGGTGGTTCATACGGGTGATACAAATGTCAGAAAATCCAAGTTAAGACACTTCAAAGGTATGTTTGAACAACTCAAGATGAATGATGATGAAAATATTAGTGACTACATGCTTCGTATGGATGAGGTTGTTAACTCCATGAAAGACTTAGGTCTTGAGCTTGCTGAAAATGATGTTTGTGATAAGATTTTAAGATCTCTTCCTAATAGATTTAGTGAAAATATTTCTGCTATTGAGGAAGCTAAAGATTTGGATAAGTTGAAAAAGGATGAGCTCCATAGTATACTTGCAGCATTTGAGTTGAGAACTCAAGTGAAGGTTGATGTCAAGAAAGAGGCAACTTTCAAGGCTACCAAGGAATCCAAGGGTAAACAACTTCAAGATAGTGATGAGTCTTCTAGTGATGAAGAGGCATATTACAACAAGAAAGGCAAGTTCTCTAGAAAACACAAAAGTATGAAAAATATAAGATGTTTCAATTGTGGAAAGTTTGGTCATTATGCTACTAATTGTACTATTCCCAAGAATGAAAGTGATGAAGATAAACAGGATTCTAAGAGCAAGGATTCTGAAAAGCACAAGCATCACAGGAAGATCAAAGATGAGCACAACAATCAAGGAAAGAGGTATTCTCACAAGCACAAGAAGAGTTTCTACCTAGACAAAGCAAGTAAGTGTTCTAGTAGTGATAGTGAAAGTTCTTCAAGTGATAATGAAAATGAGATGTTGTTCATATCAGAAAAAGAGGAAGAACCGAAACATAGATTCATTATCATGAAATGTCTTAGATGTGGAAATTTTGGTCACCTTGAGGATGATTGCACAAATAATGATTTGGTTTCTAGTATGTATGAGGATGCTTCAGAAAACTATAAGGAAGATGCATGTATGGTTTTTGAAAAGGGTAGCACCTCTAGTGATAAGAAATCTGAAAAAGGCTTTGATGATTCAAAAGGCAATCAAATAAAGGATCTTGAAAGTGAACTTATTAGTGCTCTTAGTGCTTTGAAAAAGGAAAGAAAGAAGAATGCTAGACTCAAGGATAAGTTAGATGAATGTTGTATGGAGAGAGATGATCTTATAGAAAGTCTTGACTTCTCTATAGCTAAGACACAAGAACTCAAGGATGAGTTAGAGTCTAAGGTTCTTGAGTATAGTGAGTTAGAACAGAAAATGGCTTCTTTGAAAGAGGAAACTAAAGAGTACAAGGATAAGCTTTACCAGTTTCAAGATAGCTCCAAAAAGGTTAAGTCACTCATCAAAGGTCAAAGAAAGACAACAGATAAAACAGGCCTTGGTTTTGTTAAGCCACACAAGGAACAAGTTGGAGAGTCTAGTAAGAGACTCCAAAAGGAAGAGAGTTCTGATGAGGAAAGTACTTCAGAAAAGGAGTCCTTGAATGATAGATGCACAGAAATAGAAAATAGAATTCAGAATGAGAAGAAGAAGTTTTCAGGACCCAAGAGGTCAAATAAAGGAAAGTTTCAAGGCAGATGTTTTGCTTGTCACAGGTTTGGTCACATGGCTTCACATTGCATGGCTCAAGTGAAGAAGGTAAATGACAATTTCAGAAGTGCTAGTTTCTTTCAAGGGTATTGCTACTCTTGTAAATAGTTTGGGCACAAGGCGAGTCTATTGCAAGGTAAATAACAAGAACAGGTTTGATCAAAACAGGTTTGGTCAGAACAAGTTTGGTCAGAATAGGTTTGGTCAGAACAGGTTTGGTCAGAATAGGTTTAGTCAGAACAGGTGGATTCAAAGATCAGGTTTACCTCGGAGAAACAACATCGTCAAGTGTTTCAAGTGCAACAATGAAGGTCACATAATCGGACGAGTGTAGAGCTGAAATTCTAGAATACGAGAACAGGAACAGTGGCATGATCAGGTCCAAGGATCAAGGCATGGACAAGAACAGGGGATGAGAACAAGAACAAGAACAGTGACAAGAATAGGAATATGGACAAAGAGTTCAAGAGAAGGCCCGACAAGGAAGTTATAGACGGTGATGATGATCAGTGCCTAATGGGAGTTTTACTCCCACCCCAGAATTAATCACCTCATCAGGAGGTGGGGGAGGGACTAAGCTAAGAGGCTCATTCTTAGTCCCGAGCCCCAAAGGTGGCCCTTTGCCATTGATGACAAAGGGGGAGAGATATGAGTAAGGGGGAGAGCTTCAAAGTGAAGAGGAAAGCTTCAAGTCAGGGGGAGAAAAACTTCAAAGGAAGATTCTCAGTTGTGGGCATAGTTTCTCAGTTGTTAGCACAGTTGGTTTCAGTTTTGGCTCTTGAGAAGTGTTTTCAGTAAAGGTTTGCCATCAATGACAAAGGGGGAGATTGTTGGCAATTTTGGGTACTTTGGGTACATTGCCTTTGCTCAAGTGTATAAGTTGTCATTGATGTCAAGAAGCTCTTGAAGGAATTTGATTTGATGTCAAATAATTTGTTTTGATGAAGGTTATGGCATGACAGTTTCAAAGGTCTTTTGCAAACCCCAAGTTGGCAGGTTTAGAGATTACAGGTGGATGCATTGGTTTAATGCATTTGGGTCCAGGAGGAAGTATTTATTTAAATAATTAAAAACCTTGTTAAGGTTCCATTTAATTATTTTTAAATAAATAAATTATTATTTGCAATGGGTTCTCCTAATCCATGGCGCAAATGTTTTAACATTGTGGGCGCTAGCAAAGACCTCCGCCGACGTGTTAAACTCCTCGTCGACGTCAAAGAGCTTATGGTAAATTGCATATAAATCTCCCTCGATGAAAACAAAGATTTATCCCATCCAAATTTTGAAAGGAGTTGCTCGCTGTAAATTTGTCTATGTCTTCACCATTTTTCATGGATCTACTATTCGTTTGTCTGCACTCATCGTTTGTCGAATCCATCATAAATTTTATTGTCATCGTGTCATGGCAGAGGAAAGGAAGGGACTGTGGTTTCATTTTATCCCTGGCATAGAAGGATCAAGGTTAACAGCGTGAGGTTTAAACCTCACCGGGTGCCTTTGGCGCACCGATAGCGGCTAGGCTGTTGGCGCGCTACCCGAACGGGAGGTTCCACGTTCGAATATCGTGAAAGGGTTTTTCGTCGTGAAGTGGACGCAGCAGGTGGTGTTAGAATTCATGCGCAAATTTCTCCATAGCGATTTTTGATGTTGGCTAAGGTATTTTTGAAATTAATTTTTGCTAAGTGTTTTTGCGGATGGAGGAAGTTTGTTAGAGGGAAAAACAACTTAGGAGTTATAAGGAGTTTAAAGCTTGTTTGTATTTTGATAAAAGATTCTTTTTGAAGATGTTGTTGAAATTTCTTATTGCATTCTTATGAGAGATAAATTTTATTTGTGATAAGACTATAAGGGAGAAATAAGGTGTATAAGGGTTAAATATTTCTTGTAATGTTGAGAGTGCTTTTGGTTGTTTATGGAAATGAAAGCATGATGTTTTAAGGTCAATTGCTTCTTGTGTGAAGTTGTGAAACCTTAAGTGGGCAGCTTTGAGATTGATATTTGCTTTCATTAAATTGGTAATAATCAAGCTATTCTTTACTTGGTTAAAGTGTTGAGCTTACTCCTTTATTGATGATTTGAAAAGTTGTGTGTGCTATTGTGAGTTGAGTTGGTGGATGCTTTTGTTCAAACAATATTGGAGAGAAAAGGAGTTCTACTTGTTTCCTTTTCTGATGTTGATTGTGAAATGCTTCAAGGTTGTGTTTTGAGCTGAATGGTGTTGATTGAACCTTGTTTGATGAGCATTGTTGTTGAAGCCCTAATTGATGGTGAAAAGAACATGAGTATCATTGTTATGTGATTCTTTGCATAGTTGGCAATTGTTGGAGTTTCATGTTCTTGAAAGAAAGCATTCTATCCTATCCATTTCAGATATTGAGTTGAGTTTTCAGATTTGAGATTGAGTTTGAGTTGAGTTTTTAGATTTGAGATTGAGTTTGAGTTGAGTTGATTTGAGTTGAGTTTTGAGATTGGGAGTTGAGTATAGAACATATTGAGTCTCTAACAATTCTCTTTATGCTTCTATGAGTTTGAAAAATCACATTGGGTCTCTAACAATTCACCTTGTGATTTCCTACTAAGAAAGTTTTTCTTGGTGAGCTTGTTGAGGTTTTGGACAGGTTCTGGTGGGGACTTGTGAGCAGGTTTTGGACAGGTTCGGTGGGGACTTGTGAGTAGGTTTTGGACAGGTTTCGATGGGGACTTGTGAGCAGTTTTGGACAAGTTTCGATGGGGACTTGTGAGCAATTTTGGACAGGTTTCGATGGGGACTTGTGAGCAGATTTGGACAGGTCCTAGCAGAGGACTTGTGAGCTGAGTTTTGATAGTTCTATCAGAGAACTTGAGGACAGAGGAGCACTGGTTCTTTGAGAAGAACATGAGGATAGATTTGGCAAGTCTTTGAGAAGGCTTGTGTGTAGAGGATTGATTTGTTCAAGTGTTGGACAGATCTGACAGACAGAGGAAGACTTGTACTAGACCGATCGACTATGTTTGGTACAGGTTCGTTGAGCTGTTGTGGACGTGATCATAGAAGGCAGAGGTCTCTTAGGCTAAGCATTGAGGACAGGAGGTCTTCGATGGAAAGGAGTTCCATGTGCTGGCAAGAGGTAGAGGCGGTTGATCTTCGAGGGATCATTTCCAGAGCAGAGGGAAGGTATCTCCTTTGAGCAGAGGCTCATAAATTTAGATTAGAGGGGAAGGTATCTCCTTTGAGCAGAGGCTCATAAATTCAGATTGAGGGGAAGGTATCTCCTTTGAGCAGAGGCTCATAAATTTAGATGAGGGGAAGGTATCTCCTTTGAGTAGAGGCTCATAAATTTTGATTGGGGGAAGGTATCTCCTTTGGGCCGAGGCTCATAAACATTGTAATTGGGAAGGATTCCCAAAGAACTTTGAGATAACTTTTAGAGAAAAGTTTTGTGGACGTAGCCTAACCATTCGGGTGAACCACGTTAAAATTGGTGTCACTTTGTGGATGATATTGTGCATTGCTTTGATATTGCTTTGGGTATATTGCTTTACTATTTTGAAGTATAAAGGAAAAAGTAAAAAGAGGTCTTATACTGTTCACCCCCCCTCTCAGTATAAGCTTGTGTTCTTCATGTTGAATGGAGTGATAAGGCTTTAGAAGGTTTTAAATGTTATTTTAAAATAAAGTCTTATTGTGGTTAATTTTTTATAGGAGTAATAAGGTGTAATTGAGATATAGTGTTTTGTATGGTGAGAATAATTTATGAGGAAATTATTGAATAAAGTTTTGAGAAGTTTTTTCTACCTAACCCTTGAGATTGGCAAAAATAGTAATTGTGATTGAGACAAGTTTTCAAGGTCAATTCTTCATCAAACAAAAGGTATGAGCACATATTCCTTGTGAGTGATTGTTGGATGTTGTGAATGCTAAGTTGGAGTGAAAAGGATTTTTTGATAAGTATTGTTGAGTTTGGTTTTCTAGAATGAAATTTGATGTTAGAAATCTTGTTTGATAAGAATTGTAGGAAATATTGAAGTAAGATTTCATATGCTTGAAATAGGGTTTATAAAAGATCATGAGTATAATTTTTATGTAAGCATTGTGACTAAAATTTAACTGAGTGATTGGTTGAGTGAAGTAAGCTTTTGTGGTAGCTTACAATACATATTTGAGATAAGTCTTTGAGAATAATTGAGAGTAGAGTTGATTAATTGATTTTTTCAAACCTTAGGTTAAGGTTTGGTGCAGATATAGTAGAGTTGATTTATGATTTAGTCAAGCTTTGTGTTAAGGCTTGAGAATAGATTTTAGTGAAGATTTAAGGACATTTTTGTGCCATACGAGAGACAAATATTGAGCATATTTTTACTAGATCGAAGGACTATGTTTAGTGCAGATCAAAAATAGAGATTGAGTGGATTTTTTCTAGATCGAATGACTATATTTAGTGTAGATCAGAGATAGAGATTGAGTATATTGGTGCTAGATCGAAGGACTATGTTTAGTATAGAGAACAATATTTAGATGTGATAGAGTATAGAGGACAACTATCTCCAGTGGATAGAGGTCCATTAGCTAGGGTAGTGAAGACATGTATTCTGAATGAGGACAGGAGTCTTCAGTGAATAGAGATCCATAAGCCAATGCAGTGGTAGTAGCAGTTCTTCTAGAAGATTACTAGCCAGAGAAAAGGAGAAATATTTCTCCTATGGATAGAGTTCCACAAACCTGATTAGGGTATTGGTGTCTCCTTTGGACAAAGGTACATAAACATTGTAATAGGGAAAGGATTCCCAAGAGAATTTATTTGAGAAAAGTTTATAAGGAATATTTTATCCATGGAGTAGCCTAGATTGGGTGAACCATGTAAATCATGTCTCTCATATGTGTGATGCTTTATGTGATTTTTACTACTTTATTACTATTGATGTTATCATATGGATCAAAAAGTAAAAAGTTTTATCTTATACTGTTCACCCCCCATCTCATGTATAAGCACATGTTCTTCATAGTATTCCTTCTCCTCTTCCAGTTAAATTTTTTGCCCAGCCTTCGTTTCATTCTCCTTCACTAAGAACACAGACACACTACCTCATTATCTCACATGCAACATGATCACATCCTCCATCCTCCATACTAGATTTTCTATAAATATTTTTCCATGTAGTCTCCAACTACTGTTATTTCATAAATTCCACGTCGTTCTACTACTACTATAATGGGTTCATTTATCATTCAATTCCAATGAGCAAGTCATTATCACAAGAGCACTACATTCCATTAATGTGAGCTATTAGATTATACTTACACATCATTCACTTTCAAGGTGGTATTACCAAGTAAAAATAGATATTTTTAAATTATTTATTTCTTTAGGGAAAACAATGAAATCATGCATATAACACATATATCCAATATCTTATCCCTAAAAATTCAACCATAACGAAAATATCAAAAATCATGCAAGCAATCACAAGTCTAGAATTTCTTTATCATGTGTAAACTTATGAAAAGCATCATTATCAAGGGTGAAGCATTCATTCATGTTGCTTTCCAAAATATTTTTACAACATAACCCATCACATAATTTTCCCTAGGCATTCTTGTTCTTAGTGGTTTATTATTTATCCACCCACAAGAACCCTATTTTTCTACACAAGCACACAGTCTATTAGTAACATCATATTCTTTCATGAAAGCATTATCTTGAAATAATGATCTGTTTATTGCCAATAATTTCTTCATTAAAATATTTTATTTCCTACAAACCATCCATCCTTGCAAAATTAAAACATAGCATGTCAATTTTTACTTGAAGCAAAACATATTAGCTAAACAAAATCTATCAAGTTCAAAGTCTACCAAGGGTGGGTCATGACACCTTGGGTTTTTGTGATATGATTTTATTCTAACCATTAATATTGGATAGGTAAGAAACATATGAGTCTAATCCATAAAGTGATATCATAATTGTTAGAGGTTAGTGCTTTAGGATCCTATAGGTATATCTTGCTACCTTTGTTTCCTTAGTTAGTGCTAAATAATGCACAAAGATGATAGCAAAATAATAAAATTCATTCTATTAATGATCAATCCATAAAGTAGGAGCACCATAACTAAATAAATTGTATCCCTTATATAACAAAATAATATGGATATATATGATTACTTTATCAAGTTAGCAAGTAGGATTCCACTTTATTAAGAGGTAAAGCATTACAATTATTTAGTTCCCAATTATATTTTGCTTAATGCACATGTTTATCATAGAAAGGTCCTTGAAAATGACACAATCAAGATGCAAATCCAATAATTAATTCAAAATGGGTACATTAGACCATGTGCTTCAACATGTGGTAGTCCAATTATGTTAGATATACAAAAATATGGAAAATGGAGACTCTATATTGACTACATATATTTGAGTAAAATCATTGTGAAGAACAATTATAACACTCTCTTGGATAGATGACTTGCGATAATAGATTTTTGTTATGAAGTTATTAACAAAACTTGATCTCAAATCTATATATAATCAAATACCCATAGCCCTCAGTAAAATATATTGCATTCAATTCCAAAAATGATTTATTTCAGTCGATGGTTATGAATTTTTGATTCACCTATACACCTACCACATTCACGAGGATTATGGATGGCATATTGCATCTCTATTCTTGGTCTAAAATCCAGCTAAGTGGATGATTTTTTCCCTCAATACCTTGACCAAGATTAGAAGACCTAGAGTGTGTTTTTTCTAAGTTAGCCTTTAGAGTAGATTGGTTCTTATAATTCTAGCTAAAATAATATATGGGTATATACTGAAGTAAGAAATACATAAGGTTAGATGTTAGGATTTAAAATGGAATACATTCAACAACACCAAGAGACTAAAATCCTTGAAAGTATAGTTCCCTTAATTAAACTAAAATTCCTAACAAACCAAATATCATCGTATATTAAAAAATATTAAAATATTAAGCACACACATCTAAGTATTCTAAGAATTGGAGTAGCAGTCCACTAAGAATTCCATATATAAAAATAATTTTGTACATAGCAAACCATTCATTCAATATTTATGGAAAGTTTCTTTTCATGCTTTCCCGTATTTTGGATCCTCCATGATGAGCAAAATAAGGATATCTATGGGCCTCTTGCATTATTAATTTTCTTAAATCACCCATTTTTGGTATGGTGAATCTACCTTTGTAACACAAAAGGTCATCCTTCATGCCAAATTCCTTATTACCCTTAGGGTCTCTATTCATATTAACTTGAATTTCCTGGCAATACTCGTCCTAAGATTACTTTTGCCTCACTTGATCCATAAGATCAATGTGACTTCCAAGTATGGCTACTGTATTTTTCCTTCTACTCAAGGTATAAATAACCTTATTCTATTTCCCTTTTACGTACTCAATTTAAAATTCATACTCAATAAGGAACTCGACCCATATTCTCTATATCAAATCGAGTATTGGTTGGGTAAATATATACCTCAAAATTTGATGGTCAGTATTTAATTTAAAAAGTCTTCCAACTAAGTAGTGGCACCAAGCCTTTAGAGCATGCACCACTCCAAATAGCTCCAAATCATGTGTAGAATAATTAAATTCATGCTTCTTTAGGTTCCTTAAAGTACATGCCACTACTGGATCTTCTTGAGAGAGTAGTCCCATTAATCCTTCCAATGATGCATTAGTGCATATTGAAAAGTCCCCTTGAGGATTAGGAATTTTTAGTATTGGTGTGGTAGTGAGTTTATATTTTAGGAATGCAAAGGTTAGCTTTACACTTCTTTGACCACTTGAATTCCTTTCCCTTCTTTTGAAGGTTAGTTATTTCCATAGTAATCTTAATGTAATCCTTTATGTAATGTCTATAGTAGCTTGTTAACCCCTTGAAACTCCACACTTGAGTCACACTATTAGGGGGTGGATAGGTTAGAATGGCCTCAATTTTCTCTGGATCCACAAAAATTCCTTCTTCTAATATGATATGTCCAATATATCAAACTTTTGAAACATAGAAATCACTTTTAGCTAGATTCTGATAGAGTTGATATTCCCTCAACAATTCTAACATGATATTGAGATGCTTATCGTGCTCTTCTTTGTTTCGTGATTATATTAAGATATCATATAGGAATACAAGGACAAACTGGTATAGGTGTCTTTTAAACACACTGTTCATTATATTTGTGAATGCAATTGGGGTATTAGTTAGTCCAAAGGGTATAACTGTAAACTCATAATACCCATACCTAGTTTTAATTATTTTTTTGTGAGTATCCTCCTCATGTATTCTTAATTGATGATATCTTGATCTTAGGTCAATCTTGGTAAATATTATGGCATCTCTCAGTTGATCAAATAAATTTTTTATCCTATGTAGGGGATATTTGTTCTTGATTGTATCCTCATTTAGCATTTTGATACATAATATTAGTGAACCATCCTTATTTTTTGCAAATAAAATCGATGCATCCCAAGGTGACACACTTACTTTTATTAGTCCTTTTTCCAATAGCCCTTGCATTTGAATCTTTACTTCCTACATATCTATAGGATTAATTATATATGGAGATCTGTGAATATGTTTAGATCCTGGTATAAGATTAATTGTGAAATCAAATTCCCACACAGGATGGAGTCCAGGTAGATCTTTTGGAAATACATCCTTAAAATCCTACAAAATTGGGTGCTTTCCTAGCACCTCTCCCTTTTTTTCAACCCCAACTTCATTAATTTTTACGATATACACTATTCCTCCTTTATTTAGGGTCTTCTTAAGTTGCATAGCCAAAAAAATATGGGGTTTGAATACCCTCTGTTTGCTATGTATTCTTAGTATTACCTTGCATTTATCTGAATACTTGATCCATCCATCTTGGAAATTGATCAATGCTTTATGGACCTACAACCAATCCATCCCTAGGATCATATCTAAGACATGGAGTGAAGTTACAAGAAACCTTTAGTGGTTCCACTATCCAAAGTAATTTATACCATTGGATAACATTGGTTTAATGAATAGATGAAAATATAATGTTTTAGAAATGATCTAATGAGCCTATATAATGAATAAAGACTAAAACATGATATTTTGATTTGTTGAGTGGTGAACTAAGGGTATGATAATAGACAAGCACTCAGATGCATCTTATTTGTGTGAGTGGTGGTCTCTATGTCTAATAAAAGACAAGCACTCATTGCAATTTTTGGTGTCAAGTACTACCTTTTGAGCCCAACTAATACTTATATGTTTCCATGGAATAGATACATAATGTCATCATGTTTAAATGATGAGGTACCTATAATATGTACAATGTATATGTATTGTTGTTAGTAATAGCTAGTAATGCATGCTTTGAGAGGTATACCCAAAGTATTTTATACACTCTTTGAAAGGCATACCAGAAGGATTTTATGCATGCTTTGATATTCATACCCTAAGGATTTTATGCATGCTTTGATATTTGTACCCGAAGGATTTTATGTATGCATTGATAAGCATACACAAAAGATTTTATGCACACTTTGATATGTGTACCTAAAGGATTTTATGCATGCTTTGAGAGGCATACATGAAGGATTTTATGCATAGTTTGAGAGGTGTACCCAAATTATTTTATGCATGCTTTAAGAGGCATAACCAAACGATTTTATGCATGATTTGAGAGGCATACCCAAAGTATTCTATGCATGCTTTGATAGGTATGCCTAATGGATTTTATGCACTCTTTAAGAGGTATACCATAAGGATTTTATATACACTTTGAGAGGTTTACCCGAAGAATTTTCTATAAATGCATGAGACAGATCATGTATTCTTATCCTAATATGTGTCTTCTAATTAGGAATTATGATGTATGAGTATGCATAATGATATATATATATAGAATAATTTATAAAATTGCTTATATATAATAAGAATATGTAGTTTAGAAAAATTATGTTTTTAGGAGCAGGTTGCCCCCCTGGTTAAAGAAATGTCTTTGTTAAAAATATGATAAAGTGTCTTATATTTCTTGATATATGAGAGAGGGTAACAAGATTTTATTATTTTTTTACCTAACACATATGAAAATATTTACATGTACATGAGGAATTGGACATAATACCCATTTCCACCTCTAATATATGAAGAAATTAATATTTGAATCAAAGAGCATTTTTGAAAGTGCCAATAAAGACTAATTTGAAATAATTTACCCCAAACATCATGTTCACAATGTAATTGTGAATATGCCATACAAGTGGATATGATAACAAGTTTGTTTTAAAGGCACATTAGGTTATCCATTTAGTTGTGAATATAAAATATTTTGTGATTTCTCAATGTTGATTTCTTGAATCTTTGAATGCATAAGATGGATTTTTATATCCATAGATCCCTTACCTAATGCATGTACAAATATTTACAGATACATGAGGAACAAAGTTGAGATCCATAAGCATATTTGATGTGTTGTGAGATTTGAGAGTTTGTGAGGATTATATAATGATAATTTTTCTAGATTGAGGGTAATGCTTCCATATAGAAAATCTGAGAAAAGAGGAAGCCCTTATTATTTTCTTGGTGCATTCACCAAGAAGTGTGTGTGTGTGTGTGTAGAACAAAGGAAAAAGAAATCATATTTTCTTGGAGGTCTATGTGATACCATGACCCCTAGTATAAAATTTCATTATAGATGTGGATATTATATCTCCTTTCGATTGTAGACCTTTAAGAAGCACAAATATTTGATAATATACTACTTTGTGCATTCATAAATTATTATGGGTACACAAAATGTTGATTATAAAGTTCCAATGTTTCCTAAGGGTCTACAAATAAACAAAGATATTTTCTTATGTTGATGAGATGTAATTGATTGAATTGTTGTGTTGTTGTTTAAGGTTGGTGGAATGCATTTTGATCGAAGAAATGTTTTAAGGTAGAATGATTTGTAATTGAATTTTCTAGCATACCAATAGGTCAATTCATTGCTCCTAGTTTTTTTGCCTCGAATTTATACAAAGATTTGTATATATGTGAAACATTGAAACTAGGGACTTGAACCTACCTAATGATATACCATATATGTTAGGTGTTGTAGATTGAGAAGTTGAGTTGATGGTATTATGAACTACCTAATATATTAGTAGTCAATGTTGGTCATGCATGTCACTTGTATAATACACATGTATAAATTGTATGTATGTGAGGCATGGGACATGAACAGTCAGGGGTACCATTGACATATAAGGAAGTTCAAAATTATTATGATAGAAAAAAATGTTTGTTACATTTATTGATATGGAATAAGTTCTCTATACATTAATCGATATATAAAAAATTGCACAGTGAAAGTTTAAGCCATGCATTTGCTATCATGTAAATTGTTTAGGACTTGTTTTTTATTGTGTATTTGTATAATAAACCAATCAAGGAACAAAGCTCTATAAATCCAGTATCTAGTAAAGTTTACAAGTAACTGTAAACTTATAAGATATTGGATCAACACAACCTTGCAATATAAATGGTTTATTAGATAGATGTATGGTAATGAGATAATGATTTGTTTTTTATTGTATGTTGATGCAATAAAACAAGAAAGAAAGAGGGCCCTATTAATCCAGTGCTTGGTGAGGCTTAGAAATAGTTTGAGTCTTATGAGATATTCGATCAATAAGGCCTCTTAGCCTAAGTGGTTTATTTAAAAGTAGCTTGTGATATTTTGATTAGTTTTTGATAGTATGCTTGTTTAACAAACCAAGGATGGGAATAGGGCTTGTTAATCCAATGCCTAGTGAAGCTTAAAAATTATTGTAGGCTCACTAGATATTGTATTAACAAGACCTTATGTCCCACATTATTTGTTAGACAAGCAAATAATGACATCTTGATTTGGTTTTATTTTAATATTAGATGGTAAGACAAATAGTAAAGAGGACCCTGTTCATCCAATGTTGAGTAAGACTTACAAATAATTGTAGGTCCACAAGATATTGGATAAACAAGGTTTCTTAGCCCAAGTGAGTTTTGAGATAAGCTTTGCTTGATGAATTTTTATGAATGAATGTAATGATAGATTTTATAGGCCATGTCAGGGTACTAAAATCCTCCTTTATTGCATGACATACCTAAAAATAATTATAGGATTACAATACATTAAAGGAGGATAAAAAACACCTTGTAAGTACCATTAAATAATCATGAGAATTGAAGAGAAAGGATATTTTATTTGAAGATAATACTGATGTAAGGTGATGAAAATATTGTGAATATTGGTATAGAAGAAAGGGATAAGCACAAATCATCAGGTCCATATATGATCATGTCATACGTCACTTAACCCAAGAGAGTTAGAAGAAGAGAAAAATATGATAGAGAGGAAGAGAGGATATACAAGAAAATTGGATGTAATTGATTGTTGATAATGTTGGATGTCGCAAAGTTGGGATAGAAGGAATGGTAAAGGTTAAGTCATCAGGACCATGGATTATTGCATCATACATCACTTAACCAAGAGAAGAAATATGATGGGAAAGAAGAGGGAAGTAGAATAAAGTGAAGAAAAGAAAAAAGGGTTTTGAACTGAGAGGATTGCTCAATATGAGGCTCTCTATATGAATGCATTTTAAATGAGTTATGTACTAGGTAGGATTGTCATTTGCATCATCATAACTTTTTTTGACTCTATGGTATGATCAAGAAAACCAAGAAATCACGCAAGGGATTTAGTATTTTTGGGTGTATGTTGTTTTTGGATTTTATTCATTTATGCAATATTGTATTCAATCATATGAGTAAGCAAACAATGCAATGTTTTATGCATAATATATTTTGAAGTGCATAATTTTTATTTGTTATTTATGTTATTTGTCATATAATGTGGCTAGGTAGTAGGATCCAAAATCAAATTTAGTAGTGATAATGAAATATCCTAACCAATTGGGTTAAAACTTTCCTTTGAGTTTATCCTTGACATTGGTGTTCTTTTGGTTTTATTTGAGGACTAAGTCCCCAATTTCAAAGGCTCTTGGATAAAATTTATTGTAATAGGTGTACTGAAGTCTATTATGGTATGTTCTTAGGTGTTCTAAGCTATTTATGTACTTTTATTCCAAAATTTCTAATTATTGTAGGAGACCTAGGTAGTACTCATATCCAACTAAAGAGTCTTGTAATAGGACTCTTAGAGAGGGTTTATCCAGTTCAAAAGGGAATACAACTTTCATACCATAAACTAAGGCATAGGTTGTCACTTATATAGGAGTTTGTATGCTAGTACGATATGCCCACAAGGTGGGATAAAGTTATAAATACGAGTCTCAACCATTTTTTATGAATATATTATTGAGAATTTTGATCAATATTTTGTTAGAGGATTATACTAGTCTATTTCCTTGTAGGTAGTATGGTGTTGACAATTTTTGTTGGATCTTGTATTTTGCACACATCTTGATGACTTCTTTATTTTGAAAGAGGTACAATTATTCACAACTATGGTATAAAGTATTCCATAATACTAATGATTTTGTTGAGAATGAATTTGGATACTTGGATCCCTTTTGTAGTGGATAGGGGCATTGCCTCAACCCACTTAGTGAAGTATTCTATGGCCGTAATAATAAACTTGTGACCTTCAAGAAATTGAGGGATGATTTTTCCTATAATATCTAATCCCCAATAGGAGAATGACCAAGGTGATGTGATTGGTTATAATTATGGAGAAGGGACATGTACACGGATATCATGTTGCTAATATTTTTCACATATCCTAACATACTTATAGTTTTTCTTTTCCATAGATGGCCAATAATATCACTTCCCAAGGAGTTTTCTAGCTATGGCTAGTCTGTTGAAGTTCCTACCACATGATCAATCATGGAATTCTTTGATGATTGTTTGGGATTACTCTACATTTATCCATATAAGTAGTATTATCTTGAAGGAGCATTGATATGAGATATCCCCAATGATGATATATTTACAAGATTTTTATCTGAATTGTATTTATTTTTTATAATTGAAATCTTCAAGGAATGTTTCTTCTTTGAGGAATATAATAATGTCTTGATACCAAGGTTCTTGAGGTGAAGTTGATTCAATGGTACAAATGTTTAGAGGTTGTAGGTATGATTTTAATGTGGAAGGCTCATTTATTGATCTTATGACAATGGAAGCTTCTTCATATTCTAGTTCTAATGGAATAAGATATGTTGTGGTCATAGTATTAGAATGGTGATTACTAGATCATGAAATGAATTACATGTTTATTTGGTTAAAACAAGCCATTAAATTATGTATGATTTCTTTGTAAGGTTTTATTTTATCATATTTGGTTTGATAAACACTGTTAACTTGGTTTATCACCAACTACAAGTCACCATATACGGTTAAGGTTTTGATTTCATAATTTAATACAACTCTAAGATCTTAAATTAGTTCTTTGTATTCTACCATGCTTTTTATACATAATAAACATAACTTGAAAGATAATGGAATATATTGTTGTTGTGGTGTGACCAAGATGATACCTACCCATACACTGTTGCATCTAGTTCCATTAAAGTAAAAGATCAAAGATTCAGGTTCTTGTGTTTCTATAGCTAGAATTGTTTTATCAAGGAAGAGGATTTTTATAAGATTATTTGATTCTAAAGATGTAGTGGTAAGTTTATCATATATAAATTTTCCTTTTAATGATTTTTGGATAATGAATTTAGGGTCAGATTTACTAAGGGCTATGACCCATTTGGTACTTATTCCTAATAGGTAAGTTTTTGACATGAGATATTGTAGGGGATTCACCCTTGCTATGACATAGATATTTTGGTTGAGCATGTAATGTACCAATTTTAGGTAAGAGAATATAATTTCTAGGTATAACATTTCCAAGGGTGTGTAACAAGTTTTGTAACTCACCAAAGCATTACTGATATAGTAGATGGTTATCTATCAATGTTGGTTATCATATTGAGGTAATAAGGCTCTAAGGGCATGACCAATTGTAGATATGTATTGAAATAATGGTTGGGCTATATTAGGAAATATTATGATAGGTTGTGTCAAGAGATAAGTCTTCAGATATTCAAAAGTCTTTTAAAACTCACTATCCCATTCAAATTTTGTATCATTCTTGAGTAATTTAGAGAAGGGTTGACATTTATCTACTAGTTGTAAGATGAATCTTCAAATGCCTTATAATTTTTCTTAGAGACTACATAGTTTAGTTAAATTTGATGGTGGTGGGATATTTGGTATTCTTGCAATTTTATAATGGTCAAATTTTATTCCATGATAGAATACGATAAACCCTAATAGTTTTCTTGATGTTACCCCAAAAATTCATTTGTGGGGTTTTAGCTTGACTTTGCATTCTTGTAGTTTCTCAAAAATACATCTAATTTTGGAACATGATTTTATATTTTTTTAGAGTAACACAAGAGTTCATCCACATAATATTCTACTATGTTGTGCATGAGGTCATGGAAGATGTATTTCATGGCTCTTTGAGATGTTGTTCCTACATTTTTAAGACCAAAAGGTATGACTTGGTAGTAAAAGGTCCCCCAACGGGATGTGAAGGCTATTTGGGATTGGTATTTAGAAGTAATCCTTATTTGGTTGTATCCTAAAAATCCATCCATTAAATATAATATCTCAAACCATATGGTGAAGTCTACTACCATGTCTCTTTTGGTAAAGGCAAGTCATATTTTGGGCACCCACTATTTATGTCTATGAAATTTATGCAGATTTGAATGGATCCCTCTTTCTTGGTGATGAGGAAAATATTAGAAATCAAATATGAGTAGTCTATGACTTTTATGAAACCTATATCTAACATATTTTGGAGTTCATCCTCAATTAAGAGAGCACCTTTGGGATGCACATTTCTTAATTTTTGTTCAATAGGTTTTGCATATGGATGTACGATAGGATGGTGTACTACTAATGAGGGGTCAAGTCCTGACATATCATCATATGTCCAAGAAAAATACCATGAAAATATATTAGGAGGTTTGTGTATTATGCTTGTTCATATTCGGTCAGTACCTTTCCTAATTTGAGGAGTTGAGGGTTTTGTTCTAAATCGATGTTGATATCTATTATTTCCTCAATCAAGGTTTGTGATTAGTATTCAAAGTGGGGTGAAGGTAATACTCCTAACTCTTTTAAATATTGCAAGTCTAGTGGTGTTTATTATTATTTGGATAGTTGTGAAGAATTTAAATTGAAGATCTATTTAAGGGATTCTTCAATGGGATTTTGATTGGGAGATTCTTTGATGTCATCTTATTTTAGGTTTATTATTGATTTTGAGTGCATGGATATCAACATGTTAATGCTATAAAAACATATAGTTTTATGAGGTGTTTCATTGAGAAGCATTCATAGTTCTTCCTCGTCTTCATCACCCTATTGGTAACCAGGTAGAGACTTAGGATAATTTTCCTCATTATATTATTCTAGTAGAAGTGAAGGTTCATTTTTGGTAGGGATATATCCAATCCCACACCATCTTGGCCATGGTTTAGCTTCTATAGGTTATTTAATACCCTCCTCAAAATGGCCTAATCTTTTTCCTTTGTATCCCATGTTTACTAGAATTTGTTTTGATACCAAAAACATAGGTGACATATAGCATGCGGTATATGTTCGCTCACTAGGAATGAAATTTCATACTTGGATTCTTTCATTGAAGATAGTTCCTCCATAGATGAAATAATAAATCCCTATTTGGAATTTTAATCCTTTCCTACTAGGCAAACCCATAGTGTGTGGGGATAGGAATATACTTACTAATTATGAAAATGGATCAAGGTTTTGATGGATAAAGTTAAATTTACCTTTGGAAGAGGACTAGGGATCATATCCTGAGTTTATAAGGGGTTATTCTAATACTTATTTCTCTTTATTTGTGTTAGAACCCCTATATGATAATTTTGGCTAGAGTGAGGGGCAAAGGTTGAACTCTTGAATTTTTAAGAAATTACATAAGGTGAAATGTTCTAGATCTCTAAGGATATTGATAATTCTTCCTTGATATTCATATTTTAATCATTGATGAAAAGTGGAAGGTACCACATTCATGGCATGTATCCAAGGTCTCCCAAGGAGCATGTTGTATATTACATCACATGATATAACATAGAAGAGGGTATTGAGGATATGTGGCCCCAATTTTAAGGGTAAGGTTATGGTACCTGTCACTTATATTTCTTCATTTTCAAATGCCCTAATGATAGGGTATGATTTTTATAAATCTTGTATATCTAGGTCAAAATTTTATAGAGATTTGACATTACAAACATTCAAGGTTGATATGTTATCTACTAGGACTCTCTTGATGTGTTTGTCGTCTATTTGGGATATGATATAAATAAGATAATATCCTAATATTGTTTCAATATGAGCATCTATATTATGGAATTTAATGATATCACTAGTCACTCTAATGAATCCAACTATATTGGTGATGTGGTTAGGAGATATGTCTTGAGGGACTTCTTGCTCACTTAGAAGTTTTAAAAATATTTCTCTATGAGTGGGTGATATTTTTAGTAATTCTAAAAGGGAGATAGAATGTAAGGTGATTTCTAGATGTGTAATGACCAAAGGTGATCTATTATGACATTTTTATTAGTACCACAAGGAATAACCAAGTGTAGTTGCTTAGAATATTGGTTTTTTGCTTATTTTTTGGTCATCATGTAAGATGATTTTGATAAGTGCATGGTGCCTACAAAGTTGGAATATTTTTATCATGTGTTGGCAAGGGGTTTTGAAAAACCCCTAGATTATTGTTGTGGGTGTATTGATGGTTAAATACTATCTTACCCTCTTCTATGAGATCTTGAATGAGGTTCTTTAGAGTAATGCACTTGTTGGTTGTGTCTTTATGTGTCATGGTAATCATAATGTTTATCATGTTTATACTAGTTAGGTAATTCTTTGGTGGTATCCTAAGGTTGTATGGGTGGTATTTCCACCATATTTAAATAAAGAATAATTTTAAACATGATGAATTGAATTTGTCTAGTTTTTGTGTATTACCTTTTGGATTTATCTTGTCTTTGTACAACTACTTTTAAGGATAATTTTGAGTTGTATTTATATTGTTGGTTTGATGGCAATCTATTACAACATCTCCTATGACATGCTTTTTTTTGTATTGAATTTTATTGTAAGGTTTTCCTTTATTTTATAGTTGAGTTATCCTCATATTATGAGGATGAATTATACTATTTTAGCTATATCCACGAATTCTTCAAAAGAGGTTATGTTTATCATTTCTAAAGGATATGATAGCTGTACATGAAGGATTCTTATGAAAATGTGTAAGAGTTTCTTAGGAGGAATTTATTGAAGTATTCTTATTAAGGCCATCAATTTTTCCAAGAAATCTAAGAAGTGCTCTATCTTGGATTGTTTAAGTTGATATAGGTCATCTATGATGACATTTTATTCTATGTAGACTAAAAATTGTTTAACAATATATTCCATAAGTTCTTTGAAGTTATTAATGGAATGATAAGTTATTTTAAAATTCTATTATAAGTCTAAACCGACGAGGCTTTTAGGGAATAACCTAAGAAGCAATTGTTTATCATGATTGATGTCATTGCATGCTATTTGAAATAATATTAAGTAGTTGAAAGGATATTGCTTTCCATTGTAAATTTAAAACTTAGGAGTTTCAAAATTCTTCAAAAAAAGGGTGATTGACTATTGTGGGATCTAATGGATCATTTATAATTATTCAAAAGAATACTTTTATTTTGATGACCCTTGAAGAGAGGTAGTTTGACGTTCAAGTTCTTCAAAATTGGAGTCTCTATTTTGGATTCTCTAGGTGGGGTAGGTAAAGTTAGAAGGGGTTGTGAGAGATCTTGAGACATAAAATGTAGGTTCATGAAGTATTAGATGGATTGGTTAGATGTTACAATTGGAGGGGTTTGGTTAACCCCTAAGACATGATTTAGAAAGGGGTTTGTAGAGTTAGGATTTGGAATGGATATTGTGATGCTAGGGGATGATGTTTAAAATGGCATACCCATAACGGGTATTCCTATAAATATGATTTGAGGGGTTTTAGAATAAATGGTATGTTACATAGCCAGATTAGAACTAGAAAGGTTATTTTGATTTTCATTTATTTGTGCAATAGTGGATTGAACATTAGAATATTCATGGTTATCATGAATTGTAGGTGACTCTTTATCATTTTGTTATTTGAGTTTTGTGCTAAGAACATCTATAAATATATATTTATTTCTTTTTATGTAATCTCTAATATGACCTATAGAGTTAAAATTAATGATTTCAAAAATATGGTCTTCCTTACTAGAAACATGGTATGACCAAGGATTTTTCCACATGGTCATCATGTTCATGTGTATAAAATTCATAATATGAAGATGCTAAACCCTTGCTTTGGTAATTATAGGGATGGATTGAAGGTTTTATAGAAGAAGAGTAAATTTGTTAAACTTTTTTTTATAGATTAGTTATAGAAAATAAGAGAAGATGTTCTAAACTCCTTGTCACCTTGGAAAATATCCATCTTTATGACACCCTCTAGACCATTGTAATATACTAGCTAAGAGAGATTGCTCCCTCAAATTATGTACATTGGTTTACTCAAGAGGTCATTATCATTCCCTTAATAGGACTAAGAATTTGGTTATGTTTTTATTTTTTTTAATGTGATTTTGCTATGCAAACAAAATTATGTGATCTTGCATAAGTTTAAAAAATATTTATCTTATTTAAGACAATGGGAGTGTTCATGTTGGATTCACCAAAATATAGATTCTAAAACCTTACATATGTGTGAGGGGTAATCCATTGGTATTCCTTGTTAGATTTTAATGAATACACTCAATAATATGACCACATAATCAATAATACTCAACTTAATATGAAGGATATAATAATGCTAAGAAAATAAGCTTATATTCAAAATATGAAATAACTTCAATATTTCTAATGGAAAATGCTAAAAATACAATAAACAATTATTGAATAAAAGACCTCAAATACATCATATTGCATCACCTTCCATTACTCCATGGGTGATGTCTCATCTCCCGATCTTCCCTTTGTGATGATCTTCTGTTACAATTACACATCCATATATAGGATGGAATTTGACTCTTCATATTGTGTTTCTTAGTCCTTACTATTCCTATGAATCTTCATATTTCTATTCTAATGACACATGTACATAGGGATATCTATGCACATTTACATTGCCAAAATATCGTTGCACACATGCATTTATTACATTGCATAAAGTAAATACTTTCATCCTAATCTAAGACACTCTTTCCTAATCTATAGATGTACCCACGGTGGTACATTGTCATGTACCAAATAATGTAATATATTCCAAAACCCCCATGTATTACATTATTTGGTTCTTGAGAACTTTGGTCTTCAATATGGTCTTCATCAATCTATCTCAATGAGATTGATCTTTGGATTTGCATAGAATGATTCTAGTTTGACTTTTCTTGTGTGACCTCTTTTGTTCTTCTTTTCATGCTTTGAGTTCTTCATTGATGATATCCCTTCTTGATATTCTTCTAGTGTATCATAATGATACAGGTTTAATTCTTGGCTTGAATACTTTAGATAATCATGTTATTCAATATTTGTGTGACTTATTTTTTTGTTTCTTCTCTTTCTGAGCTCCTGCACTTCTTCTTGTGATGCGTCTTCATATAAATGAGTTAGTAAATCATCACAATAATATTGATTTGAATCTAATGATTCTTCTTCAAGATAGCCATATGACTTGTTTTTGTTATTTTGTACATTTTCTTCAAATATTTCAATGATAATTAATGATATGTACATTATTAGACATTATTTTACAATAATGATAATATCTTGAGATTCCCATGATAATATAAAAAGTTTTCCATGAATAAATTCCATAAAGTAGTAAAATTTTCTTCCTTAGATTCTTTTAAAAACATGATCAATTTATACTTTAGTGAATCTAGTACTTGATCTCCATAAATTTTTTATAGTAAGTTATGAGAGTAGAACTTGAGTGCTTGTAAAATTTCATCACTTTTTTCATTGAAAACTTCCTTTAGAATATTATCCATATTAATTTTGAAGTATACTTCCTTATGACTCCCAAACTTAGTTTATCAAGCAACTATTAATTCCAAAGAGGTACTTCCTTAGTTGTGAGAGATAGACTAAGGATGATATTTTTTCAAGTTTTAAATATTGTTCTTTCAATTGTATGTTGTGTAGAAACCCTTGTATCTCCCTAAGATTTGAAAGACAATATTTAATATTATTAATAAAAAATACTTTACAAATATTCAAATAAACTATCAAAAGAAATAATAGGTAGAATTCCTTATATCTCCTAAATTTGTGGATAAAATATTTAATTCTAATTTTCTTATGCTATATTTGATGTAGACATCCTTAAACCTCCAAATTTAGAAATTTATAAACTCTAGAAAAAATATTTGAAATATTTTATAATCCTAATTTGAAGTAGAATCCTTATTTCTCCAATCTTATTAATTTTGCAAATATTTAATTAATTTTGTAAACTACAATATGTAATTTTTACAAAACTCAAATATAAACTTCAAATTCTAGAAATGCTCTTTAAAATATAATTAAAGGCTTAAAAAATTAAGGGTGGGGCCTCTCCTAGTCGCAAATGCTAGGGAGCTGCTACCCTCTTTGGGATACACAATGCCTGGGCTCATGTAAGTCCTATAATATTGTGTTATTGGACTTACCTAGGAACTCTAAAACTCTTTGAGCGAGAGGCCTCCTATTCTACCACTCTAGATCTAGCTGTTAGTCATGCTTAGTTATCTACTATGGCCCATATCCAGGGTGTGTTTATTACTGGTTTCTTTTAATGGATCATTGTCAGTTTTAGGGACTTGGTTGGATGGTGCAACACTTATTCTGGGTTCAATAGTTTTATATATTATGGCTTTCCAAAGAGGGGAAAGGACCATCTAATGACCCAAACCCACTAGGGTGAATTTGTGAGAACACATACAGTGGTATGGTATTTTTTTTTAGCTATATGTGGGTGTTCCCTTGGATACCTTTTGAATCCATGAAATTTTTTGGTTTTTGATCCCCTAGATGGATTTCATTCTCGTTGGAAGGTATGTAGGGTGGTTACATTTCTTGATGGTGTTCCCTTGGTTGCTTTCAGTTTTAGTTGTGCAATTTCTCTATGCTTATTTGGTTTTGTTGCTAGGGTTCTCAATAGTTGTGGGTTTGTAGCTAGTTTGTACCGCTTTCTTCTGGGTTCAGTAGTTTCTTGCTATATCTACTTGTTTCGGGGAGACATGGCCACTTACTGTACCAAACTAGTTGGGATAATTTTGGGTTGTTTTACTGCAGTGGTTTTCAAAAAATTTCCCCATGGATGTATTGGATTTACTAGCTTTGGTGGCTTACAAATATTTACTTCTCCAATTTCAATAGTGGTGGTGTTCTTCTTGGTGCCAAAGGCTAGAGTCCCTTCGGTTTGTATAGAGTGGTGAGATCGTGGGTGGGTGATCATTGGTGGTCCCTTATCATGGGTGGGATTCATTTCCAAGATCCTATTTGGGGGATTATTACTATTGGACATGATACATTTGGTGTACACTTAGATCTTTCTTCTTGGCTTTGAGGGTGGCCTTGCATTTTGAATGTTATTGAGTGGATCCATTGACTTCCCAGGTTCAGTACTTAAAGTTATTCATCTGTAGGGATGGAGGGTTCCATATTATTTTTGGTTTCTTTGGGTACCATACTACATCCTTTGGTATTTAGGGAGTGAACCTATGATTTATTAGTAGCTTTGGTTTATCCTAACTCCTCTAGATCTGGATTCTTTAAATATTCCTGCCCATATCTACTCTTTGCTTGGGTTTTGTGGGCCATAATTTTTTGGGTCTTCTAGCTTCCTTGAAGTTCACCTATGTGTGCAAGAGGATATCCTATCCTGAGGAGATCCTTAGGATTGTTTTTCCACTTTTCAGGCTTATTATGGGGCATCCATGGATTCCTGATACTTTCGGGACTACATCCTACTATTGCATCCTATTTTACTTCTTATTTCACTTTAAAATTCAGCATATACTAACATTTATAACTCCTTTAATAAATCAATATAATGCTATAATAATCTAGAAAATTTCTCAACTAATAAGAGTAAATTTATCCCACTAGCAAATCTAAATTTTCTTCTATTAAAAAATAGCATATAATCAACTTCTTATCACTCCAAATAAACTATAATATTGTTGTTTATAATATGCAATATTTCACTAATTTCAATGGTGTGAAATAATATCCTTTTGAGCTTAATTAAACCTTAAAATCCTTCTTTTAGATAGCTCTAAATAGCTTCAATAATTGATACTTTAAACTCTTGATAAACTCCTTTAAAAATTTTGCAATAGTAATATATATGGCATCAATTTTACACACCTTTTGTAGCTTCTTCCTTCATAACTTCCTATCTTATATTTTCTGGATTTTCACCCTTCAATATGCAGCAAAAATGGCTGCCTCAAAGCTTGCTTTATATTCTTCTAAACAAGTACTTTCTTCTCCTTCAAATAGGTGATCTCTTCTCCTTCAAACGGATGCTTTCTACCTTTGAATTTTACAGCTTTAAATGCTGTCCAAATGCATTCAAAATATGCAATCAACCTACTTCGTAGGTGCTGCTACTAATCCTTATGCTTTGCTTTCAAAATATATCTCAAATATTTTCCAAATATTCTTTAAAATGCAGCTAACTTTGTTCTTACAATGCTGCCCAAAAATGTAGCTTAAAAATCTTCTAATTGTTATTCCAAAATCTGATTTGATGAAGTCTACTAACCTTCAAATTTGCTTCTCTCTTTGCTATCAAGCCTTTTCTTAATTGGATGTCCAAATCCTCATTTAAAGCTTCTCCAAATATTTTTAATCTACAAATTTTTGCTTCTACTTTTTGCAGTCCTTTTCATTTCAACTTTTCTTGTAAAATAAACAACTTGTGCTTCTACAAATTAGCCTACAAAACTTGTATGGCTATCTTCAAATTTCTCAAATTTATGGCTTTTGCAGTATTCTTGATTTATTTTGACTTCTTGCTGAATTTTATCTTCAAATATGACCTCTTTATCTATCTTCTTTCTCAAGAATCTAAATGTCTCGAGTTCTTCAAAATCTTCTTCAAATTTTACAAAATTCTTGCCAAATCCTTTCCTTGTGGGCTTGTTGTTGGATGGTGATAATTATCCCAATTTCTTCTGGTTAGGTACAATTTCTACTTGTCAAATTCTACTACAAACTCTGCTTCAAATATCCTTCAATAATGGTTACTTTAGCTTTTGCAATAAGGCCTTTCTGTAGCCTTATTTTCTTCTTCAAAATATTTCTTAGACCTCTAATATTGGGTCTTCAAATTCTATAGAATTCAAGTCTATTTTTCAATAAAATATCACCTTGGTTTCTTCAATTTTCCACTATGGGAAATTCTTCAATGATATCTCTTTTCGGATCTCAAAAATCTACAATAGGACTTTCAATAGTCCTATATTCAATCTTCAATCTTCAATTTGCTACTTCAATTTACAATAGGACTTTCAATAGTCCTTCAATGTTCAATCTTCAATCTGCAACTGCAATCTACAATAGGACTTTCAATAGTCCTTCAATCTACTACTTTAATATACAATGGGACTTTCAATAGTCCTTTAATCTTCAATATTTCAATCTTGGAAGTTCTTAAATATGATCTCTCTTAGGGTCTCTTCAATCAACAATCTTGCAATGAGAACCTTTCCTTGGTTCTTCTCAATATTCAATTGGGGTCTTCTTCTAAGACCTCCTTCAATGTCTATTTTTTGTAATATAACTTAAGCAAAAATAATATATTTAAAATTCCAAAAGTAATAATCTTCACTAGCTATAACTAGTGGAATCAAATCAATGTTGAATCTTAATCTTCACATGTTTTGCTTCAATCTTGTAGAAATATTCTAGAAAATCAATAGTTTGGAATAAAAATTCTATGAATCAATCAAGTCTATAAATAGGACCTATTTTAAGGGTATCTAAATCTTCACTATCAAGGTGTATCTTCAAGACCTGTAAATGTTCTTCTATTCTAAATTTTTCTCTTAGAGTAGGCAAATCTTTAACTTTTACTAATTTTCTTTCAACCTAGTGAGAAATGATATCTTCACTAGTTTTCTTTTCCAGAGGTAATTCTTTTATCTTCTTTGGATTCTCTTTCTATAGGAAATATTCATTATCTTCTCTGATTTCTCTTTCCAAAGGTAATTTTCCTTTATCTTCTATGGTTTCTCTTTTCAAAGGTAATTTATTTTATCTTTATTGGTCTGTTCTTAACCAGTAAAAAGTTTCTTCCTTCCAATATATATAATAACTTCTATAAAACAATATCAAAGCCAATAAATTTTTCAAGTGCCTGGTCCAAAGGTATATTTGCTTTGCAAAAATGCAACAATGGTGATGAATGATGAAAACTAGAATAATTTCTAGTGGTTATCTCAATTTATATCTAGACCTATTATGGCTAGATCTATCATGGTTGTGATACCACTGTTAGCTTTTAATGAATAACCACTCAATAATATGGCCACAAAATCAATAATACTCAACTCAATATGAAGTAAATAATAATGCTAAGCAAATAAGATTATATTTAGAATATGAAATAACTCCAATATTTCTAATGGTAAATGCTAAAAAATACAATAAACTCTTATTAAATAAAATACCTCAAATACATCATATTACATCAACTTCCATTGCTCCATGGGTGAAGTCCCATCTCCTAATATTTCCTTTGTGATGATCTTTTATTACAATTGCACATCCATATATAGGATGGAATTTGACTCTACATATGGTGTTTCTTGGCCCTTACTCTTCCTATGTCTCTTCATATTCCTATTCTAATAACAAATGTACATAGGGACAACTATGCACATTTACATTGCCAAAATATAATTGCATACTTGTGCATTTATTACATTACATAAAGTAACTACTTTTATCCTAATCTAAGTCACTCTTTCCTAATATATATATATGTATCCATGGTGGTACATTTTCATGTACCAAATAATGTAATATATTCCAACAGTCCTTGCTTTCCCACTTGAGGGTCTTTTGCCAAAGGAGACCCATGTGGGAATATTCAATGCAAGTAGGCTCTATCCCATGTATTTTTTCAAGGTGTCAATACCGATGTTATGCTTGATGGTATTTTATGGGTTTATTCAATAAACACCTAAGGTTTTTGGATCATTCATCTAACCTTTGTTTAGCCTTAAAAAAAATTAAACTTAAGGTGAAGATCACTAAAAATGCATGGTAATCCTAAAATATACAAATGCAAGAAAACAAGAACTAACCTATAATACCTTTTGTTTAAATGATCAACTATTCTAAGAGTAAAGAGATTTTTCTTTTAGAGTAAACGAAAGTTAATGCATAATATAATTTAGCCTAATATGCAACTATAAGCTTTTGGATTTCATGCCTAAGTGCTTGTAAAAGAAGGATTTAGAATTAATCTAAGGTTCATTAATTTCTATCCAAAATAAATGTGTTTTTAAAGAGGAATTAACCTAAGTTAATATTCCTTAATTGACCAAAATCAATGTGAATTTAAGATAATACATTATGCAAACATACACTAGAAGAAAAAAATATAAATAAAAATAGAGTTTAGGTTGATTCCAAGCATTCTTAGAGTCTAATTAAATTTACCATTGATGATCAAATTTAACAATAGCAAAATTTTCATTGACTAGAATTTTTGGAAAACCTACAAAATGAAGATAAAAATTTAGGATTTTCTACTTTGGGGGGTCTATCGAAGTGCTATGAAGCTGGATTCCTATCTTGATAGCTGATTAGACCCCCTATTAACAAAAAAAATGATTATGAGAATCTTCCCTTGGAGTGGATGCAAATGTTTGTCAAAGTCACTAGTGAGTGGAAAAATCTCTAGTGGGAAATTTAACAGTGAGTGGTGAATTTGCTTTGTGTATTCTAGAGAGTCAAATTCACTAGAAACTACATAGAGTGGTGAATTTACCTTGAAACGGGGCTAAAAGAGTTTTGGGTTTGATTTTGAGATTATTTTTGGTCAAATTAGAGATGTATGTAGAGGAAATAGATTATCCCTAAAATGACTAATATTAGATATTTTTGAGAGTTTGGATGGTCTAAGGATGCTAGCAAAGGGATACGAGTAGATTATATTAATCTAATAATTACTTAACCAAAATAAAATAGTAGAAATATAATGTAAAAGGATGCAAATGTAGTGATGTATAAGTGATGCTATAATTTTGTTAATCTATAGCTGAGAGAAGGAACAAGAACATGCAATATGCCTGATGAAGTGTTACTGGTAAGACAACAAGATAATTATAGTCATGTAACAATAGCACAACAAGATTAAAGGTAAAGGAAGTATGTATGAATAATAATATAAAAGGATCATACAATGTAAGATAGCTTGTGTATGATGGAAAAGAGCATGTAAAAGTAAATTAGGGCTAAAGTAATGTCAACAAATAAGAATAACTTGAAAATCAAATGTGCATGGAGAGAAAATAAAATTAGTATGCTTGAAATGAAGAGAAGTATGCTTCTAAATAAAATAAACAATGATAAATGAGAAAATGTAAAAGCAAACAAGATGGAAATATATGTTAGAGAGTTCAAAGCCTACAACTAAAATAAATAATAACTATAAATGAAGGCAGCAAGTGCAAATTATTATACTGTTGGCTCATGCTAGAATATTTTAGCCAATTTGCAAATATACTAGTTATGGTCAAATTTACGTCTTAATGGTGAATTTGACCAATGTTCAATTTGATTGAAATAAGTTTGAAAAATGCTTGTTTTGCAAATTTTCCAATGAGTGTCAAATTCATCACTATCAAATTGGATAGTGAGTGGTAAATTTGATAGGGAATGAAGATGATGCCAAATTTTTTGGGTTTGGTTTGATTGGGTATTTTTCGATGCTTGTTGTCTTGTTTGATATCTTTTTATTTGAGAGTGCATCAAAATTGGGTGTCTACACACTTGTCTATTAGTTAAGTTTAGAGGCCACCATTTAGAAAATAATAATAATAATAATAATAATAAATCCCTATAGACTAAAAATATGTAGGCAACATATCCCTATCTACAAAGAATAGAACATGAAAACTATGTTAGATTCCTTATTTAACAAATAAAACTATCTAAAATAATAAAATAACTAATATTTCAAGATTCATGGCTCACCAATCACTTACCTTGAAAACTTAAGGGGGCATAATCAAGTATAGTCATGCAAGCAACCAAATATTATACACATATTTTGCATCACAACATCACATCATAATGAATGTAATCTTCAATCAACATCATAAAATGGTATTCCTTTTGCAAAATTGGGAATATTAACTTTCAAAGAATTCATATTAAAATAAACCCTTCAAAAGGGGATAAATGTGGACACCCAAATTTTCTCCCTAGACCAGCCACTTGACATGTCATCAATTGTATGTTTGACCAATTTGATCAAATTTCCCTTTTGTACCCAAATTTGGAGCAAAAGGACACCATTAATTTTATCCTTGTCAAAACATGACCAAATGACCTCCAAATTTGAAAAACTCATAAAGCTCTTAAAATAATATTAAAACAATATTTCCAATGATTATATACATGGCAAATTCACATTCAAGGAAAATTTAAATCGATGAATTGCACTAGGGGTAAATTTGACCTTGCATGGTGAATTTGATCCCCCAAATTTGACCTTCTCAAGATTAGGTCAAATCAACTATAAATTTTACAAAATTGATACCATTGGAAAGCTCTAGGAATAAGATTTAAGAAAAATATAGGCATGACATGTTTTAATTTATGAAAAATTTGCATGAGAAAAATTTTCAATGGAAAATTTGTAAAGTCATCAACAAAACCCTTCGTTCTAGTTGTGTGACTCCTAGTCACTAGTAGTTCCACTACTTTATGTTTGACCATCTCAAATTTTGCACCAGTCTATATAAACTACCAATTATAGGTATATAAATTAACAATAAAATTCTAACTGATGCATAAAACTACCAATTAGAGGTAGGTTAGTCACCAACCTCTCCTAATAAAATCTTATGACTACCAATAAAGGAACATAACTCCATGATCAACTCCTAAACTCAAAAATTATCTTGAAATCTCATCTTCCAAATAGGAATAGAACTAGATGACTCAACTCAACAACATGCATGTGTCAATTCTCTCATGGGCACCCTTGTTGGAACTTGCAAAATATTTTCATATTCTATAAAAGAACATCCTAGGGTTCCCAACCAAATTCATGGCTAACAGGGAAATATGCAATTCAAGGGAAAATTTATTGTCAAGGTAAATTTATGGTCTCGTAATGATTTTGCATCTTTCTACAATGTGGTAATAGTATTGGTTTGATATTATATCTCAAGAGTATATCTTTCTCAATAGTAATTTGTGGTCTCGCAATAATTTTGCATCATTATACAAGGTGGTAATACTATTGATATGATCTATACATCTGTTGGAAATTTTGGGTACTTTGGGTACATTGCCTTTGCTCAAGTGTATAAGTTGTCATTGATGTCAAGAAGCACTTGAAGGAATTTGATTTGATGTCAAATAATTTGTTTTAATGAAGGTTACGACATGACAGTTTCAAAGGTCTTTTGTAAACCCCAAGTTGGCGGGTTTAAATATTACAGGTGGATGCATTAAGTTTAATGCATTTGGGTCCAAGAGGAAGTATTTATTTAAATAATTAAAAACCTTGTTAAGGTTCCCTTTAATTATTTTTAAATAAATATTAAATTATTGTTTGCAATGGGTTATCTTAACCCATGGCACTATGTTTTAAGATTGTGGGCGCTAGCCAAGACCTTCGTCGACGTGTTAAACTCCTCGCCGACGTCAAGAGCTTATGGTAAAAATGCATATAAATCTCCCTCGATGAAAATCAAGAATGATCCCATCTACATTTTGAAAAGAGTTGCTCGCTGTGAATTCGTGACCTGCTGTTTGACTGTGTCTTCGTCGTTTTCGTGAATCTGTTGTTCATTTTTTTTGTACACACCGTTTATCGTAAATCCATCGTAAGGTTTTCGTCTTCATGTTCACGTCAGAAGAAAGGGAGGCACTGTTGTTTTATTTAATCCCTGGCACAAAAGGAACAAGGCTAACAACGTGAGGTTTAAACCTCACCGGGCGCCTTTGGCGCATCGGTAGCGGCTAGGCTGTTGGCGCACTACCCGAATGGGAGGTTCCACGTTCGAATAACACGAAAGGGTTTTTCATCATGAAGTGGACGCAGTGGGTGGTGTTAGAATTCGTGCACAATTTCTCCATAGCATGATTTTTGAGGTTGGACAAGGTATTTTCAAAATTAATTTTTGCTAAGTGTATTTTGCGGATGGAGGAATTTTATAAGAGGGAAAAACAGCTTAGGAGTTATAAGTAGTTTAAAGCTTGTTTTATTTTGATAAAAGATTCTTTTGAAGGTGTTGTTTGAAATATCTTATTGCATTCTTATGAGAGATAAATTTTATTTTTGATAAGACTATAAGGGATAAATAAGGTGTATAAGGGATAAATTTTTATTGTAATGTTGAGAGTGCTTTTGGTTGATTATGGAAATGAAAGCATGATGTTTTAAGGTTAAAATTGCTTCGTGTGTGAAGTTGTGAAACATTAAGTGGTCAGCTTTGAGATTGACATTTGCTTTCATTAAATTGGTAATAATCAAGCTATTCTTTACTTGGTTAAAGTGTTGGGCTTACTCCTTTGTTGATGATTTGAAAAGTTGTGTGTGTTCTTGTTGATTTGAGTTGGTGGATGCTTTTTGTTCAAACAATATTGGAGAGAAAAGGAGTTCTACTTGTTTTCTTTTTTTATGTTGATTGTGAAATGCTTCTAGGTTGTGTTTTGAGTTGAATGGTGTTGATTGAACCTTGTTTGATGAGCATTGTTGTTGAAGACCTAATTGATGGTGAAAAGAACATGAGTATCATTGTTATGTGATTCTTTGCATAGTTGGCAATTGTTGGGGTTTCATGTTCTTGAAAGAAAGTCTATCCTATCCATTTCAGATATTGAGTTGAGTTTTTAGATTTGAGATTGAGTTTGAGCTGAGTTGATTTGAGTTGAGTTTTGAGATTGGGAGTTGAGTATAGAACATATTGAGTCTCTAAAAATTCTCTTTATGCTTCTATGAGTTTGAAAAATCACATTGGGTCTCTAACAATTCACCTTGTGATTTCCTACTAAGAAAGTTTTTTTTTCTTGGTGAGCTTGCTAAGTTTTGGACAGGTTTCGGTGGGGACTTGTGAGTAGTTTTGTACAGGTTTCGGTGGGGACTTGTGAGCAAATTTGGACAGGTCTTAGCAGAGGACTTGTGAGCTGAGTTTGATAGTTCTATCAGAGAACTTGAGGACAGAGGTGCACTGGTTCTTTGAGAAGAACCTGAGGATAGATTTGGAAAGTCTTTGAGAAGGATTGTGTGTAGAGGATTGATTTGTTCAAGCGTTGGACAGATCTGACAGACAGAGGAAGACTTGTAGTATACCGATTGACTATGTTTGGTACAGGTTGCTAAGCTACTATGGACGTGATCATAGAAGGCAGAGGTCTCTTAGGCTAAGCATTGAGGATAGGAGGTCTTCGGTGGAAAGGAGTTCCACGTGCTGGCAACAGGTAGAGGCAGTTGATCTTCTGAGGGATCATTTCTAGAGCAGAGGGGAAGGTATCTCCTTTGAGCAGAGGCTCATAAATTTTTATTAGGGTAAGGTATCTCCTTTGGGCCAAGGCACATAAATATTGTAATTGGGAAGGATTCCCAAAGAACTTTGAGATAACTTTTAGAGAAATTTTTTGTGGACGTAGCCCAACCTTTTTATGTTGTGGATGATATTGTGCATTGCTTTGATATTGCTTTGGGTATATTTCTTTACTATTTTGAGGTATAAAGGAAAAAGTAAAAATAGGTATTATACTATTCACCCCCCCCTCTCAGTATAAGCTTGTGTTCTTCAATTGGTATCAGAGCGGGTGCCTTCAAAAAGTTTAACAACTTGAAGGAAAATCTAGTAAAGAACACAATGGATCATTCAAGTGGCAATGCAACACCTATTCTTGATGGGTCATATTTTGGTCTTTGGAGTGCAAGGATGAAGGTTCATCTAATGGCACTTGGTAATGAGGTTTGGGAAGTGATTGAATATGAGTACACTATTCTTGTACATGGTCCTATTACTAAGGAAGAAAGGCTCCTACATCACAACAATTCAAAGGCAATGAATGCAATCCTGAAAGGCTTACAAAAAGCAGATCTCACCAAGGTGATTCACTGCAAGACAGCTAGTGAAATGTGGAAATAGTTGAAGGTGGTTCATACAGGTGATACAAATTTCAAAAAGGCCAAGTTGAGACACTTCAAAGGTATGTTTGAACAACTCAAGATGAATGATGATGAAAATATTAGTGACTACATGCTTCGTATGGATGAGGTTGTTAACTTCATGAAAGACTTAGGTCTCGAGCTTGCTGAAAATGATGTTTGTGATAAGATTTTAAGATCTCTTCCTAATAGATTTAGTGAAAATATTTCTGCTATTGAGGAAGCTAAAGATTTGGATAAGTTGAAAAAGGATGAGCTCCATAGTATACTTGCAAAATTTGAGTTGAGAACTCAAGTGAAGGTTGATGTCAAGAAAGAGGCAGCTTTCAAGGCTACCAAGAAATCTAAGGGTAAACAACTTCAATATAGTGATGAGTCTTCTAGTGATGAAGAGGCATATTACAACAAGAAAGGCAAGTTCTCTAGAAAGCACAAAAGTATGAAAAATATAAGATGTTTAAATTATGGAAAGTTGGTCATTATGCTACTGACTGTACTATTCCCAAGAATGAAAGTGATGAAGATAAATAGGATTCTAAGAGCAAGGATTCTGAAAAGCACAAGCATCATAGGAAGAACAAATATCAGCACAACAATCAAGGAAAGAGGTATTCTCACAAGCACAAGAAGAGTTTCTACCTAGACAAAGCAAGTAAGTGTTCTAGTAGTGATAGTGAAAGTTCTTCAAGTGATGATGAAAATGAGATGTTCATATCAGAAAAAGAGGAAGAACCAAAACATAGATTCATTATCATGAAATGTCTTAGATGTGGAAACTTTGGTCACCTTGAGGATGATTGTACAAATAATGATTTGGTTTCTAGTATGTATGAGGATGCTTCAGAAAACTATAAGGAAGATGCATGTATGGTTTTTGAAAAGGGTAGCACCTCTAGTGATAAGAAATCTGAAAAAAGGCTTTGATGATTCAAAAAGCAAACAAATAGAGGAAGATATAGAGGAAGGTGAAGTAGATCTTGAAGGTGAACTTATTAGTGCTCTTAGTGCTTTGAAAAAGGAAAGAAAGAAGAATTCTAGACTCAAGGATAAGTTAGATGAATGTTGCATGGAAAGAGATGAGCTTATAGAAAGTCTTGACTTCTCTATAGCTAAGACACAAGAACTCAAGGATGAGTTAGAGTCTAAGGTTATTGAGCATAACGAGTTGGAACAGAAAATGGCTTCTTTGAAAGAGAAAACTAAAGAGTACAAGGATAAGCTTTACAGGTTTCAAGATAGCTCCAAAAAGGTTAAGTCACTCATCAAAGGTCAAAGAAAGACAACAGATAAAATAGGCCTTGGTTTTGTTAAGCCACACAAGGAACAAGTTGGAGAGTCTAGTAAGAGACTCCAAAAGGAAGAGAATTCTGATGAGGAAAGTATTTTAGAAAAGGAGTCCTTGAATGATAGATGCACAGAAACAGAAAACAAAATTTTGAATGAGAAGAAGTTTTCAGAACCTAAGAGGTCAAATAAAGGAAAGTTTCAAGGCAGATGTTTTGCTTGTCACAGGTTTGGTCACATGGCTTCACATTGCATGGCTCAAGTGAAGAATGTAAATGACAATTTTAGAAGTGTTAGTTTCTTTCAAGGGTATTGCTACTCTTGTCAACAATTTGGGCACAAGGCAGTTTATTGCAAGGCAAATAACAGGAACAGGTTTGATCAGAATAGGTTTGGTCAGAATAGGTTTGGTCAGAATAGGTTTGGTTAGAACAGGTTTGGTCAGAATAGGTTCGGTCAGAACAGGTTTGGTCAAAACAGGTTTGGTCAGAATAGGTTTGGTCAGAATTGGTGGATTCAAAGATTAGGTTTACCTCAGAGAAACAACATCATCAAGTTTTTCAAGTGCAACAATGAAGGTCACATAATCAGATAGTGTAGAGCTGAAATTTTAGAATACAGGAACAGGAACAGTGGCATGATCAGGTCCAAGGATCAAAGAATGAACAAGAACAGGGATGAGAACAAGAACAAGAACAGTGACAAGAACAAGAATATGGACAAAGAGTTCAAGAGAAGGCCCGACAAGGAAGTTATAGACACTGATGATTATCAGTGCCTAATGGGAGTTTTACTCCCACCCCAAAATTAATCACCTCATCAGGAGGTGGGGGAGGGACTAAGCTAAGAGGCTCATTCTTAGTCCCGATCCCCAAAGGTGACCCTTTGCCATTGATGACAAAGGGGGAGAGATATGAGTAAGGGGGAGAGCTTCAAAGTGAAGAGGAGAGCTTCAAGTCAGGGGGAGCAAAACTTCAAAGGAAGATTCTTAGTTGTGGGCATAGTTGGTCAGTTGTTAGCATAGTTGGTTTCAGTTTTGGCTCTTGAGAAGTGTTTTCAGTAAAGGTTTGCCATCAATGACAAAGGGGGAGATTGTTGGTAATTTTGGGTACTTTGGGTACATTGCCTTTGCTCAAGTGTATAAGTCATCATTGATGTCAAGAAGCTCTTGAAGGAATTTGATTTGATGTCAAACAATTTGTTTTAATGAAGGTTACGGCATGACAGTTTCAAAGGTCTTTTGTAAACCCCAAGTTGGCAGGTTTAAAGATTACAGGTGGATGCATTAAGTTTAATGCATTTGGGTCCAAGAGGAAGTATTTATTTAAATAAATAAAAACCTTGTTAAGGTTCCCTTTAATTATTTTTAAATAAATATTAAATTATTGTTTGCAATGGTTTATCTTAACCCATGGCACTATGTTTTAAGATTGTGGGCACTAGCCAAGACCTCCGTCGACATGTTAAACTCCACAGGGATGAGAACAAGAACAAGAACAGTGACAAGAACAAGAATATGGACAAAGAGTTCAAGAGAAGTCCTGGAAAGGAATTTATAGACACTGATGATGATCAGTGCCTAATGGGAGTTTTACTCCCACCCCAAAATTAATCACCTCATCAGGAGGTGGGGGAGGGACTAAGCTAAGAGGCTCATTCTTAGTCCCGAGCCCCAAAGGTGACCCTTTGCCATTGCTGACAAAGGGTGAGAGATATGACTAAGGGGGAGAGCTTCAAAGTGAAGAGGAGAGCTTCAAGTCAGGGGGAGCAAAACTTCAAAGGAAGATTCTCAGTTGTTGGCAAAGTTGGTCAGTTGTTAGCATAGTTGGTTTCGATTTTGGCTCTTGAGAAATGTTTTCGGTAAAGGTTTGCCATCAATGACAAAGGGGGAGATTGTTGGTAATTTTGGGTACTTTGGGTACATTGCCTTTGCTCAAGTGTATAAGTCGTCATTGATGTCAAGAAGCTCTTGAAGGAATTTGATTTGATGTCAAACAATTTGTTTTGATGAAGGTTACGGCATGACAGTTTCAAAGGTCTTTTGTAAACCCCAAGTTTGCAGGTTTAAAGATTACAGGTGGATGCATTAAGTTTAATGCATTTGGGTCCAGGAGGAAGTATTTATTTAAATAATTAAAAACCTTGTTAAGGTTCCCTTTAATTATTTTTAAATAAATATTAAATTATTGTTTGCAATGGTTTATCTTAACCCATGGCACTATGTTTTAAGATTGTGGGCACTAGCCAAGACCTCCGTCGACATGTTAAACTCCTCACCGATGTCAATATCTTATGGTAAAAATGCATATAAATCTCCCTCGATGAAAATCAAGAATGATCCCATCTGCATTTTGAAAAGAGTTGCTCACTGTGAATTCGTGACCTGCTGTTCGATCGTGTCTTCACCATTTTCGTGAATCCGCTATTCATTTTTTTTGTACTCGCCATTTGTCGTAAATCCGTTGTAAGGTTTTTGTCTTTGTGTTCGCATCAAAAGAAAGGGAAGCACTGTTGTTTTATTTAATCCCTGGCATAGAAGGAACAAGGCTAACAACATGAGGTTTAAACCTCACCGGGCACCTTTGGTGCACCGGTAGTGGCTAGGCTATTGGCGTGCTACCCGAACGGGAGGTTTCGCATTCAAATAATGCGAAAGGGTTTTTCATCGTGAAGTGGACGCAGTGGGTGGTGTTAGAATTCATGCGCAATTTCTCCATAGCATGATTTTTGATGTTGGCCAAGGTATTTTCGAAATTAATTTTTGCTAAGTGTATTTTGTGGATGGAGGAAGTTTATTAGAGGGAAAACCAACTTAGGAGTTATAAGGAGTTTAAAGCTTGTTTTATTTTGATAAAATATTCTTTTGAAGGTGTTGTTTGAAATATCTTATTGCACTCTTATGAGAGATAAATTTTATTTTTGATAAGACTATAAGGGAGAAATAAGGTGTATAAGGGATAAATTTTTCTTGTAATGTTGAGAGTGCTTTTGGTTGATTATGGAAATGAAAGCATGATGTTTTAAGGTTAAAATTGCTTCTTGTGTGAAGTTTTGAAGCCTTAATTGGGCAGCTTTGAGATTGACATTTGCTTTCATTAAATTGGTAATAATCAAGCTATTCTTTACTTGGTTAAAGTGTTGGGCTTACTTCTTTGTTGATGATTTGAAAAGTTGTGTGTGCTCTTGTTGATTTGAGTTGGTGGATGCTTTTTGTTCAAACAATATTGGAGAGAAAATGAGTTCTACTTGTTTTCTTTTTTGATGTTTATTGTGAAATGCTTCAAGGTTGTGTTTTGAGTTGAATGGTGTTGATTGAACCTTGTTTGATGAGCATTGTTGTTGAAGCCCTAATTGATGGTGAAAAGAACATGAGTATCATTGTTATGTGATTCTTTGCATAGTTGGCAATTTTTGGGGTTTCATGTTCTTGAAAGAAAGTCTATCCTATCCATTTTAGATATTGAGTTGAGTTTTCAGATTTGAGATTGAGTTTGAGCTGAGTTGATTTGAGTTGAGTTTTGAGATTGGGAGTTGAGTATAGAACATATTGAGTCTCTAAAAATTCTCTTTATGCTTCTATGAGTTTGAAAAATCACATTGGGTCTCTAACAATTCACCTTGTGATTTCCTACTAAGAATTTTTTTTTTCTTGGTGAGCTTTCTAAGTTTTGGACAGGTTTCGGTTGGGACTTGTGAGCAGTTTTGGATAGGTTCCGATGGGGACTTGTGAGAAGATTTGGACAGGTCCTAGTAGAGGACTTGTGAGCTGAGTTTGATAGTTCTATCAGAGAACTTGAGGACAAAGGTGCACTGGTTCTTTGAGAAGAACCTGAGGATAGATTTTGCAAGTCTTTGAGAAGGCTTGTGTGTAGAGGATTGATTTGTTCAAGTGTTGGACAGATCTGACAGATAGAGGAAGACTTGTACTAGACCGACTAACTGTGTTTGGTACAGGTTGCTGAGTTGCTGTGGATATGATCATAGAAGGCAAAGTTCTTTAGGCTAAGCATTGAGGACATGAGGTCTTTGGTGGAAAGGAGTTCCACGTGCTGGCAAGAGGTAGAGGCAGTTGATCTTCTGAGGGATCATTTCTAGAGCAGAGGGGAAGGTATCTCCTTTGAGTAGAGGCTCATATATTCTTATTAGGGTAAGGTATATCCTTTGGGCCAAGGCTCATAAATATTGTAATTGGGAAGGATTCCCAAAGAACTTTGAGATAACTTTTAGAGAAAAGTTTTGTGGATGTAGCCCAACCTTTTTGGGTGAACCACGTTAAAATTGGTGTCACTTTGTGGATGATATTGTGCATTGCTTTGATATTTCTTTGGGTATATTGCTTTACTGTTTTGAGGTATAAAGGAAAAAGTAAAAAGAGGTCTTATACTGTTCACCCCTCCCTCTCAGTATAAGCTTGTGTTCTTCAACATCAATATTCTATCTCTCTTTATCCATCTTCTTTCTTATCATTTTGCATCTAGTTTCATTATATGAGCTCACATAATTTCAATTCTCCTTCATTAGAAACCTTGAGTGATTATTTTAGGGTTTGATGCATGGAAAAAAATAGCTTCCTATTACAATCTATAGGGACAAGCACCCAATATATACTAATATTATTTCTCTCTACTATTGCAGGTTTTCATATTTTGTTTCCTAGGTTTTTGATAAGTTTTTATAGGTTTGATGACAACATCATGTTAACCTATTCTACCTCTATGTATTTGAATCTAAAAAAGTAATTTCACACTCAGGGTGAAGTTGCAAGTAGTGCAAATTCACTTTTATGGTGAATTTGTAGCCGAGGAGTAAAATTGTAGGCCAAGGGTGAATTGATTGTTCAAGGATGAAATTGTAGTCCAATGAAAATTTTGTATATTTCTTTATTTCTCTATATAATTCCTAATGTTAGATCTAAGGTTTATATTCTTGCTTTTACTTTTGTCCAAAATAGGTAAAATGTAATTGGTTTTTCTCTTAAGAGTTTTCATTAAAAGGGTACAACACAATTTAGGACTTTATATAAGCTTTTCTTATTTATAAGGTCTATAATATATTTCATTTTAAAATAATATTAATTTGTAAGTTTTCATTTTAACTATGTAATCCTTAATTATTTTTTGAATTAAAAGAATCTTAGTCAATAGGATTTTCTTTTCATATTGGTATTAAACAAAACTTAATATTTGGTTTTTATTTTGGAATCAAAAGGAATATTTTAATTTTATCTTAGCACCTTAGTCATAGGGTTCCTTGATTCTACATTTGTAATATCTTTTGCTAAGAAGAAATAAGAAGAGAATATAGTTTATAATTAAGATAGTCTTGTTTATGTGCATTATCCCTCTATCTTCGTTGAAAGATAAAATAGTAAAAGTAATTTATTTTTGTGTCTGTATTTTAGGCTATTTTTTGTTAGAGAAACAAAAAGCATCTCTAGGTTAACTCTTGTATTATTGCATTATATCTTATGCATTTTTATTTCATATTTAGCAATATACATTGTTAAGCATTTTAAATTTTAGAGTTAGCAAAATATCCTTTTGGCCCAAAACTACCCCTTTTTATTTATTTTTTTATTTGCATTTTTGTGTGAAAAAATTTATGTTTCACAAAGTTAAATCTTAGAATTTTAGAATCATCATCAAAAATTCGAATTACATATAAGATCCCATTTACTGCAATATTTGTCTTCATTTTTATTTCCCTTTCATCCTTTGCATTTAGATCTTAGCTTAGAAATAAAACTTGTTTTTTCACAATTAACACACAAAACCAGATTTACAAAAATTTATAAACTACCCTTGGTGAACCCTTAAAACTTTCTATTTCACCAAGGATAAAATCTTAGAAACATGTACAAATGTTAGGGTATTAGCAGTGCCCTCCCATTTGAGTGTGGGCTCCTAAACTAAAGAGCACCTACCAAGGCCAACACTTCCTAGGGACTCCCTTTTGGCTTGCACACATGATATTATAGATCTCTTAATTATTCTATTTACAATTATTTTCTTTGTATAGTCTATACAAACTATAGTAATAAAGCTTCTTCAATATCAAGGATTGTTATTACTTCCTTCCTATATAAAATTTACTTCTTAGACAATAGTGTTGCTTTGTAGCAATGATTCTATAAACATGATAATATTTCTATTATTATCACCCATATTTGGTGCTCTTTTAGAGTTAAATATTATTTATATATTGAAAATGTATCCCGATCATGTAACAATTAGTCTACTTACATTGACTATAAAAATAGAATTATATATTTCTCTTTCTATTGTATTTGAAAAAATAAAATTTCCCTTAAATAAATAAAAAATTATATAGGTTGTACTCTATCCTTTCTATTAATTAACAAAAAAATGATATTGGATATTTCTATTGTATCATCTTGATAATTACATGTTTTTAAAATTTGATTTATTTAAATAATATGTTGACTTTATTAGTTGTATATTTAATTATAGTTTCTTCTCAAATAAACTACTTATAAAAATGACTTAGTCATGTTAAAATATATTAGCTTAATAAATAAACTTAGCATATCTTGTTCTACCATATAATTGAGGTGTCATACCATGCTTATGAAAATAATATTTCAATAAATATGTTAACCTGCTTGTGTTTGACCATCTACACAAATATTTATCTCTTTTCCACCTATGTAAGTTTAGCCCTTAGCAAAATGAATCTCTTTTTAGTTCGACCCTAACTCAATTGAACTTATAAGGCCTCCTCTTAATCATAAATTAAAGTGAACCCATCGATGTGTCTCCTAACCAATTAGGTGAACTTGATAAATGAAGGCCTAAGAAATTTTTTTGGAGGAATCAACATAGAAAATTGATAAAGTCTCCATGAAATTGACTTTCTCATTCCATTTAATATATCTACATTCACATTCCATTTTTATTAGTCTTTTTGTTTCATTTATTATACATAAGTATAACAAAAATATCACGTCTAAAGTCAAAAATCATAGAATAATTACTTAGGTCATTATATGTGTCACTAATGTCCATGGGAATCTATCCCCTCCTTGAACTTCCATGTTCCAAAACCCTTTATAAACCATCATCCATTACAATTTGTACTAGTATCTTCACCAAACCTAATACACTTATCTCCATTTAAGTCGGTCCATGCAATGACATACCCACATAAAAATCCCATTTCATTTATATAGGAATCACCTTGACTCCTATCCTCTACATGAAGTGAACCTCCTACTTCTTGCCTCCCTCATCTTAGTGATAGGTCTCATTATAATTGAGGTTATATCCTAATATAACAATACTTATTATGTCCTATTAGTGTTATTTCTCATAGGGACCAACTAGATTCCTCTACCTCTCCCAAATATATCTTAGTCTAAATGGATAAATATCTAGAACTATCCTCACCAATCCTAACTATCAACACAGTACAAATACTAGTGCTTCTCCATGATATAAAAATTATGTCCATAAAGTCTATCTTTCCATAATACCTCTACCACCTTCACATTGTGTGCAACCCTAATTGGGTATAGTTTCCAACCATGCCAATCATGTCCCCACATATACTCCCCTACACATTTATAGATATGTGGATCTTCTTGTTCAATATACAAGGGGAATCCATTAGGTTTGTACAGAAAGAATATCTTATAGATCTACCCCATGATCCATCTACCTCAAGGTGAATAAATCATCAAGGATATTTTCTAGAATGATCTCCGTCAAGTAAACCTATCATCTTACTATGTCACCATATAAGTAAACCTACAAATATGCAAAGAGAAGGACTTAGTTGTTTTATTATAAAATACTCCACCCCAAAGAATTTTATCCTTTACCTTATAAATATTGATATATCTAGAAGCTTCCACATAACCCACCCTCACTATGCCCTTCTTCCATACCTCTTGGTCTATTAAATATATTACATAGATATGTTACATTAATGAGTCCATCCTCACATGCCTCAATGATATTCCAATAACAAGTACCCCCTAATACCACGTACAAATCCTCTAATAAAATACCAATTTCATGTGTGAACCCATAAAACACCTACCTAAGGGTGTTACATCTTATCTCCTGATGACTAAACATCTCAATCACTATATTTTTATATGATCATACATACAAAATCTTTGTAATCCTTGCCATCTTGAAGTTATTTGGAATCCTCCCATTCATCATAAATAAACTTAGATAGACCTCTATAAGTTAAAAATAATTCATGTTCCTCTATAATAGTGTTTCTATAAACCCAAGACCCCCCCTAGGAGGATAACTTCCTCTTTTTCTCCATCAAATAACCTAATACAAAGAAAAAATTTAAGGTATGAATTATACTAGCTCATATTCAGGCACAAACAACTAAAATTTACAAAAAATGACACATCCATTAAAATAAGGCGACTTTATTCAAAGTAAGTGCATCACTTATATGAATGTGTCACAAAAAATATTATTGCATCAGTTACTATCATTGGAAAATCTACAAGAGTGCCATCTATCAAACATTGATGATATTATAAAATTGATTAAAAAATTACACAATTAGCACCTAATCACTACTATATATATGTGAAAGCACGAGATTCCGGAAAACAAAAAGGGAAAACTCCAACACGATGCAAAAATGAAACTAAACTAGATGCTACAAATTAGGAATGCGTAAAATGGAGAAAGCATAGACAAATTGGAACCCAAATGGAATGAAACAACCCTCTTCTTTTATTGATGTATTTCAAATTCGGTTACAATTAGCTTCCTCCCTTTTTAGGGGAAAGGAGCATCAAACTTGTCTCTTGGTCACATCAATGGAAAGTCATCTCTCTTTCGCGTGCCCACATGCAAAAATGGGCGGGCCAAAGTGTTGCCACCGTTGGTGTGAATAAATCCTTGATCCTTGCTACTCCTCCTGCATTCAAAGAAACAACAAAAGTGTTAGTAGCACCTACTGCAAATATGAAATGTTTGTTCTCTAAAAACGATGAAGGATGTATGCATAAAACTGAATAAAATGATGAATGAACTGATTCTAAACAACTTGCAAGTTTGACAGGAACCAGGGAACATTACCAGAGGGCCACTGCCATAAAAATAGTCAAAAAAACATCGTCGATTTGAATTCGACTATAATTCTTCCCTGGGCAGGACGAATTCTACTATAATTTGTCCTCGGGTAGGACGAATTCGCCTGCGACAAAGCGCCAAAGTGATGCTGCCCAAATGTCGCATCTCGGGATCTCCAAACGACCTGCAAACATAGGGGTTAGCTAATTGGGGGCATTTTGGGATGACCCAGATGGTTGGATTTCCTCAATTTGACCTCCATCAACGGGAATTTGGCGTCACTGCCTGCAAGTTAGTGAGGACAACAAAAGCGACAAAACGTGATATGATTTGATCAAAACATTCTGAAATTGAAATTATAAACTATCTAAATAGTATAAAATGGAATGGAATATAAACAAGTGACAAAAGAACAAATTAAAATGAAACTAAGAAGTGCGGGGCACCGGGCGGGCTGCCCACCGTTAGAACCTGATTTTGGCACCAATCCACTTGGGATGGGCCCAAAATATCTTGTAATGGGTTGTCGACGAATTGGTAGATCAATGTGGTCAAATGTCGGGTTTTGGGTCCAGATTCACACTTCCAATAGCCACCCAATAACCTCTCTTGCGAAAGAGATCAAGGATGTGGAAGAGGTGAATCAAAAGGGTAAAATGTGGTATTTAATTTGGCAGCACTTCGTTGCTTGAAAATGCCTCCAACTTGTCCTTTTTGGGTGATGAAGCTCACCATTTTATAGACCCATGGGGTCTCTTTGGAGGGGCATGCATGAGCGCAATGTGGCATTCATGCCTTCCCATGAGGGAGGAAAGTCCTCCATGACTTGGGCTTCCATGACTGCCCTTGTGAAAGTCCTCTAACGTCCAATCTGCCCACCTACACGCGCATGCAAGGCAGAAGGCATTAATTGACTATCCTCAGCTGCCACTTGGTGCCATTTTTATTTTTTCCCATTGAACCTAGAATTCATCCTGACCCAGAGCGAATTCAGAATTTGTCCCTGGGTGAGACAGATCCCAATTTGAATTCGTCCCTGGGTGGGACGGATACTGAGCAAAGTGCCTGAATGTGCCAAATTGCCTTCTGACCTTCCAAAATTGCTACAAAAGTGGTTAGGACCATTTTTTAACCTCTAAGGGCTGCCCTGGGGGCTATGTGTGTCAAAGAGATCAGTTTTTGCAGTCACATAATCGGATTGGTGCTGTTTTGGTGTCTATAGATGCCCCTTTTTGGGATGTGTTGTGCATGGTGCAGCGCCGAGCAAAAATAGATAACCAAAGCACTAATGATTAGGGTTTCTTGGTAACCTAACCAACTTTTGATGCCCCAAGTATGGAAAGGGCATGCATTCTTGAATCCTTACTTCTAACGAGCTAAGGAATTTGATTTAAAGTATTAACCTGTTTTGGTGAGGTGTGACTTGAGCTTGGACATTGATCAATCATGAATAGGCAAAACCTTTTGTCCACGGGGGAACCTTGTGTTCATGCTTCAGGAATGCCAAGTGTTTGATCAATTTGTTATTATTGCTTGTTTACTGCCCCAATCAGGAGCGTAATTATCTTTGTCAATGATTCTTTGAATGCATATCATTTTCCTTAATTGGGTGTGTGTTTGTTGATTGGTGACTAAGTGTGACTACCCCCTCAAGCGACGAATCGATGAGGGAATGACCTTCGTGAGAAAAGCGATGAGTCGCTTGACCCAAGATGACTTGTGCAAGGGTGCCCTTAGATGGTTTAGCATTAAGCATGTGCAATTTTTCCGACATTTAGACCTATTTTTTGTGGATGGTAACCCTTTTTGTGATGCTTTTTGGAGCTGAAATTGGGGAAATTCGTCTTCCCGTGGAGTGGTCCAGCTAAGATAGCCTTCTTAGGGAGTAGGATAGTGACAATTTGTGACCCCAACATCTGTTTTGTATGCCCGATATGTCAAGTGCAACAGCACTCTCATCGGGCAAGTTTATTATCTGTTTTAGTGCATTTTTGTTCAATTTTTGATGTTTTTTGAAATTTCTGCCCTGAATTCGTCCCAGGGTGGGATGAATACCATCTTAGAATTCATCCTAGGGTGGGACAAGTGCTAACCAGAGCACTCGTCCCAGGGAAAGATAAATTTAAGCTCAAAAGGCATATTTAAAGGCCAAAACTAGGGTTTGGGCTCATTTGTCTCTGATTTTTCTTGCGATTTGGAGCTCTGGGGAGGAGGAGGTTAATTCTACGAAGCAAAGCGCTGTCAAATTTTTCCTGCCATCATGAGTGCACAAACCGGATCGAGTGGTGGAGCTAAAGCGAGACCAGTAAGTTTTCCTAGTGTTTATTGCTTTTATTTAACATTGCAATTGTTTTGTTCAATTTTCTTTGTGATGATGTTTTTCAAAAATTTTAAAACTTAAACCCTGAAACTGAGCTGAAGACAACTAAGACTTAGTTGTACAACTAAACGTAGTGCAAAACCTAGGTAAAGAATTGTTATTTAGCTTTTAACTAAAACCCTAGGATAAACGGAACGTAAAACCCTAAGACGTAATTTTTGTTGTTTTTTGAATTTTTTTTATTTTGTTTTTAAATTAATCAGTTAGGATTAGAAACCCTAGAACTGAAAAATTAATTTTTGAATTTTTGTTTTATTTTATTTTTGGAATTTATCAGTTAGGATTAGAAACCCTAGAACTGGAAAATTAATTTTTGTTTGAATTTTGAATTTTTGTTTTTAAATTAATTAGTTAGGATTAGAAACCCTAGAACTAAAAAATTAATTTTTGTTTGAATTTTTATGTTTGTTTTTTTTTGTACATTGGTATACAATGTTGTATATTCATGTTATTGTTGTACTATTTTTTCCATGATTTTAATGTTTTTGAATTGTTTTCTTTTGTAGGTTGTTAGGATCCGGTACCGTGTACCCACTGCTTTTATTGAAGCGCGGGGGGCACTGACTGTAGCTGACTGGGAGTGGCTTGATGCCCTTGGGCTCAAGCAGGTGGCTTGACTGGAGCCTGTGGTCACATATCAGGCCTATTTGATGGCCCTAATCAATCTTTGGGATCTGCGGACCAACACCTTCCATCTCCCAATAGGGGAAATGACTGTGACCTTGGAGGATATCTATCGGCTTCTACAAATTCCGATAGATGGACTGCCGATCAGGACTAACGAGATGCTTCGGGCATGGGGAGGAGCTGGGTGTGGAGGATCCACTGGAGAGGGCAGAGGGCGACTGCCAGATTGGTGGGATTTTGGTTCGATGGTGGCTGGAGAGGGGGGTGTTGGGCGTGAGGCATGCATTCCTTATGGGCCTCATGTCCAACATGTTGTTACCTGACTCGTCAGGCACGAGGTTCCCATGGAACCTGCTAGATTTGGTTTGGTAGTTGGTAGAGTGCCCGACAGAGGCACCACTTATCATGAGATGGGGACAGACGCTATTGGCACAGCTCTATGGGGAGCTGTATGAGGTACGCTACTGAAAGTAGAAGAGGATTAGTTGTAGCTACTTGTTGCAGTGCTAGGCTTGGCAACACATAGCGGTGGAGAGGCCAATCGGGTTACCATGGATGACTCGGGCGGAGATGGAGGATAGGGAGATAGGTTATGTAGTTCTATGGCGATGGTTTGGGGAGTAGGGGAAGAGTCGATGGTGGGCAGGTGCCGTAGGGCACTATGCCGATACCTTCTCTCGGCTTACTCCAGGGGAGGTGGTTTGGTGCCCTTATCGGGACTGTCCAACCTGGCCAAAGGCTGGAGAGTGGCTCCGACGGGTACGTAGAGAGCGATGGCTGATTGGGTGGCACGGGACCGAGCATGAGTTCTTCTCGTATAGCCGGGTTACATGATAGTTTGGGGTGCACCAGGGGTTTCCTGGTGAGCCCATGGTCTATCGGTGCCAGGGGGATGAGAGGACTCTGGACCGACCGGTCATCATGCCACTGGGCGAGGATTCAGATGCGGTGATCGACGTCCTGGATGTGGATGATGTCGAGACTACCGTAGAGTATGACCAATGGTGGGTACTATGGCGATGGCGGGGAGAGGGGCCACTGGGAGGCATGAAGGCGGCAACGGTGGGCGAGGAGGGTGCTGAGGCACCAAGGGATGATTGGGGAGCTCCTTTGGAGGATGCGGACATGGTGGAGGTGGAGGGTGAGGATGCGGATTTGGGGGCTCCAGATCAGCCAGAGATGCAAGATATCATGGAGCAATGGGAACCAGAGCAGGTTGCTATTCTAGAGATGCCCATGCCTCAGGAAGATGTGGCAGACGTGGATGCAGGGTTACATGCTTTGATTGCATGGTTGGAGGGGTTGCTACAAAGGTGCGATGAGGAGTTGGGGGAAGCTCTGCAGGAGAGGGATCTCCTATGGATGTAGCTAGCGGAGCGAGAGAATGCATTAGCTGCTTCTCATCGATGGGATGGGGGTACTGATGCAGCACGAGAGAGGGATATCTTATGGACATAGCTGGTAGAGAGGGATAGGGCTTTGGCACGATGCAAGGAGAACTTGGAAATGTATCGCTAGCGAGAGATGGAGTCATTGTGGTAGCGATTAGAGCTAAAGGCAGAGATTAGACACCTTGGTGGGTGGGTCCCTACATTCAGCATAGGAAGATCATTGCGTCGCTTGAGAGGGAGTGAGACAGAGCAGTTAGCATCCTCTCGATGCAGGCGACTAGATGATACGGGGGTGAGTAGGCATGATGCAGGGGCTAGCAGCAGCCGCCCTGAGGGGTCCCATAGGACCCACACCACGAGGGGTAGTTCCTATCGCACCGATCCTGTGTGATCATGGTGGCCGACGCCCTAGGCTTGGGGGTTTTTGAGTTTGGATTGTGCGGGGTCAGAGGACCGATTTTGTAGCCTGCGGGCATTTTTTTGATGATATATATATATATATACCGACTTTATTTTGTTTATGCACATGTGATGATTTGATTTTATGCATGATGGGTGATGAGTATGGATGTATGCATGTTAATTTATTTTGATGGATGCATATGTTATGATGAATGCAAATTTTTTTGATGTATATGTGATATGCAAAATGTAATGGATGAATTGAATTTGTGTTGTTTGGTTTGGGCACCATAGACTATTTAGGACTTTGTTATTTTGTTTTTAGGCGATTGCTTGTGGTAAATGACTTTGTATGTATACATGTGGTTTTTTTGTATTTTTTTATGGTATTGTAAGGATGAAAAGTAGCATAGTTGGTTTAGAAATGTAGCTAAGGTTTTGTGAGACTCAGATGGTTTTAACTCACTAGCCACAACTATACTTTATCTTACAAGACTTTTGAACAAGGTATGAATCGGACTTGTCTTTGACCAAGCTATTTCACATCCCTGTGTGTGCAATTGAGTTCATTTATGTGGTATTTGTTAGGATACCGCCAATGACAGATAAGCTGTCAACCAAACATATACTGAGGATCACCTAATTAGCTCCACTAACTCCTTTATTGTATTTAGTCAGATTAATCTGCGGTGCTATCTAGGATACCATAAGCTAGCTCATCCACATGCAAACATTGATCTGTACACAAGTTAATGTGACAGATATATCATCATGCGGGAAGTTTACCGCCAGTGATCGATAGGCTATCAACCAAACCGGTACTGAGGCTTGCCTCATGACCTATCAAAATGTTGAGAGTTCTAGGGATTCAAGTTCGACTCCCTTCTTTTCTTCAATTGTATTGGGATACTTGCTCCTTTGTAGTGATAAAATCACTGTTTATTTTTATATATATTTTTCTTTTGAGCAAGGGATTTGGATTCGAGTGATAAGAATCACTATTGTTTGTGCCTTTTGATGTATGCACTTTGGGAGATTTGATGTCAATATTTGGAGTTTTGATGTTTTGCAAACTTTTGATGTTTTGCAACCTTTTGAGAACTTTGGGATTCTTGGGGAATTGGGTAGGGAGGATGCTTGTCCTTTTGCCAACTCTTAGCATTCTTTGGGTCATTCGCACAAGGGGATGAGCAAGATAATCGTTTCGCTTATGGTGACCTGGATTGCTGTGCAGGTGTCATCTTTCGTTCACACAACTTGGGAATTTTTATGTGTTTTAATTTGTGTTGGGATGCTACGTAACAAGGTGTGATTCAAGTAGAACTCTACCTTCGTAAAATCTGTCTGACTTGGTACAGTACGTGGCTAGAAAGAAAAATTACGACTGAAAGACGAAAACTCTTGATACATTATAAGACCACTGACTCTAGTGTGGTAAAAAGCAATGAATGGTGTATTTTTGTTGTTTTTTGGATTGCTTATAAAATGGAAAAATGTGGAACAAGATGGAATAGCAAAGCAATTACAGTCTATGGTGCCTTTGACCTATACGACCACAAATATGCAATGTATGGATGCGATGCTTAGTGCAGCTATATATTTTTGTATTTTGATGGAATGATTTTTGTGAATATGAAGATGAGATGTGAGAAGAGCTTTTATTGATGAATTTGAGCATGCCTGGAAATGAGATGCAAATTTTTGTTGTTTTTGATGATTTTTGGATTTTGAATTTCTTTATTTTTGACCAAGTGATTGTGGGAATCCTTGGAGCATTTTGGGATTGACCAAGCGATTGTAGGAATCCTTGGAGCATTTTTGGGATTGACCAAGTGATTGCGGAAATCTTTGGAGCATTTTTGGGATTGACAAAGTGATTGTGGGAATCCTTGGAGCATTTTTGGGATTGACCAAGTGATTATAGGAATCCTTGGAGCATTTTGGGATTGACCAAGCGATTGTAGGAATACTTGGAGCATTTTTGGGATTGACCAAGCGATTGTGGGAATCCTTGGAGCATTTTGGGATTGACCAAGCGATTGTAGGAATCCTTGGAGTGTTTTTGGGATTGACCAAGCGATTATATGAATCCTTGGAGCGTTTTGGGGTATGGCTCTCTCAGATGTGGAATGGTCACAAATGACTGATATTCAAGGGTTCTGTTTCCTTGATTTCATCAAGAGAAGCTAGCCGGTATGTCTCGGGTCCTATTTTGCTATCAATGACATATGGACCTATCCAATTTTCTATGAACTTGTCCCTTAGGTGGGATGACAAACTAGAGTTTTGTTGGTTTTCCTTCAAAACCAAATCACCAACCCGAAAGTCCCTTAGGTGAACTTTCATGTTGTAAGCTTTCTTAAGTCACTCTTGATAGATACGTAAATGCTCGAGAGCATTAACACATCGTTCATCAAGCAACGTAAGCTGGTCTAACTAGGCCTACCGTGCAGCATCATCATCGATGAACTCTTGCATTGATATGCGTAGGGAAGGAATTTCCAACTCGAGAGGCATGACTGCCTCGGAGCCATACACGAGCGAAAATAGAGTGGCCCCAGTGGGCATCCGAATGCTAGTGCGATAAGCCCATAGGGCAAGTGGGATTTGGATGTGCCAATCCTTATGACTATCTATGACTATCTTTTTAAGGATGGCAACTAGCATTTTGTTTGACGCTTCTGCTTGCCCATTCGCCTATGGATAATAGGGTGTCAAAAAACTGTGCTAAATTTTGTACTTTGTGGTCAAAGCACACACGTCTTTGTTCTTGAATGGTGTCCCATTATCCGAGACTATTTTGGATGGAATACCAAAATGACATATGATGTTATGCAAAATGAACTCCACAATGCGGGGTCTTGTCGTAGAGGTAAGCGAAACTGCTTCCACCCACTTGGTAAAATACTCTGTGGCCATTATGATAAACGTGTGACGGCTTGATGATGCAGGGGAGATATTTCCAATTAGATCGAAGCCCCACTATGAAAATGACCAAGCGGATTGGACTATCTACAAGGCTTGGGAAGGTACATGTGTCAAATTGGAATGGTTCTGACACTTCATGCACTTCCTAACATATGCGCAACAATCTCGCTCTAAATATGGCCAATAATAGCCCATGTGAAGAATGCGCTTTGTGATGGCCATACAACTGAAGTGGCCACCACATGTACCATCGTGCGCTTAGGAGACTGCCCAAGTGGACTCTTGCTGGTCCAAGCAATGAAGGAGGATTCCTTCATAGCTACGACGATACAAAATGTCTCCTATCAAGACATACTTAGCCACTTTTTGCTTGAATGCTCATTTTGCGGCATGCATCAATCCAAGCGGGAGATTACCTAACTTGAGGTAGTCTCTAATGGGTAAATACCAGTCCTGTTGATCAAAAACCTCGATAGTATGAACAACCAATCCCTCTTGAAGTTCATCCCTAGAAAACGCTGAGTGAGATAGAACTTGTAAAAATAGCGTTGTGTTGCTATTAATGGGAGTAGGGGAGAACAAGGACCCCCAATTGGCATGTTTCAGATGATCATGGATTCAAGAGAACTTATCCGAGGATGGTTCAATCTGGATCATGTGGATTCTTGGCATCAAGTCAGAGCTTGCACGCTCCATCATGGATTGCGATAGGGTTTTGACTTGAATGGTTGTCATGTCACCAAAAAGGTCTTGCGGGATTAGTGACCCCAAGGAGGCCATTGTGTCCGCAAAATGATTCGATGATCGAGGGAGTGCCTCGATGTCGTACCACTCAAGTTTTTCCAGGAATTTGTCCACAAGGGCTTTATAAGCCTACAAAACTGGGCATTTGCATTGGAATACCCCTTTGAATTGATTGACAATTAACAACGAATCACCAAAGATGTTCAACTATTTGATGTTCATGGCGATTGCTATCTAAAGACCTATGAGCAAGGCTTCATACTCTGCATTATTGTTGGTGCATGGGAAATTTAATTTAAATGACAGGGGCATTGGAGCACCCTACGGTGTGAAGAATACTATTCCCATGCCACCACCTTGCTCACATTTAGAACCATCAAAAAATAGGGTTATGTCATCCTATGACTCAGGCTCATCGAAATCTGGCGATTCTGAGACATGGAAGACCCCATCATCGGGTAGTTCTATGACTAGAGGCTGATCGTCTTCGAGAGGAGCCTCTGCTAGTTGATCGGCTATGACCTATCCTTTGATGGATTTTTGTCCAATAAACTCTATGTCAAATTCTGTCAACAACATGATCCATTTCGTCGTGCGACTACTATGATAAGTACGACTCATCATGTATCACAATGGATTCTCCTTAGACACAACATACGTAGTGTTGCTCAGCATGTAGTGGCATAGCTTTTTGGTAGCAAACACCACTTCCAAGTAGAGTTTCTCGACGTATGCATAGTTAAGTTCATAACTAACCAGGGTGCGGCTAAGATAGTAAGTAGCCTGTTCTTTGTGAAGTTCATTCTTCTAGGCTAGCATGGTGCCCAGTGCCACCTCAGTAGCTGAGATGTATAAGTAGAATGGCACTCATATTTTAGGTGGTGCCAATACTGGCGGTGAAGCCAAGTATTATTTGATGTCATCAAAGGCTGACTGGCACTCGTCATCCCAGTGAAATGTAACCCCCTTGTGCAATAATTTGTTCATGGGTCGGCACTTGTTAGATAACTATGCTATGAAGCGCTTGATTGACGTGACCTTTCCCTGCAGACTTTTGAGCTACTTAATGGTAGTTGGGGGAACCATTTCAAGGATTGCCTTGACTTTCTTTGGGTCCACCTCGATACCTCGCTTTGAGACTATGAAACCCAAGAGTTTTCCAGATGTGATGCCAAATACGCACTTCTTGGGATTCAGTCTGACTTTATGCTCCATGAGGCGATCGAGGATCTTTCTTAAGTCATCGAGATGATCTAGGCACAAAAGAGACTTGGCCAACAAATCATCCATGTAATCTTTCAAATTTTTATGCATGTAGTCATGGAAGATGTACGTCATGGCACGTTGGTAGGTGGCACCAGCATTTTTAAGGCCAAAAGGCATGACCTTATAACAAAATGTCCCCCAAGGCATTGTGAACACCATTTTTAGTTGATCCTCGGGATTGATACGAATCTGATTGTATCCCGAGAAACCATCCATGAGGGATAACATTTTGTGACCTGCTGTAGCGTCTACCAATGCATCGATGCTGGGCAATGGGAAATCATCCTTAGGACTTGCTTTGTTTAGATCTTGAAAATCAGTGCATATGCAAATCCTCCCATCGAGATTTTTGATGGGCACCATGTTGGACAACCATGGCGGATAATCCATGCAGATGACAAAATGTGCATCCAATAGCTTTTGCAATTCATCTTTGACCATCAAGGCCACTGTTGGGTGCATCTTACGTAGTTTTTGCTTAACTGGCTTGATTTTTGGATCAAGCGTTAGATTATGCGTGACTAGCTATGGATCTAGCCCCGGCATGTCTCTGTATGACCATGCAAAAACCTCCTTCTTCTCTTTGAGAAGGGCAATGTAGTCGGCTTGCTCTTCAGGGGATAAGCTTACCCCTAACTTGATAATCTATGGATTCATTGGATCTAAGCCGATGTCTACGTCAGTCGTCTCCTCGACTGACATGTGGGATCCGTCCTCCAAATGATGTGGAGTTAGGATCAAATGGATATCATTAGATGAGTTTAAATCTACGTTGGGAACCTCGGGTTCCTCTTCAGCCTAAAAGATATCCTGAGTTGTCCCTGGGGTAAAATGAGGCATTTTACCAAAATGCCAGTACTCTGATGGGGAGAGAGGTGAATTGACGTGATCCCAGTCGATGGCATCTATGTCTAGATGCAATGACCATGCTAGATTGACCAGATTACGGATGGGTGCGGTCAAGTCAATGGAGATCATGTGGATGAAATGAATTTGGTCTCCATTACCGTGGGTGTGATGACTCAAACATTTTGGATGTTCCCTATGTTTTGGATCTTGCTCTAGAGGGATAGGCATGAACGGATTGGCCCTATGTGCTGATAGGAAGACAGGGTCTTCCCTTGGCACTGATGTCATTATAGGGTCTCGGGGTGGACGATGCTCATCGTAAACTTGGAGCCACGGATCCAACACTTGGTCCCACCTTGCTGGGTCTACGTACCACTCATGCCCTGGTAGTATGCCCATCTATGCAAATAATTCATTAATCTCCAAGGGACACCGTTGTTGCATTTGTTGCCTTTGTTGCATTTGTCGCATGTGGTTGAGATAGGCCATCTCAGTTTCATCTTTTGAATCGTTGTCGAAGATCCAAAAATGTTCATTTTCTTCAACAACTACTTACGACATTAAGGTTTCACCTTGTTCTAGCAAATTAATCTGGTCCCATTGTTGTTGGTCCACGCTCCGTGGGGGGACCTGATTCTCTTGACACAACACTGGCTCGATTGGAGCCTCTAGAGGGAACAGATTTAAAAATATCTCTTGCCAATTATTCATGGGAACCTCCTGTGAGTGATCACTATCGGATCCAAAGGGATCATATGACACTGGTTCATGTTTCGATTCATCCTTCGAAGATCCTTCTAGACACTGTTTATGCTCTCCTTGAAAGTGAGTTCCCAAAATTTCACCTCTCTCTAGAAAAGGAGAAGGGTTATTGATGTTACCAAGGGTGGTTGTTGACCATGGGAGGTAATCTCCCAATGTATATGTTGTGTTTGGGTTGGCATAAGGATCTGATGCCAATCCACCCTTGTTACCTATTCCTAGGCCTTGCATGTTTTCCACCAAGATGTCTAAGGGCAAGGGGTGGTTGAACCCTACTCCCGACTTGTCATAAGGCATTTGGTATCTTGGCTGGCAAAGGACATGCACTCCTTGCTCATACCTGCCTAGCCCGTATCCATGCCAATTGCATTGGCCAAGATATTTTAGAGCAAAGTATGGGTTAGACAGATAGTTGACATCTCCTACAAAAGGCTCTTCGTCCTCGTCCTTTTGCATGCATGGCTCAGCACCATGGTCAAGGCCCCCATACACAAAATTTGTCTGGTTCGGTGGGTAGCCTAAAGGAACAACTGTCCCGATGGGGAGGTGAGGTCTCCCCATGTCTTGCACTGACTCTAGCATGGGCGTTGCTACAACATTCCGCACTAGATACTCCCCCAGGCCCATGCCGGCCATTTCAATAGTAATTGTTGGCGATTGAGAGGGAGGGAACGGAAGCCCTTCTGGAGTCCATTCCATGTTGGGTGGACTAGGAGCCTCAGCTTCCATTGTGCTAGGTATCTCTTCTATTGAGATGGTTGATATTGTTGGCAGCGCCTCTTCCAGGGGTTGAGCCTCTTCCAGGATTTGTTTCCCTTTGTCCTTATGTTTAGCCATGATAGGTGGTGTTGGTAGTGAAGGAGTGGACGATGAAGATGCACTTGGCTAGGGTTTTGATGGATTAGTCACCAGTGGTGCTTACGGCATCGGACCCTGTCTAGATGGATTTAATTAAAAATCCAAGTGCGTCGATGGGAGGGTCGATTGCGGAATCAACTGCACCGCATTGCAATATTTGAAGGGTTCTAAGTCCATCGGGACTACATGTACTTCTCCTTAAAATGCATACTTCAAACATTGGTGAGCTATCGAAGGGACACACTTCATGTCCCTGATCCATGGCCGCCCTAGAAATATGTTGTACGCCATCTCGCCTTCCAAAATATGGCATAATGTAGGTATCATATTTTGTCCTACCTAAATGGGTAGAACAATTGTGCCAACTATCGAGCATATCGCATCATTGAATGCTCGTAGTGTGTAAGTGGAAGCCATGATGTGAGAGGCTGGCAACTTTAGATGTTTCAATGTTGCTGTAGTAATGATGTTACTAGACGAGCCAGTGTCTACCAACACCCTCTTATACAGGATCCCATTGACCCACACGATAACGTGCAGGGGTGGATCTGCCATGTCATCAAATACTGATTTAACTTCATCTTCTCGAAAGGTAATGACTGGCTTCGTGCATCGTTTTACATGTCCCACGAAGTTATTGAAAGAATTCACTTCATGGGGCTACAACTCGATGGCTTTCAAAATCTCCATGAGAGCCTCCCGATGGGGCGCTGATTGCTGTATAAGCTCATATATGGAGAGCCTAGCTGACGTGGTCCACAAACTCTGTGTGAGTTTGGTCCATATCGTGACCTCGGGTCTAGGCGGAGGCAACTGCACAGGGTGTTGTTGAGGTTGCAACATTGCTGGAACTTCTCTTGTGGTTGCCTCGGGGGCAACTCCTGGGTATTTCTTGTTCCTGGTCACTATGCTGATCATTCCCACATACCCTTGCATGGGGAAATTCTGTCACACCTCATTGACCTGAAGGGGTTTTGCTTGTGCCTCATGGGCAGGCAAGGGATCCTTGAAGACCCCCATCTACTGGTTATTTGGCGCTATGGGGTTGTCCACTACCAATGTTTTATTATCAATCAAATCTTGTATCAATCCTTTGAATTTTTAGCATGCGTTCAGGTCATGTCCCCTTCGCCTGTGGAACCTACAATATAAATCCTCTCTGTATCCCTTAGGCTTGGGAGCGTTAGGATCTATGGTTTGGATCTCTGGAAGGGTGATTAAATTTTTTGCTGACAAGCGGTCAAATAGGGAGTCCCTAGACTCCGTATAAGGGTGTACTGTCGCTTAGGGCGACGTTGTTGATTTTGCTCTTGTTTTTTATTTTCTCTTTCATAATTATTAGGAGGCACTGCCTGATAATTAGCCTTTTGAGGCTATATTTCTTGTGCAGGCTTAGGAACATTTATCGCAACTTGATTAACCATAGCGGGTTTTGGTTGCGTAGTCCTTGTCTTTGTATTTTTGTTCCACTCTTTCTTTTTAGGTTTGGCAATTTTGCCATCCTATATTTTGATCTCTTCGATAACTCTGGCTTGCGCCAGAGCTTCCTCTAGGGTGGCATATTGCTACAGCTACAATAGCCCAGATATCGATCTCAGAAAACCTCATGAAAACATTTGTGTGAGGTCGAACATAGGGGGAAGGTAGGGTAGCTTAGAAAGTAGAGCCCTCCATTGATTCTCATAGGCTACCATTGTCTCCTCCTCATATTACCTGAGGCTGGCCAGGTCACTCAGTGACGCCTTCTTCTTGGTGTTGAAGGCAAAGCGTTCAAGGAACGCATCCACTAATTGATCCAAGTTATTTATGCTATGCTTCGGCAACTGGGTGAACCAATCCGAGGTAGGACCTATGAATATGGTTATGAATGTCCTCAGCAACAACACATCATTATCCTAAATGCCAAAGCATTGGCTCAGGAATCTTGTCACATGCTCTTGAGCATCCTCTTCTCCCTTAAATATTGCCAATTGAGGCAACTTGAAATGTTTGGGGTAAGAAGGTGTGGGCACTGATGGATGCATAGGGTGACTATAGAGTTGGCATAACATGGGATTTTGGGGCCCAGAAGCTTTGGTTTCCATAGACTCCAAATGCTCTAATAGCGCTTTGTATGCATCGAAAGATTTAATCTCTTCCTCTTTTGTTTGCTCCCGTTGTGAGTTGTGGGAGACTGGAGGCCTATGGAGGGGTGGCCGGATAGCAGCCCCTCCACCTTGATAGGGTGTTTCGACCCGCTCTACTTCTGGTTCATACTCCTCGTAAACTTCTTGAGGAGTCTCTGGGCGAGACCTATGACCCTGAGTGGGTCCCCGTAGAGGGTACCCATCATTGTTTCGGGGAGTGGCCTCCCTCTCAGGTCTATGGGGTCTCGGAGGCAAAGCTTGACGAGGTCGCGGAGACCTATCCTGCACCAAGGGATTATGCCTCTCATATGGTTCCACTTTTTGGGTGTGAGGGGTTGGAACCCTCTTAGGTAGGTTATAAAGCAGCTCGTCTACTTCGTGCTAAATGCGCTCTTTGTTAAGGCGGTATAAGCGCTCTAACTGCTGATGATCTTGCTCAAGCCGCATGATCTAGGCTTGGCGGGTGGCATGTATGGCGATTTCTAGGTCAATTTGGTCCACCATCTTGGGCTTAGGAGGCTTGAATGTTTCTCCTATGTATTTGCCTCGGTCTTGATGATCCGAGATTTCAATGGGTCGCTTCCCTCTATCGAGGTTGGCGGCATTTACCTGAGGCTCTGGCCTCAATGTGTGACCATGGTATCTAGCAGGTGCAAAAGTGCAAGGCTCTTGCACTGTATATTACTCTCGAGGAATGTGATGGTCTTCCTCGTACTCCCTTTCATGGGTGTGAAAGGGGCGGGTGGAGTTAGCTCACCCTGTGTGGAGAGCCCTGCACTCTAGGTTTTGTCTTTCAATTCTAACAATGATGGGAGGCAAAGGAGAGATGCCATAGTCACATTGTCTCTCCTCATGGGCACTGTGCCTCTCTAGCGCTTCGTCGTGCGATGGCCACTCATATCTAGCCTCTAAAGGCGGTCTTCTATTTATGTTGAGTGCCACATGTAAAGCTTCTTCCCAAAAGGGGCTATGCTGAAAGGGTGTATCCCCCAGAGGGGTGTCCCTATAATTCCACCTTGACATGGAATGATGTGGACTCTCTTGTGGGCCATATCGCCAAGGCGGTATGGCCAAGTCCTCAAGGCTAAAGCGAAGGTGACTTGTGCCCGCTCTTTGTACACTTTTCGTAGCTTCTACCCTTGATTGGGCTTGGCTACGGGTGCACACCATTGTGGTGCTCTTCTACAAGCTAAGAAGATTTTTATCTTTTTGTTTATGTTTTTTTTTTTTGATTTTTTTTGTTACACTAAGCAGAAATGAACACACACATACACAAATGGTGATTATCTCTTTTAAATATTAATGGTGTGTCCTAGACTGGTTTTAGTGCGTTTTGATGATTTTGTTTTGTTTTTGAAAGTTTTGAAGAACGTTTAAATGCGTAATGAAGGCTCATATGACTCCCATAAATGGTCGCCCCTTCAATATACCATTGCTCGGCCGATATACCAACCTCTCTATATACCCGCCCTTATGAGAGGGAAACTATAGGTATGTGAGAGTAGATGGTAAGTGGTACATAGGAGGTAAAAAAGGGAGATTGTCCTGTTAATGAAACCTACCATAGAAGACTTATCCTCATGCATTGGAAATCACCCCAGCGACACTCGTTCGGCTTTCGTCCGGATTTACGCCTAACAACAGTGACAATTGGGGTAAATGGATGCAAAAATCAAGCCAAGGTGATGATGAACCCACTGTTGGTCTTGATCAAGGGCCAGGGTTTTACGACTAGATCCTTGGTTTAAAAATGCCATGTGATGTGTGTGTGGTTCCTTTTATTAAAAATTAAAACAGGCAGAAGCAACTACTTTCCTTAAGAAGGCAAAATTGACAGAAAACAAAAACAAATAAAGCAAAAAATGACAAGAACAGTTTAGGACCCTTACCTTTTCTCTGCCTAGACTTGTTGTTTCTGATCCTCGGCCCTGAAAATGCATAGACAAAAATTTGTCCCTAGATGAGACGAATTATAGAACAGAATTCGTCCCTGTCTGAGATGAATTAGAATTCATCTTAGGGTCAGACGAATTACAATACAATATTCACCACAGGCAAAGACGAATAACAGTCAGAGTTCGAAGAAATGGTACCTATGAGCACAAAACACAAATTTTTGATCAGTTTCTTGATCTGAAAAACCAAGGGACAGAGTCCCACCGTGATCGCCACTGAAAGCACGAGATTTCAGAAAACAAAAAGGGAAAACTCCAAACACGATGCAAAAACGAAACTAAACTAGATGCTACAAATTAGGAATGCGTAAAACAAAGAAAGCATAAAAAAATTGGAACCCAAATGGAACGAAACAACCCTCTTATTTTATTGATGTATTTCAAATTTGGTTACAATTAGCTTCCTCCCTTTTTAGGGGAAAGGAGCATCAAACTTGTCTCTTGGTCACATCAATGGAAAGTCATCTCTCTTCCGCGTGCCCACATGCAAAAATGGGCGGGCCAAAGTGTTGCCGCCACTGGTGTGAATAAATCCTTGATCCTTGTTGCTCCTCCTGCATTCAAAGAAACAACAAAATTTTTAGTAGCACCTGCTGCAAATATGAAATATTTGTTCTCTAAAAACGATGAAGGATGTATGCATAAAACTGAATAAAATGATGAATGAACTGATTCTAAACAACTTGCAAGTTTGACAAGAACCAGGGAACATTACCAGAGGGCCACTACCATAAAAATAGTCAAAAAAAACACCGTCGATTCGAATTCGACTGTAATTCGTCCCTGGGCAGGACGAATTCTACTGTAATTTGTCCTCGGGTAGGACGAATTCACCTACGACAAAGCACCAAAGTGATGCTGCCCAAATGTCGCATCTCGGGATCTCCAAAAGACCTGCAAACATAGGGGTTAGCTAATTGGGGGCATTTTGGGATGACCTAGATGGTCGGATTTCCTCAATTTGACCTCCATCAATGAGAATTTTACGTCGCTACCTGCAAGTTAGTGAGGACAACAAAAGCGACAAAACATGATATGATTTGATCAAAACATTCTGAAATTGAAATTATAAACTATCTAAACAACATAAAATGGAATGGAATATAAAAAAGTGACAAAAGAACAAATTAAAATGAAACTAAGAAGTGCGGGGCACCCGGGCGGGCCACCCACCGTTAGAACCTGATTTCGGCACCAATCCACTTGGGATGGGCCCAAAATCTCTTGTAATGGGTTGTCGGTGAATTGGTAGATCAATGTGGTCAAATGTCGGGTTTTGGGTCCGGATTCACACTTCCAATGGCCACCCAATAACCTCTCTTGCGAAAGAGATCAAGGATGTGGAAGAGGTGAATCAAAAGGGTAAAATGTGGTATTCAATTTGGCAGCACTTTGTTGCTTGAAAATGCCTCCAACTTGTCCCTTTTTGGGTGATGAAGCTCACCATTTTATAGACCCAGGGGGTCTCTTTGGAGGGGCATGCATAAGCGCCATGTGGCAATCATGCCTTCCCATGAGGGAGGAAAGTCCTCCATGACTTGGGCTTCCATGACTGCCCTTGTGACAGTCCTCTAACGTCCAATCTACCCACCTACATGCGCATGAAAGGCAAGAGGCATCAATTGACTGTCCTCGACTGCCACTTGGCACCATTTTTATTTTTGCCCATTGAACCTGGAATTCGTCCTAACCCAGAGAAAATTCGGAATTCGTCCCTGGGTGAGAAGGATCCCAATTTGAATTCGTCCCTGGGTGGGACGGATACTGAGCAAAGTGCCTGAATGTGCCAAATTGCCTTATGACCTTCCAAAATTGCAACAAAAGTGGTTAGGACCACTGTTTAACCTCTGAGGGCTGCCCTGGGGGCTGTGTGTGTCAAAGCGATCAGTGTTTGCAGTCACATAATCGGATTGGTGTTGTTTTGGTGTCTACAATATGACTTAATTCATGCAATAAAAACTCAATTTATGTAATAAAACAAGCATATTAGCACAAGCCCTAGTTCTTCCTAAATCCAGGGCATCACAAAAGAACCACACATCTATCATCAATCAATATCAAATTTTGGAAAAATATATAAAATCACATTTTACACCTATTTATTGGATTAAATTTAAAATTTAAACTACATAAATGCTATCTCTAATGCATCCTCTTTTGGCCGGCAAGGTAAAACTAGGTAATATAGATATCCTCAAAACTCCTCATTAATATTAATATAACCAACATAATTAGATCTATCTGGTTGCCTAATTAGAATTAGCTCTCACTCATGTGACCTTTGAAAGCAATCAAAATAGAAAAAGAAAATTTTAAAATAAGGTATTTAGACCCAATCATATTCAAGACCAAACCAAGTTTTAGTACCCACTCCACCATAAAATCTTGAATGTAGTAGAATTTTTGAACTAATGCATAGGGATATTTGAATTCCATAATGCTCTCATTGAGTGTTGTTTTTTTTCTTTAATGTAGGTTGATTACATCTTTCTTCGACTCTTTATTCTTAGTTCACTCTATCATATAATATTAAGACCCTATCCTAATACAACTATGTACTTGTCTAGTGTTGGGGTATGTTTGCACCATGGGTGCCTAGTGGCATGGTCCCATTATGATGTAATATTTAATTTTATTATATGTAGAATTTAGAAGCTTAGGTCCATTTTTTATGTGGATCAACCGTTGAGCATTAGGGATAGGGTAAATAAGAGTCTATATAAAAAAATGGGTTTGGAATGGAAGGTATCTATTATATTTCTTATTTGGTATTGGAGATTTGCTTCCAAGTATATTTGCTTCCAATATATGTTCTACTTTATTATTATAAGTTTATTGTTATTTCTATCCAATTATTTTTTTGAGAACTTCTATTATTTTTATATCAAGGTCATTTACTTTGTAAGAATTTCTATTAATTCTTATATTGCTAATTTGGTTATGCTTATTTTTATAATTAAGTCTCCTAACAAGTGGTATCATAGCTCTTTATAAGGTCTTGTTTTATAGAAACAACCATAACAGTTCTTGTCCTTCCATCCATTTTTCTATTTTATAAATTTTCATTCTATTCATATTCCATTAAAGTATCTTTCGAAAAAATATTTTGTTTTCTCTATTTTTAGTAGTGTAGGTTAGAAACCCTATGTGGAGGGTTTTAAAATATTATGAAATTATTGTTATTGGCTAAGTTATATTACCCATAAAAAATCTAGTAAAGTTAATAATGCTTAGACCCCAATACCTAAGCCTTAGAGAGCATCCATATATGGTTTTTAGCTCCAATATACCCTTCGGTATATTGGGAGACCACCTAGGAATAAGAGAAGCTTTCACCCATTAAAATATATTAGTCATTTAAGTTTTTGAGTGCATTGGTAAGTAGTTAGCATTTGGAAATTACCCTCACAGTACTCTAGACAATGGATAATGTGACTATGGGTATGAGGGAACCCTCCATAGTTAGAGTCTTTGAATATTACGTTGGTCACTAATAATAAACAAGATTGTATATCAAAGAGTCCATGAAATCAAAAACACCCTAAAATATTATCCCTATTGAAGAGACTACTTTAGCCATAGTATAATAATGCATAGAATTCCTAGTTTGATAGTGTAGAGAATGTCCAATATAATAGTACAAAGAATAGCATATCTAACTATTTAGATAATATCCAATCTAATAATGTAGAGAATATATAATTTGACAGTCAAAGCAGTCAATTGTTAGTGATTTATCAATGAAACAATTAGTTATCATTAGAGTGTGATAGTATGGAGAATATCCTATCTAACAGTGTAGAGAATACCTAGTCTGATAGTTTAGAGAATATCTAGTCTAACAATTTAGAGAATATATAGCTTGATAGTCAAATAAATTAGTTGTTACTAGTCGATTAATGAAGTTATCAATTATTATTAGTATACCAAAAAACTGAGAATGCTCAAAAAATGTTTTTTGAGATAGTCCATTGTGATTCCCTCTTTGAGTTCATATTTGAGAACTAACTCTTGTAATCTATTTTTGGAACCCTAGCTTCTAAAAAATATTATGGTATAGTCAACCCAACCCTCTCTTTAAGCTAATAATTTTGATATATAACTTAAATAAACCTTTTTTTCAAATCCTAAATTGACTTAAATGGCTAGTGGTATTAGATATACTCACGAGCTAGAGTGATTGGTCATATAGGTGAAATAAATTGAAGCTTATTAGTAAACAATATTTTAGCCATTATCCAAATGAGACAAACTAGATAAAATTATTGACCTTCAAAGTTGTTTAATATGTCAAAATACAAAATATGATGCTATGTCAAGATAATCATTAGGGATTCAAGGTTCTAGGTCCAAGGGAGAAGCATGAAATACCCTACTTCTAAATATAAATCTAGAGAATACCCAAGTTAGAATTTTCAAATTTTAATTATGATGATCCAACTAGTTGGTTGTTTCATGATAAATAATACTTTTCTCCTCATCTCACTCCCCATAGTCAAAATCTTACAATCACATATTTCAACCTAGAGCAATATGTACTCTAGTGGTACCAATGGTTAGATAATATGAATCCAAGGCTCACATGGGATGCATTTGAGCATAAATTACTCACCCATTTTTGACCGAGTGAGTATGAAGACTTTATAAGAACCTGTTGAGTGGTATTTTCACCCAATTGTGAAATTACACTCTTCCTTAGGATTTGGGTTCCAAATCCCCTCTTGCAAAGAAGTTAAACAACCAACTTCTCCAAGGTCTCCGCTATATTAGCATTTGCATGTGTATTAGTAATCTCAAATAAATATATTCATTTTAAATGCTTGGAACACCTTAGTGATTGCAAGTAATTGTAAACAAGGGGCAATGTTGGTTTATTTTACCATGAAACTTTAGTGATTGTTCATTGAACCAAAATAAAGCAAATGTGAGTTGGCCCTCATATGACCACGATGTAGTGCCTTTATTCCTTTTATCTTGAGAGTTTTGAGGTAGATTTTATCTTCTTTATTAAGTCCAAATATGGCTTCTTACCATGAAGATAAATATAGCTTTCAATATGATCGATAAACTATCCCTCTTTGGTGAAATGAATTTTCACAAAGAAGCAATAATTTATGGCCTTAGATAAAGGGCTTTAAATGTCACTTTAACTTATCCCTCTTAAATGAAATCAAATTTTCATCAAGATGAACAATTAAGTGCTTTGAGGAAAAGACCTTCAATGCAATACTCAAATTACCCATCTTTCGTAAAATTAGAATTTTTATGAAGAAAGGGTAATTTTAGGCTCAAAATGGAAATTTGTGAAAATGCCATAAAACATAACTCCTTCAATGAAATTGGAATTTTCATGAAGGGAATGTCATCATAGGCTCATGAGTGCAAAACAAAACTGAAAAAATGAAATTTGACCTTAAAATGGAAATTTTCTATTTTCGGATTTTTTAAATCTGTAACAAAACAGCAACTTCGATGAATTTTTAAAAATACTAAAAACTCCGAAAATGAAATTTCAAAGTGCGTAATGGAAGTATGATAGGTGCTCTACATAATGGTGCAATTATTTTTTTGATTTTAAATTTTTTTACTGTTTATTTTAATGCCTGAAAATAAGAAAAAGTTCTGAAATTAAAATTTTGGAAAACAAAAAAAATTAAAATTTTGCATCAAAATAATTGCTGAAAATGCAGCAATGCAAAAAGCTCCTTCAGTCTGATAGCACCCCATCCTGCAAAACCGAATATGTGAGAGTTTCGTACATGCAACCTAGCCTATTTGACCTGCAAAACAAACACAATCAAAGTAAACTAGGTGCTAGCTCCTAGGGTTTAAAATAATTTTCAGATTGCAGACATTCACATGAAATAACCCAAAACAATGGCATGAATTTCATTTACAAATCTGAAATTTGAAAGGAGAAAAATAGAACAGTTAAAATGAAGCATGCAGAAAATTTCTCATCCTTTCTTGCTAACAAGGCCTGAAATTTCTGAAGAGAAGCTTTAGCATTGAAATTATATTTCAAGTTTTACATATCAAAATCTGCCGCATTTGGCCATGCCCCAAAAATTCCAGCCCCCTTGTGCATCTTTTTCAATCTGTTTTTAAAGTTTCTATTTTCACTCCATGGCCCTTCGTTTTTCGTTTTCCTTCCCTTGATGCTTGGTTTCCCCTCTTTGGTTTTCTGCCCTCTCGTTTGATTTCAAAACGCCTTTCGTTTCGCTCTCCCAAAGGATTTTTTGTTTCCTTTCATTTCTGTTTGGATGTGCATCTTGAGAACGCTTCTACGACAAGCCACCGCTCCTTACGAAACTACCACCAACAATCGTCTTACAACAAGCACCCTTTATTTCATATAAAACAAACTAGCCTTGGTCACACCTTTGAATACCTTTTGCCTTTTTGACAATATGAAAATTAAATTGGTAATATGTGTATATGTGGGCCCAATCAAATTAGAAAGCATATTTGCTTCCTATTTATGTTCGCTTCAACCAATCCCTTCTTTGCCCCCTTTGATTTCGTCTTTTGACCTTCTAATTGAAAGGTTAGAGGCTTTGGACCTATGGTAACAACTGTGCATCCACTATGATGTGATGTCGTCCTTTTACATAAATATTTTCTTCTCCAAGGTCTATTGGTCACCGACGGTCGGCTCAGCTCAAACAATAAATCTTCGCCTCCCACTGTCGTTGTTAGCTCGGATGTTATCCACTTCCTGTCATCGTGCGGGCTCTATGAATCCTTCAACTTATCGAATCCTATCCGCATGCTTATTTGGGCCACCGTGTTGGTCTAGGTTGATTGTTGTCTAAGTTGGCCATGTGGTATCCTCCTCGCTCCATGCTGTTTCCACCTTATCTGCACATAAAACAAATAGGTGAATTAGCCTTAAAACAAAATTTAAAAACAAAATAAATTATACTAAAAACATAAAGTTAAACTATAAAAAACAAACTTTAAATTTAAACCATTTTAAAACGTAAACTAAAACGTGGTGAATGAAGCTACCATGGCTTCATTCACCACTTTTTATTTTTATTTATATTTTATTGTTTTTACTTTTTTTATTTATCTTAAATACATATATAAAGATATATATTTAAATTTAAATTTTTATTATTTGAAACATACAAATGAAAGAAAACACAAAAAAAAAATAACGATAAAAATGCTAGCATATAATTCGACAATAAAATATCGTCGACAAGAAAAAAAAGTCGTCGACAATAAAATATTGTCGACAAGAAAATATTACTGACACAAAAACTAATGACCAATGCAAATTCAAAACAAGCCAAACATTAGACACTCGAAACCAACAGGCAAACACCCAAATACCCAAAACAAAAAGGTGGGTCCCCAATTTTGGGGTATGTTGTGGAGCAGCCACAACAAATGGCGACTCTATTGGGAAATGCTCTTGAGCATTTCGGTGAGAACCCAACCTGAAAACACACAAACTCAAATACAAGCGTCAACAAATATCCAAAGAATGCAAATAGATCAGAAATACATGAAGCATCAGAATCGTTAAGCATCAACTCGGTGTGTGCAGTGTGCTTCATTCTCTATCATTTGAAACTTGTTCAACTTTCCATTGTCAGTTTTACCTGAATGCATATGCGATGTTATGGATGATTCTGCAGGTTAAGCATGATGGATATAACAATCTGTTTTATAAAAGCTCGAACCTTCTAGTATCATGAACAAACATATTAAAGCTGTCAAACCCTCTTAGGATCAAATATAGGTATACTGAATTAAATTACTAGATCCCAAAGTTGGTTATGTGTCACTACCATCTTGAACCCATGTGCAAGTATAAGTGAAATCAGAACTTTGGGGAATAGGATTCCCAACCTAAGCGAGATGGGAATTTAACCCTATCCTTACTATTTTGATTTGGAGTTCATTACCTTATCTTGAACAAAATGATTTAACCTGTTATGGATGAAATGGTCAAGCTAGTCTATCCATATGAGCAATCAGTGGTCTTGCTTTTAGACAAGACATGTTGCCACGCATGAGCATACTTAACCCCATAATCCATGACTTGGCTTCATTCATTCTTTTTCTTTTATTTCTTGGACCTTTGGGATGACTACCCATCCTTGCCAGGGACATGTAGTACGATCCTTCCAATCCAAGATTTATGAAATGGGAAATATTAGTTAATTTTATTACTTGGACCTTTGGGATGACTACCCATCCTTTGCAGAGGACATGTAGTACGATCCTTCTAATCCAAGCTTTATGATAAAACGGGGAAAATGGAAGCTTTGGGGAATCGGATTCTCAACCTAAGCGAGATGAGAATTGAGTCCTATCCTTACTACTCCATGTAGGTCAAACCAGAGCTTTGGGGAGTTGGATCCTCAACCTAAGTTCGATGAGGATTTAACCCTATCCTTACTACTATGGTTTTAGGCTTTAAGCTTTTATGGGAGTGGTAAAAACCACTATTTCAAGGATTATGTTGCATGATAGGACAAACATGAAATATTCTTTTCACCTCACCTTTTCATCCAAGTATGGTTTTGACCATTTTGCTCAAGATTCCTTTTAATGTGCATGGAATGTGCTTGGTTCAAGATAGTTTGGGCAACAGTTCCCAACCTTAGGATCCTTTTAATATATGTTATGTAATAACCCTAAGAGGATTCGACACCTTTTCAATGATTGTACTTGAAATGAAAATACAACTGATATGAAATGTATATGCAATGTGGAATGTAACATGAGATATGGATGAATGCATTGCTCTTTTTGACATGCGGATGGAGTATATCATCTACTTTACCATAATGTGTAAAACTGACAACTTCATGCATCACAAGTTCCAAACGATATTCTTTAATGTGTTTGCGATACTCGTGGAGCTTTCTGCAATACAATTTCGATGTTTCATATTCTCCTAGTCTTAGTCAACATTCATAAGGACATAAGTTGACATCTCGCTTTTTTTTTTTTTTTTAAAACAAACCAAAAATGTCCAAAGGACCAACACACAAAACTTAAAACCAAAACTGAAATGCAAACCCAACACCAAAAACCAAAAAATTATATACAAATGTACAATATGGTACAAGATGATGCAAAGCTTGGACTATCACTTTCCCGGATCCCAAACATGATTAGAACATTTCAAAAGACATATGACACAATAGGTATGCCAAATGTTGTAGGAATCCAACAACAATAAGATCCAACCAAGCAATGCAAAAAAATTCAACTTGCCTCGCTCACCCCACCAATTTGATTTAGTGTCATTAGTACTCTCATAGGTGAGATTCAAATCATCAAATTGATTAGACAATATTTGATCTTCAATTTCATCTCGTCTATTCTTTAAGGTATAAATTTCATAATTCCATTCATGATTTAGAACTAGGCTTTCTTTATTCAAAATAAAATTTTGTAAGCGAGAGCCTATTTCTAAAAATTTCAAAGCTAATTCATTTTCCATGTTCTTAGGCCAATTAAAATTGTGCAACAATTCACAAGCCTCTAGGATATTTACTAAATTGGGATCATTAGGAGTTTTTATCCTAGGTTCAAGAATTAATTGTTGATGAATTTGATTTAGCAATTTAAATGCATCAAGCTCCTTTTCATTCATTAAAGTAATGTTATCAAAGGTGTGGTTAGAAATTAATCCTTGTTCTTTATTCACCTTCAATGGCATTTCATCATAATGTAGCACTTGTTCTTTCTCCATGATTTGTTTATCAAAGGCACCAAACCTAGGTACCCAATTGAACACATGTCCATCCCTTTCAAACCATAAGTCTTGTCTATCTAGGGGTGGGTTAACTAACACATTTCCATGATCAATCACTTGGGTTGTTTTGGGTAACGTGGGATTTTCAATTGGATCATCAATGATATCAAACCCAAATGATTTAGGTTTTGTAATTTTCTCATTTTGAAATGGCATAATCGTTGTAGCACAAGTAAGTGGATCAAGATTTTCAACTTCTTTTCCTTCAAAGGAATCTAAAGCAAGTGACTCTCTTTCTTGATTCATGGTTGTAGAATCCTTATCATGTTCCAAAATTTGATGAGATTCGAATTCCTCTTCCAAAACTTTCTCAAATTGTACAAGATTTATAGTATCCTCATGTGAGGAAGCAATTAAGTTGTCCTGCATATTATTTGACACAACAAGTTTGTTAGAAGATTCAGATTGATAATATTCTTCCCATTTCTTCCATGAATCATAGTAATCATCTTCCAAGTTCAAGTTGTGACGTTCAAGTATTTCTTCTTCATCTTCTGATTCATCAACCTCGTTTCTCATCCAATTCATCTTCACCTTCCTTAGATGGTCCCGTTATTTCCAAAAGTGGGTTATTTCTTGAATTCAAATTGGTAAAGCTATCATAATCCAAATTTGTAACCCATGATTCAATTTTATCACAATTTGGAAGGTGTGGATCCTCTTGGTCATCACTTTCGAGAGCATCATCCAAAGTGTCTTTCGAGAACAAGTGGTGAAATTCGATTATGTCTTCAACTTCCTTTGTTGATTTTATTTCAAATTCATTTTCAGCCACTTGTGATGACTTAGGAGCTTCTACAATGGGATCAATTTTTGAATTCCGTGTCATATAGTTGCTCCAATCCTTTGCAAGAACATCTGCCCAAATCATATCCACATAAGTTTGTTCATCCAAATACTCCTTTTTAGGTAATGATTCTAGATATTTATTTTCCAAAACAAGATGGTGATTATTTGATTCCAACTTCTTGTTACCCATCCATAGAATTTCTTCTCCAAAATCTTCATGCTCTTCAAGACATTTTGAATAGGCATTCACTTCAACGTGAGTCACCTCAAAATTTCTTGTATCACTTGAAGAAGCATAACATGAAACATCATTAAGATCGGCATTACGAATTTTCTTATTAGGATGATTTGGATGCATACATTGATGTGCTCGTTTTTGTGATGGAACATGCCTACATACCTTCTTTACCACTTTCTTTTGCTCCTTTACTTCCGATACAAACTCTTTGGGTTGAGTGGTAGAAGTAGTAGGATTAGTTGGATTAATATCCATGGACAAAGCTTGAACATTTGTTGCAATAGTTCCATGAGTGACCAGATGATTCTCTAATTGAGGTATAGTTGGATGGATGGAAGTACTTGTATAAGCACATGTGGGAGCATAAGTTGGTATGGTAGGATAAAGTTGATTGTAGGGAAAAACATTTGATATCAAATTTTGTTGTGCCCATGCTTGATCTACCATCAAGGTTTGATTGCAAGCCCCTAGTTGTCCTACCATAGTTGATTGCTCTATTCCATAACCTTGTGGCCTTAATTGTTGATCTACAATCATAGCTTCTGTGTAGGCCGATGCAAGATCAGTAACCAAGGGATTCATCCTAACAAATATGGCAAACAATGGATCCAATGCTCGAAAGTATATTTGAAGAGCACCCCTTTCCTCAATAGTATAGGGAGAAATTAATCTCGCATGAAGCTTTCGAAACCTCAAGTTGAAACTTCTCACTGGCTCATTAGGTTCTCTTTTGCAAGAAGCAAATTGTTGAAATATCGTGAGAGGATCAATGAACAACCTAAATTGATTGATAAATTCATCTTTCAATTGAGTCCAAGATGTAATAGAACCAATGGGTAAATTGATGTACCAATCATATGCCACCTCATCCAGGGTTCCAGGAAACATTCTACATGCCACATCCTCATGTTCGACATTCCATCTAACTAGGATATCCACATAGGCTTGAATATGCTCCTCGGCTAATGTTGGACCATTGTGTTTAAACTTGGGCAAATGTTTTTCTACGTTCTTGGGTAAATCATGAAAATCTCCACTAATGTTCAAAGGATTAGCATGTATCCCATACCACGTTCCTATAGTTGTAGCCATTAATGAAACTCAAAGAATAACTTCAAAACCAATTTGTTAGTCATCAATAGAAGAAGGAAACATGACAAAGCAATATTCTAAAATGTAAATTAGTTTCTGATTCACCAGATCGCATATGCGCAAGTGAAGAGCATACTCCTAGTGTTGTAGGTTTCTGATTCACAAGATCGCATTACACGCAAGTGAAGAGCATAATACCGACAACAAATACATTTTAGACAAAATAATTCCTTACAAATAAGTATGAAATGACTAGCAAATGTCAAACATGTAATGTGTGAATAATCATGTTAGCATCAACCAAAAGATGTATCCATTAAGCTCAAATGAAAGTAATTGCATGGAGACAACCTCGTTAGTCAAGACCAATTTTTTTTTTTTTTAAATCCAATCAAGAACCATTATTCCTGTATGAACAATCAAAAAAACGTTAGAACAATGCATAGCAGTTCATGTCCTCCTTTTAACAGTACAATGTTGTATTGTTAAAAGAGGGCTAAAGATAATAACCAATAGGGCATGAAATATTCAAAATTTAAATCCCTATAGCATTTAAATCACACTGAAATAAACCGGTTCAGGCCCTCCTTCTAGCGCCAAAATGTTGAGTGGTATTTTCACCCAATTGTGAAATTACACTCTTCCTTAGGATTTGGGTTCCAAATCCCCTCTTGCAAAGAAGTTAAACAACCAACTTCTCCAAGGTCTCCGCTATATTAGCATTTGCATGTGTATTAGTAATCTCAAATAAATATATTCATTTTAAATGCTTGGAACACCTTAGTGATTGCAAGTAACTGTAAACAAGGGGCAATGTTGGTTTATTTTACCATGAAACTTTAGTGATTGTTCATTGAACCAAAATAAAGCAAATGTGAGTTGGCCCTCATATGACCACGATGTAGTGCCTTTATTCCTTTTATCTTGAGAGTTTTAAGGTAGATTTTATCTTCTTTATTAAGTCCAAATATGGCTTCTTACCATGAAGATAAAGATAGCTTTCAATATGATCGATAAACTATCCCTCTTTGGTGAAATGAATTTTCACAAAGAAGCAATAATTTATGGCCTTAGATAAAGGGCTTTAAATGTCACTTTAACTTATCCCTCTTAAATGAAATCAAATTTTCATCAAGATGAACAATTAAGTGCTTTGAGGAAAAGACCTTCAATGTAATACTCAAATTACCCATCTTTCGTAAAATTAGAATTTTTATGAAGAAAGGGTAATTTTAGGCTCAAAATGGAAATTTGTGAAAATGCCATAAAACATAACTCCTTCAATGAAATTGGAATTTCCATGAAGGGAATGTCATCATAGGCTCATGAGTGCAAAACAAAACTGAAAAAATGAAATTTGACCTTAAAATGGAAATTTTCTATTTTCGGATTTTTAAAATCTGTAACAAAACAACAACTTCGATGAATTTTTAAAAATACTAAACAACTCCGAAAATGAAATTTCAAAGTGCGTAATGGAAGTATGATAGGTGCTCTACATAATGGTGCAATTATTTTTTTGATTTTAAATTTTTTTACTGTTTATTTTAATGCCTGAAAATAAGAAAAAGTTCTGAAATTAAAATTTTGGAAAACAAAAAATTAAAATTTTGCATCAAAATAATTGCTGAAAATGCAGCAATGCAAAAAGCTCCTTCGATTTGATAGCACCCCATCCCGCAAAACCGAATATGTGAGAGTTTCGTACATGCAACCTAGCCTATTTGACCTTCAAAACAAACACAATCAAAGTAAACTAGGTGCTGGCTCCTAGGGTTTAAAATAATTTCCAGATTGCAGACATTCACATGAAATAACCCAAAACAATGGCATGAATTTCATTTACAAATCTGAAATCTGAAAGGAGAAAAATAGAACAGTTAAAATGAAGCATGCAGAAAATTTCTCATCCTTTCTTGCTAACAAGGCCTGAAATTTCTGAAGAGAAGCTTTAGCATTGAAATTATATTTCAAGTTTTACATATCAAAATCTGCCGCATTTGGCCATGCCCAAAAATTCCAGCCCCCTTGTGCATGTTTTTCAATCTGTTTTTAAAGTTTCTATTTTCACTCCATGGCCCTTCGTTTTTCGTTTTCCTTCCCTTGATGCTTGGTTTCCGCTCTCTGGTTTTCTGCCCTTTCGTTTGATTTCAAAACGCCTTTCGTTTCGCTTTCCCAAAGAATTTTTGTTTCCTTTCATTTCTGTTTGGATGTGCATCTTGATAACGCTTCTTCGACAAGCCACCGCTCCTTACGAAACTACCACCAACAATCGTCTTACAACAAGCACCCTTTATTTCATATAAAACAAACTGGCCTTGGTCACACCTTTGAATACCTTTTGCCTTTTTGACAATATGAAAATTAAATTGGTAATATGTGTATATGTGGGCCCAATCAAATTAGAAAGCATATTTGCTTCCTATTTATGTTCGCTTCAACCAATCCCTTCTTTGCCCCCTTTGATTTCGTCTTTTAACCTTCTAATTGAAAGGTTAGAGGCTCTGGACCTATGGTAACAACTGTGCATCCACTATGATGTGATGTCGTCCTTTTACATAAATATTTTCTTCTCCAAGGTCTATTGGTCACCGACGGTCGCTATCAAACAATAAATCTCGCCTCCCCACTGCCGTTGAGCCGGATGTTATCTACCTGTCATCACGCGGGCTCTGTGAATCCTTCAACTTATCGACTCTATCCGCATCTTATCGGCAAAAAATTTTGCTGGGTTGATGTTGTCTAAGTATATCCTCCTCGCTCCATGTTGTTTCCACCTTATCTGCACATAAAACAAATAGGTGAATTAGCCTTAAAACAAACTTTAAAAACAAAGTAAATTAGACTAAAAACATAAAGTTAAACTATAAAAAAAACAAACTTTAAATTTAAACCATTTTAAAACGTAAACTAAAACGTGGTGAATGAAGCCACCATGACTTCATTCACCTCTTTTTATTTTTATTTATATTTTTTTGTTTTTACTTTTTTTATTTATTTTAAATACATATATAAAGATATATATTTAAATTTTTATTTTTATTATTTGAAACATACAAATGAAAGAGAACAAAAAAAAAAAAAATAACGATAAAAAGGCTAGCATATAATTCGACAATAAAATATTGTCGACAACAAAATATTTCTGACAAAAACTGATGACAAAAGCAAATTCAAAACAAACCGATCATTAGACACTCGAAACCAACACGCAAACACCCAAATACCAAAAACAAAAAGGTGGGTCCCCAATTTTGGGGTACGTTGTGGAGCAGCCACAACAGAACCCTCATCAAGTTAAGATAGATGATATCTATCTCTGATTACTAGATATAGTTTCAAAAGCTAGAAAATCGCACTATGAAATTGAGTATCGACGTTTTGCAAAGTTGTTTTAATAGTGGATTAAAGGAGGATATCTATAATGAAGTAAAAATGTTAAATTTAGACAATATGATGGCAACCATAGTATTAACTAGGCTTACAAAGGATAAATGTGTATATGATCATAACCCCACATTCACTAGTGATTTTTGGTAAGAACTATACAAATTGCATGGGACACAACTTAATATGAGTTTGGCATACTATCCACAAATTGGTAGGAAATCTAAAATTTCTAATAAGTGCTTAGATACTTATCAACATTGCTTTGCATCTAAGCAATTGGTTCATTAGTTCAAATGGTTTCCTTTGATTAAATATTTGTATAATACTTCCTATAGTTCCATCAAGATGGCACTCCACAAAGAAATTTATGGATAACCATAACTATCATTCATATTATACATTTTGAGTAGTTTCAAGGTTTAATAGTGGATTTCATTCTCTTAGAGCATGCACTACTTCAAAATCTTAAAAATAATTTGGTCTTGATATAGAACTGTATGTGATAAAAAGCAAATCAACACCATTTTGAGCATACTTTTAAAACTAAGAACACATTTTTTCTATACTTTTAGCCCTATAATTAGTCATCACTAAAACTCCATAGTAGTCAAAATATAACATCAAAATTCTATGGATAATATAAAGTACTCTAATAGGTTGGCCCCATGGCTTATAAGTTAGAATTGTTTCCTTAATCCACCATGCATCCAATTTTCCCTATCTCATAATTAAAAATGATCTTTAGCAACCATATATAGGTCTAGTCCACACTAACCTAGTTGGATGAGAAATACTCGATCATCTTAGAACCTAAGAATATTCTAGACTAGCATACATGTACACTTTACAACTACACTTTCATAGATGTCCTAGAATAGTGGTATGATCTATATTGAGAATATGCTACCTAGGAGCCACTCCATCAACTACAATAGTAGTTTCCTCACTTGAAGCTTTGAGGATAGTGTCTCTTAAAATATGAGGGTATGTATAGACCCCATCCTAACACAATTATGTACTTGTTTGGTGTTGGTGTATGTATGCACCATGGGAACCTAGTGGCATGGGCTCATTAGATATAACATTTAATTTTATTATAAGTAGGAGTTACTACCTCAAGTCCCATCTTTCATGTGGACCAACCCTTGAACATTAGGATTAGGGTAAATAATAGTATACAAGGACATGGGTTTGTATTAGAAAGCATCTACCATGTTTTTAATTTGGTATCAAATCTCTACTTCTAAGGATATTTCCCCCTTGAAGAGTCCCATGATATCTATTCCACTTTATTAATATAAGTTTTTTGTTTTTACATGAGATCTTTTGTTATTTTTATTTCATGGTTATTTAGTTTGTGAGCATTTCCATTAATTCCTCCATTACTACTTTGATTAGGTCTATTATTATATTAAGGTTCATAATACATAATAAGCACCTTGTGGCAACAAAAAAATATATTTGAGATCTAGATTCTAAATGTGACATCAACATTGGTATGGATATCTAATTATAAGCATAGATGGGTTAGGTAAGTAGACCTTGAGGTTATAAACCATTGAAAACCCATTAGGTATGTATCTATTAACAAATCCACTAGGATTAGAATTGTTCACATTTCCTAGAAGGCTTGTAGCCTCACTATAGTACTTAAGATATCTTCCTTAATTTTCTAAACCTTTTCATTTGTCTTTGTTGCCCATTATAAATAAGGGTAGTGATCTCATAAAAATAGACATTTTCAAAATTGAAAAATACATCTAATATCCATAGGAACAAAAAAACAACTTTCTCCTTGGATCAATAAATTTTCTTTGGTCATCATGGGTGTCTTCCATCAACATATACCCTAGTTCAATTAGAGCTAAATAATAAAATCAATACTACTAGTAAGTAAAATCCTCATTCCAAAATATATTTGAACAAGCATATCTCATGGACTTAGTGAATTATTTAACAAAGAAGAAATTTTAGTCTATTTCTTTTGAAACAAGGAGAAGACACATTTATAGGTAAATTTTTTCATTCTTCCTCCCAACACATGGTGTTAAAAAATTTCCAAGACTACACTCATTCCTTTAAGAAAACTCTACAATAACATCATACATCTCTTAGCTTATAAGAATAATCTTATTCTTCTTTTGCTCTATAGTAGTAATCTTCTCCTAACAAGGAGTCACTACCTTAAGGCCACCTTGGGCCTCTCCATAAACCAATTTATTGAACATCAAATATCTCATAGACTCCAAGGTTTTCTCAAGGTTTAATATTCTCCTTCATTGTATATCAATGTATGCTCATCTGAGATTAGTACTTTCTTCTCTCTTCTTGTTTTTGTCTCTTTATTTAACTATTATCATATTCTACTCATGTATTTGTCTATTTACTTCACTTTAATTGTGAACTTGGTCTATCCCTCATACTCTTTTTATCCTCTCTCTTCTTCTAGTTATTTTTTTTATCTTCTAACTCTACTTTAACTTCTTATTGATTATAATTATCCATATATTAGATCTAACCAAACCGTCCCCAATTATAACCATTTTATTATCCATTATCATTATATTTTTTCTTACGTTTGAATTAAACCACATGTTGCTTACAAGGTGATATGACCTTGTTGGATTATTCAAATATAGGTAAAACATTTACTCTTATAAAATATTATAATGACCTTGGTAAACAAAATGACATGAGTACTCACCCTTAATGTAAAATATATTTTTCACTATTACATGAGAGGTAAGTGACCAATCCTTGCTAATATTGAGAAGAACATATCCATAGGGTCTAGTGTAGCACATCCTTTTGAAATTGAATTCCAAATAATCCATTCAATAACCCTATCATAAAGTAATCATGTGAAGGCTCTTCTTTTCTTATTTATATTTCTTTACATATATATTCTTGGTGTTTTAGTCTTTTAATGAATTTGTAATGGATGAAGAAAAGTATATAGACTTCCATATAACTAGAAATTGTTTCTATTTGAACATATGGTTCACTACATTACCCAAATATTATTTTGGGTGATGATTTTTCCTATTATATAGATAAAAATGTTAAAAGGTAAAGTTGTTTTTAACATCCATAAACCATAGACCATATGATTTGACTATCATAGAGGATGTGATTTACACAATAAATATTTATCAAACCAAAATTTGATTACCAAATAATTATGTACAACTCCACCCCATTGGATTCAAACCTTGAACCTCCTATTCAAAGTTCTAAATTCTTAGCACTAGACCCACTCAATTTGAGTGATATAATTAAAAATCAAATCAAAACAAGTAAAAGATTCATGTTCATGAAACTGTATAACTACTCAAATACCTCTTAAAATTCTAATTTCATTATAAAAATAGATGTTAGTTATAATAATAATAATTTATGTACTTTGTTGCCCTATAAAAAAAATTGAAAGCATAATATCTAATGAAATTGTTGCATGTGTGAATTCTATGACCAATTAAAGTATTCAATCATAGGACACATACAATGAAATTTTAAGCTTTCCAAAAATATGAGATATAATTTTTTGAATTCAAGACACTTATTTTTTTTAGTTAAAACATTCAAAAACCTTTTTACCATATTAATATAGTTCTTTAAGTTTTAATATCTCCACTTTTATAAAATCGTAAACACTAAAAAATAAATAAAAATAACAATAAAAAATATATAAATTTAATACAATGTTAAATAGCATAACCTTAAATAATTTAAATTTTTTGCACTCTTATTAAATGTATGATTGATTTTATATTAAATTATTTTACCTATCAACAAAACTAAGATCATCCTATAATATTCTTACATACTTAAATGCAATAATAAAAACTTACATTTTAAATTAAAAATAAAAAAATAAAAATATAAAATATAAAATATATAGAAGAGGTATTAAAGTCGAAACTAATCATTATAAAAAATTTTTTCATATCACTAATATGTAACATGCAAATAATAAATACTTTCACATTTGTAGTTTATAAACAAAATATTTAATTACAAAATAAAAAAAATATAATAATTACATGCAAATAATAAAACTTACTATTTCTAATAAACAAGTAAATAAAAATTAACACTAATATAATAATAATATTTTCTCATGTGCTACTATTCTCAACCAAACTACTTATTTGCTACTAACCAAATAAAAAATTGTAACACTAATATAATAATAATATCTCCTGTACTACTATTTTCAACCAAACTATTTATTTTCAATAACATATTTTTATGTTAAAATTTCTTCCCATTTGTGCTCGTGCAAATGGCATTAAACTTATTTAAAGTTTAGCACGACAGTTTTCACATTTGAGAAATATAAGCGTTTAGCAAAAGGCCTAAACGAGTAGACATTTATAGTCTTTTAGAACGTCGTACGTTAATTGGAAAAGATGTCTTCAACCAATTAAGACGGACTAAGAAAACACTACATAGGTAAAACATTGAAAGAAGCGTAGGAAAATAAAGCATACGATTATACACACGTAAATTTATGCCAAACCACTCCTAAAATATATATCTTTACACAGTTTTTGTTTTGAATTCTTTTTCTTTCTCTTTCCACTCTTTTGTACCTACCTGATACATCTCAAAAGCAATTCAAGCAATCTATGTTAATGCTTCTCCCTGGCCTCACTGTAAACCGGTAAAGTCGTGCTAATAATGTTCTGCCATATTGAATCACGCTAATGATCTCAATCTTACATATGGTACGATGCCTTGTAAACGATGGATCATAGTTGCGCACAGGAACATTCAAAGACTACTGCAACTAGGTAAGACTGTTGTTTCGCATATATGAAGATGCCGGAGGGGGTACTGTAATCTGCATGGTTCCTTCTAACATCTGAACAACTTTCTTCATGGATGGCCGTAGACCTGGATCTTCTTGAATGCACCACAGCCCAACCAACACCATTCTTTCCAACTGTTTCGAGTCAATTTCGCTGTCACATTCTGCTTGCTGCTGCTGCTCCACTAGTTTTACCAGTGTCCCGGCACTTAGACAATCATAAATCCAGTGAGCCAAAAGGATTTCATTTTCTGGTGCATCTAACAAAAACATTCGCCTGCAGCAAATAAGTTCCAAGAGCATCACTCCAAAGCTATAAACATCTACTTTGGTCGTAATTGCCATATTCCTCTGCCACTCGGGCGCTATATAACCGATGGTGCCGCGAGCTGCAGTAAACGTTCTCGTCTGTTCTGCCCTGATCAATTTCGCCATGCCAAAGTCAGATATCTTAGCAGTGTAATTCTCGTCCAGCAGGATGTTCTGAGGCTTGATGTCGCAATGGAGTATCTGACTCCTACACTCTTCGTGTAGATAGAAGAGGCCTCTTGCGATGCCTAGAGCAATCTGAACGCGCAACTTCCAATCGAGAGAGCCTTCACAGTCAAACAAAGCGTGGTCCAGAGATCCATTGCTCACGAACTCGTAGACGAGAAGCCTGTGGCAACCCTCGTCGCAGAAACCATAAAGCTGAACAAGATTTTTATGGTGACTTGCGCCGATTACACTTATCTCCGTTCTGAACTCCTTTTCGCCTTCTTGTTGGGCTTTCCTCAGTTTCTTCACGGCGACTGCTCTTCCGTCAGATAATGTGCCTTTGTATACCTCTCCGAAGGCACCTCTTCCCAATTCATGTTTGAAAGCTCCCGTTGCAGCGCTTAACTCTTCATAGCTAAAAGCGTGTAACCCCTCAGCCAACTTATGTGGGGAACGCTGCCTACAGAGCCTAATTATTAGAGATACTGATGTAAGGATTGTGGAGCAAACCAGAAGGCCTATTCCGAAACCCACAATCATCATACACTTCCCCTTCCCCTTCCCTTTCCCCTTCTCCTCCCCCAGTCTTCTTTGCTTTGGTGGCCGCCGGTGGGACTGGGAGGGCTCAGATACAATTTTGACAAAAGTCGCTCTGTCAGCGCCAGTTCTGCCGTTCCTGAGAGGCATGGCCTTCTTCCAGCAAAACTTGCTATCAGCCAGGTAGACGGCTACCACACACATGCAATCCTCGATGCAGGCCTGCTGGCACTCGGTTTCATTAAGAGACATCTCCTCGTAATCGTTTCCCGGCCAATCAGTGTTGCCAATGGGCTTCATGACGCTTTTGGCACTACAGCTCTGTTGCGATGGGTCTCGTCTGCAACCTTTCAAATGATCGTCACTGTCTACAAAGTCGAATCCCGGAGGACAAGTGCAAACAGGCGAATTCTGGTTCATTTGACAAATGCTATTGAAACCACACTGGCCATATGCTTGACAAGGGTCGTCCAAAGCTCGCCATTGAGGTATCCAGGAAGTATCTCCATCTCCCTTCCAAACATACCCTCGCAGAATTCCGTCGGCATCCAGTGTCACTCTGCTAGGAAACTGCTCCTCTCTCCCAGTATTATTCCATATACTCGCGCTCCATAGAGTTGTATTGCTGGAAGTATCAACCAAAGACAAAAATCCATTCGTATCAAAGCTCAAGGAAGAGGGATACGAACCATCTTGGCCTGTCAGATTAAACCAATAACTCTCTCTTACCCTCCCTACTGGAAAAAGCTTCAGATCCCCGCCCTCCTGTAAGGACAGCACGAACCGGCCGCTTGAATAGTTGGTATTTGTGGCTCTAGAATACAGAGTATACGGCGACTTGATCGTTTGACCCGGCAACAGCGTGTCAGTAGGACTCTCGAAGCTTTTCCATACGGGTTGTTTCGAGGCATCCAACAACACAAAGTTGCCATCATCTCTCATTTCAGCCGCAGATACACTTTGGCCTGGGAACTCAATTATTCGCCTTAGCGTTGATTGGGAATTAGAAAGCTGGAGCCCCATGGAAGAGAGCTCAAGAGTGGAGTCCTCTCCGACAGGATCGTCGTCTCTGTTAGCCGTCCAAACTAGCGTTTTGTTAGATATGTTGTCAAACCATACGCCTACCAAATACAGCCTTGGCAATACTTTATAGAAACCAAAGGCAAATTCCCCACTGGGTGAAATCCACTTGGAGCTTGTGGAAGTATTAAGAGCTGAGCCAACAATGAAACTGTGTTTCTGAGGCTGCTGCTGTGCCCCCGCACTCGTCATTAGCAGAAAAAATAGACATATCGTCGAAAACTGAGGGAAAAGAGGAGAAGCAGCCAAAGCGATAGCCACAGCCATAACAATGCTCTCAATAAAAATAAACCAAAAGAACTTTATGGAATACATGTAAGCTGCATGGTGCATAATATATTGACACGACTATGCTTAAGCATTTCGTTCCACGTTCTTACGTAGTAATAAGGAAAGTTCAGCGTGTGGTGGACGATGGTGGTAACACAATTTCGTTCAACATGTGGTGGACGGGGTAGGGAAAGTTCAACGTGTGGTGGAAAAAATAGACGTGAATGAAGGGGTTCTTGGTATGGAAAGAGACCTGAATTATGGGTTTTCTGGTGGCAGAAAGAGATCTGAGATTTTTAAAGAGAAGACCTTGTCTCTAACCCGATCTGGTACGGTCCGTGAAAGTGTACTGCCTTAAAATTGTGACATCTTTCAAAGTTGCACACCTAACTTATCCATTATCCGTTGTTTTTGTGTCACGGGTACGGATCACGGTAAAATTTCAGGCCGTGTAGCCAACACTTTGTATTAAAGCAACTTCTCAAAGGGGAAAAAAAATCAAAGATTTAAAGTATATTATTTGATAAATTGAAAAGATTTTTAAGGATATAAATTACCATGATATAGACAGTTAATTATGATGTATAAGTGATCTGATTTTTATTAGAAAATTAAACCAGATTTGACACCCTAACAGATCGAATAGCCGCAAATCCATTCGCCATATTCTACAAGTGTGCGCAATTAATGCCGGTAGCTGCAGTTCGACGAGTGGACAGAAACCCTAAGCCTTATCCTCCCTTCCGCCCAGCTATAAAAGGTGGAGTGGTCTTTCAGAAAACATATCGAGGAAGTGAGGAAGAGCAGAAGAAATCCGAGGAAAGTTGCTGAGCAGAGCAGAGGAGTCGGAGCAGCAGTCTTTAGGAAACTCCTCCTGTGGTTATCCTGCAATCTTGCTTGTAGATGACTCTGTAAAATCTTGCATTGTAAAATTGCATCTTGCATTCTATTTGAATCAATAAAGTGTGTCTTTTGTTTTGTAAGTTTTATCTCTTTCTTCCTCATATTCTGTTTGCGCCAGTTCAGTGTAATTGTTTCCCTATTCCCCAAGTGAGGTGCACCATTTTTGTGTGCCCCAAGTGAGGCGTACCATTTTTGTGTGCCCCAAGTGAGGCGTACCATTTTCATGCACCCCAAGTGAGGCACACTCTCGTCGTGCGCCCAAACCCGGGTGCACTCCTCCCCAATTGCACCCAAGCCAAGGCGCAACCCTTCGTTGCACCCAAGACCGGATGCAACAGCCAAGTGCACCCAAGGCCGGGCGCACTCCCCCTTTGCGCCCCATCTCGGGTGCAACTGCCAAGTGCGCCAAGGATCAAACGCACTCCTTTGTTGCACCCAAGACAAGGCGCAACTGCCAAGTGTGCCCAAGATCGGGTGCACTCCCAACCTGCACCCCATCTCAGATGCACTCCCCAAGTGCACTCCATCTCGGGCGCACTATCCCCCTGCGCCTGATATTTGGTGCAGCAACCTATTGCGCCAAACCCCTTGGCGCATCCAAACCTTGCGCCACACCCTTGGTGCAATAAAATATTGCATCGGACATTCTTTCAAATTGGAATCAGAGCTAGAGCCTGCCCGTGGATGATAAGAAGCAATGGCTTCTAGTGGAAACTCGTTGTAGTTGCAAATCCCGTGGTTTAATAATAAAAATTATGATTACTAGAGCATCCAGTTGAGGATCTTGTTCGGATCTCAGGAGCTATGGGACCTAGTCCAGAATGGTTATGCAGAGCCAGCAGATGCAGTAGCGTTGAGTGCACTCTCCTAGGTAGATTCAGATTTGCTGAAGGAGAACTAAAAGAAGGAATAGAAGGCATTATTTTATATAATGCAGGCAATTGAGGAGACAATCTTCTCGTGAATCGTAGCAACAACCAAATTGAAGGAGGCATGGTAAATCTTGGCCAGCTCCTACCAAGGCACCGACAAGGTGAATTTGGTGTGGTTGTAGATGCTGAGGAGGGAGTTCGAGAACTTGCAGATGAGCGAGTCAAAGTCCATAAGTGACTTCCTCACCCGGACAATGGATGTCATCAACCATATGCGGTTGAATGGGGAGAACGTGGTGAATAAAAGGATTATGGAGAAGATGTTGAGGAGCCTACCAGTAAGGTTTGACTCAATGGTGATAGCAATCGAAGAATCAAGGGATTTGACAACCCTCTTTGTGGATGAGCTCATGGGTTCTCTGCAAACACATGAGTAGAGGCTGAGTCACTCAACTCAGTCCTCACTGGAACAAGCGTTCAAAGTGCAGGTCTCATTTTGAGATAGTAGTAGAGAAAACTCCCACCAAGGAGCCTCAGGTTCTCAAGGAGGAAGAGGTAGAGGCATGGTAAAGGCAACAAGCAAGGAATAAGGTCAAACTCCAATGATGGAGAGATCAGTTGCAACTTCCATCAGCAAGGAGGATCTTATCAGAGAAAGGATAAATCAAAGATCCAATGTTATTATGCAAGAAATTTGACCACCATATTTTTGAGTGCAGAAAGAAGATGGCCAAAGATAACCAATAGCAAACGCACTACACAGATGAGCCTGATAATGGAGAGTGTAGAGATGTTGGTGGAAATGTGTTGTTAACTTGCAGTATTGAGGAGAGACAAAATAATATCTAGTATCTCGATAGTGGTTGCAGCAAACACATGACAGGGAACAAAGATATTTTCTCACAACTGGATGAAACAGTCCAGTCTGAAGGTAAAATGGGGAACAACAACAAAGTTCCTGTGATGGGAGAAGTAAAAATCTTCATTCGTACCAGGCAAGGTAAAAGGAAGCAAATCACCGATGTCTATTATGTGCCTGGTTTGAAGCACAATTTGCTAAGGGTTGGACAACTTGTGCAGAAGGGGTACACTGTTCAATTCAAGGATGGACTTTCCACCATCAAAGACAAGGAGCATGGGCATATTGCAACTATGTCCATGACTAAAAACAAGATATTTCTGATGCAGATTCACAATGAATCTTTGATGTATTTTAGTGCAGTTGAGAAGGATTCTACCAGGTTGTGGCATCTTAGATTCGGTCACCTGAGCTTCAGTGGCCTGAACTTGCTACACAAGAAGCAGATGGTGAAGAGTTTACCCCTTATTGAGCAACCAAATCAATTTTGTGAGGGTTGCTTAGTCAGAAAGCAACACAAGGATGCATTCCCTGTAGGATAGTCTTGGAGAGGTTCACAACCATTGGAGCTGGTGCATTCTGACATTTGCGGTCCAATGCAGACCAACACATTTTCTGGTAAAAAATATTTTTTGACTTTCATTGATGACTTTAGTTGGAGGACATGGGTATATCCCATCAAGCAGAATTCGAAGGCCTTCAAAAAATTTAGGGAGTTCAAGGCTCTAGTTGAGAAACATAGCAGCTACCAGGTGAAGACTCTTAGGACAGATGGAGGAGGTGAGTATATCTCCAATGAATTCCAAAAATTTTGCAAGCAAACTGGAATTCGTAGGTAACTTACTGCCAGATACACACTGTAGCAAAATGGTGTAGCTGATAGGAAGAGCAGAACCATTATGGAGATGGCACGAAGTATGCTAAAGGTAAAGAACTTGCGTCATGAGTTTTGGACAGAAGTTATAAGTTATGCAGTCTATCTGCTAAATCGTTGTCCTACAAAGAGTGTGAAGGACAAAATTCCTCAAGAGGCATGGAGCAACCATAAGCCAAGCATTGCTCATTTTAGAGTTTTTGGGTGCATAGCATATGCACATGTCCCAAATGAGAAGAGGAAGAAGCTGGATGACAAAGCTGAGAAATGCATCTTCACTGGGTATAGTGAAGAGTTGAAGACATATAGGCTGTATAATCCTGTGACAAAGAAAATGATGATTATCTGAGATGTGAAGTTCCTAGAGGATGAACCCTGGAACTGGAAATAAAAGACTGGTTAGCCAGAACCAGTAGTCATTGAGTCTGAGGACGTAGAAGAAGAACAAGTGCATCAACCTACAACTTCAAGTAGCAACTCTAGAGCTAGTAGCAGCATCACCTCATCATAAAAAACGCCTCAAATTGTAAGTAAAATATCCAACTTGAGGACACCCGTGAATACAAGGAGCTTGCAAGACATCTATGAGGTAACCCGATTTCAAGAAGAAGAACATTCTAACTTTGTATTATTTTTTGAATGTAATACAATTTTATTTGAAGAAGCAATTCAGAATAAAAAATGGGTGAAGGCGATGGATGAGGAAATTGAGGCCATAGATAAAAACAAGACATGGCAATTGAGTTATCTCCCAGCAGGGAAGAAGACCATTGGGGTCAAGTGGGTATACAAAACTAAGTTTAATTCCCAAGGTGAAGTTGATTGGCACAAGGCCATATTGGCGGTAAAATGCTACAAACAAAAGTCATATATTGACTATCATGAGGTGTACACACCTATAGCTCAACTTGACATAGTTAGAATGATCCTAGCATTGGTAGCCCAGAAAGGCTGGAATGTGTACCAGATGGATTTCAAGTTTGCATTCCTGAACAAAGTGTTGGAAGAAGAGGTCTATATAGACCAGCCACCAGTCTATGAGTTGAAAGGACAAAAAGGTAAAGTCCTAAAGTTGAAGAAGGCCCTGTATGGGTTGAAGCAAGCACCCAGGGCTTGGTACAGTTGGACTGATTCTTACATTCAAGAGAATAGGTTCATGAAATGACCATATGAGCACACCTTGTACCTGAAGAAAAACCTAGAAGGTGAGATAATAATCATTTGCTTGTATATAGACGATCTGATCTACACTAAAAACAACAACATGTTGTTTGACCAGTTCAAAACAACCATGAAGAAAGAGTTCGAGATGACAGACTTAGGGCTGATGAAATACTTTCTAGGTATTGAATTTGTCCAATATGCAGATGGCATCTTCATTTCTCAGGGCAAGTATACGAAGGATGTCCTAAAGCAATTTAAGATGGAGGACAACAAACCTGCCATCACACCTATTGCCACAGGTCTGAAGCTGAGCAAGATGGATTCCAAAAAAAATATTGATCCAACCTTGTTTAAGAGGTTAGTTGGCAGTCTCATGTACTTGACCACAACTAGACCCGATCTAATGTTTGGAGTGAGCCTGATCTGTAGATTTATGGAGACACCGAAGGACATGCACTGGCAAACAGGAAAAAGGATTTTATGCTATGTCAATGGGACGTGAAACCATGGAATTTTTTATGCCAGAAAGGACCAGCTAGAACTGGTTGGTTACACAGATAGTGATTGGGATGGCATCACTGATGATCGGAAGAGCACTTTTGACTCTACTTTCCATCTTGGATTGGGAGCAATTTCATGGTCATCCAAGAAGCAACTGATAGTTGCGTTGTCCACTACAGAGATAGAGTATGTTACCACCACATCAGTCGCATTCCAAGTAGTATGGCTGCAAAGAATCTTGGGTGAACTGAATCATCCATCGAAAAGGGTGACAACCATTTTTTGTGATAACAATTCCGCCATAGCACTATCGAAGGATCTAGTGTTTCATGGCAAGACGAAGCATATCGATATCCACTACCACTTCATCAGAGAGTTGGTGAAAGCCGATGAAATTGTGTTATTATTTTGCAGGTCAAAATAACAGGTAGCTGATATTTTTACAAAATCTTTAAAGGAGGAAGACTTCAACAGGCTCTGGAAAATGTTGGGCATCATATTCTTTGTGAAATCTGGTTTTAAGGAGGGTGTTAGAAAATTAAACTAGCTTTGATGCCCTGACAGATCGAATAACCACAAATTCGATCGTCTTATTCTACGAGTGTGCACAATTAATGTCGGTAGCTATAGTTCAGTGAGTGGGCATAAACCCTAATGCGGTGCATGTCAGAGGATAAGCCTTATCCTCCCTTCTTCCTAGATATAAAAGGTAGAGTGGTATTTTAGAAAACATATTGAGGAAGTGAGGAAGAGCAGAAGAAATCCGAGGAAAGTTGCTGAGCAGAGCAGAGGAGTTGGAGCAGCAGTCTCCAGGAAACTCCTCCTATGGTTATCTTGCAATATTGCTTGTAGATGTCTCTACAAAATCTTGCATTGTAAAACTGCATCTTGTAGTATGTTTGAATCAATAAAGTCTATCTTTTGTTTTGCAAGTTTTATCTCATTGTTCCTCAGATACTGTTTGCGCCAGTTCATTGTAATTATTTCCTTGTTCCTCCAAAGTGATGCACACCATTTTCATGCACCCCAAGTGAGGCACACTCTTGTAATGCACCCAAACCCAGGTGCACTCCTCCCTGGTTGCACCCAAGACAAGGTGCAACCCTTCGTTGCACCCAAGACTGGGTGCACTCTCCCTTTGCGCCCCATATCGAGCATAATTGCCAAGTGTGCCCAATATCGGGTGCACTCCTTCGTTGCACCCAAGACAAGGTGCAACTGCCAAGTGCACCCAAGACCGGGTGCACTCCCAGCCTATGCCCCATCTCGGGTGCACTCCCCAAGTGTGCCCCATCTCGGGTGCACTCTCCCCCTGCGCCCGATCTTTGGAGTAGCCACCTATTGCGCTAGACCCCTTGGCACATCCGAACCTTGCGCTAGACCCTTGGCACAAGCAAATATTACGCCAAACATTCTTTCAATTTTTAGGTCACTATTGAAATTTTGAAGAAATGCCAAAAAAGTCATATGAAGAATGTAATTTCATATTTTCTTAATATAAAATTATGACATTTTTTTTGGGGGAAAAAAAACACTTTCTACAAACTTTATCTCTAACCCGATCTGGTACGGTCCGTGAAAGTGTAACGCATTTAATTATCAAAGTTTTAAAAGATGACAAGGACTTGCAATTCTAGCTAATTTACCCCTAGAACTTCTAGAATTGTGGTACAATCCATGAAAGCATTTTGTTCTTTACATTGGCTCCTTAAGAAATAAAATATTATAAATGCCATGATAAGACTCGCCTCCTATACGTCGTATTTTTTTATTGAGGTTAGTGTGAAAAACCTTTATGATTAACATTCAGGGTTGAAATTTTTATACCAGTCAGGATAATCCCCTATGATTGATGCCACATGTTATACTTGGATGGGACATTTATGACTATCCATAAAGCTAGGTTCTTAGGGCTTTTTTTTCACCTAAAAATAATTCTAATTGGTGAATGTCTTTGGTGCTAGTAGAGACCAACCTAGGCTCCATTCCTCCTATCTTCACTCAATGGATACACGATGTAGTTGATGAATGTCCTATGTGTTGGTAGAGGTCAACATGGGCTTTAATTCCACTACATCCCACCATGTAATAATCTCTTATGGTTGATGTAATGTAGTATATCTATATGGGATAGCTATAGCTAACCATAGAGCTAGGTTCTTAGGGTTTTTGTTTCAACTAAAAATTTTGTGTTCTGGTAGAGGTTGATATGGGCTCCAATTCTCTTACACCCCACTATGTGGATACTCAAATAAAAATCCCTTATGGATGATGCCATGTGATATACCTGGATGGGACAACTATGACTGGCAATAGAGCTAGGTTATTAGGGTTTCTATTTCATATAAAAAATTTAAGTTACAAGCTTACTATAGTGGTAAGGACTTTGGTCTCTCTTTGGGGAGGTCTAAGGTTCAAACCCCACTTAGTATGAAGGGACCAGAACCCCTCATAAAAAATTTTTCTTTACCCTAACATTTTGAGTCCTTAGGGGCTAGGTGGATCAATAAGTTATGCGCTCACCAAGAAGAAACCTAGGTTCAAACCCTAAGGTTATGTCTGTTTGCAAAGCTAGTAGTTTGATTTGAATTCATTGAGTGCATACCATCTCGATGACATCAGTACCAATCTCAAGCAACCAATGGTCTTGCTCACACTTGTATTAATCAACAACAAGGTGGAATAGGAATTATAGGAGGTATCCCCAAGATTTGAACCCTCTTGGTAGTAGAAAAGTACTATATATGTAACCAATTCCCATATATATATATATAACAATATGGTTGTTGGAAATTTTGAGTAATTATACTGTCATTGATGTCAAGTGTTTGATGCAAGGTAAATTTCATTTTGATACAATAAAATTGGTAAAAAGAAATGGTTATAATATTTTATATTATAAGCCAAAGTGGTAAGTAGTTGATTAAAAGGTTGAAGACAAAATTTACACCAAAGGAAAGATAAATATCTAATATTATAATAATTAAGCCAAAATAGTTTATTAAAAGGAAGAATAAAAAGGTTGATGAAGGCCCCCATGCAAAAGTATTATTTAAATACTAAAGTTAATAATATAATATTTAAACAAAGTTAAATATTATATTAAATATAAAATTAAATTTGAAATTGGCAAAGGGCACCAAAATTCAAATTTAATAAAGGTTTCCGTCGGCGTTATAAAATGCTTTGAATGCATATAAAACAGAGAATCCAAATTATTTTCCGATCCACCAATGTAAAAAGTGCATGAATTAATTGATCGAGGAGTGCAAATAAAAGTGCTCGAAATCCATTTGTTGAGCAATGGGCATAAAATAAGGAGAATGTGACAGACATGTTGTTAAATGAGGGCTGATATCCCAAGTGGCATGTGAGTCTTGCGTAAGGTGCTAGCAGAGGAAAGGTGTGCAGTTTGATTCCCCCAAGCATCGTATTGAAGTGTTTTAATTCATTTTCATCGAAGTCAGTAAGGATAAATGGTGGAGGCCAAGGGTTAGGTTTCAACTACTTGGCTAGCACAATCGGTCGAGCGCTGCACTTGCAAGGTAGAGGTCGAAGGGTCGATTCCCATATGTGACTGCAAGGAATATTTTTTTTATTATAAGGTATGCTCCAAACTTTAATTAAATATTGTCTTTAGTGAATATTTGGCAGATGTGATTTGGTGAATAGTTTGGCATATAGGAGGTATAAGGAGAAACAAACTTTTGCATAATATTTAAATATTATTGTTGCTAGTAATCTTAAATGCAAATATTGGAATGATAAGTTTGTAAAGGGTTTATTTAAAATTATAATTCTTGGTCCTTGGACATTAAAATAAATTGGAAATTAGTTTATGATAGAGGGAGATAAAATGTGTAAAAAGCAATGTTATTGTTTTTAATTCTTACTTTATAAAAGGGTGATTGTTGAGAGAATTTTGTTGAGGTTTAATGCATTGTCCTTGAGAACAAAAGAAGAGTCCTTGAACATTATTTTTAGAATTATTTGAGCACCTTATTGAGGAAAAATTCATGTGGATATTTTAGATATAGAATATTGCTATCTAACCTTGAAGTGGCACAAAAGAAATTGGTTGTGGTTAAGACAAGTTTTGAAGACATATCTTTATCAAAGCAAATAAAGAGGTATGGGCACATTATTCTTTGTTTAAAGTTTTTTGTTGAAGTGAATGCTTTGGAACATAAGATGGAGAGAAAAGGATTGTTTGATAAGCATTGTGAAGAACACAATCTTATACTGAGAGGGGAGGTGAAAAATATCTTTTGAATCCTCTGAATCAAGTTCGTGGATCTCTATCCATAGGAGAACTCCTTATTTTCTCTGGTTGGTGATATTATAGAAGAGTTGTTACCTCCAATGCACTGGCTTATGGATCTCTATCCACTGAAGACTCATGTACTCACTCAAAATACTTGTCCTCACTACCTTTGATAATGGACCTCTATCCACTGGAGACTGTCGTCCTCTATACTATATCACCTCTAAAGCTTTATTTGAAATATGTACTCAACATAGTCCTTCAGTCTAGCATAAATCTGCTCAATCTATGCCTCTGGTCTGGCACAAATTTGTCCTCAATTCTACACCAATTCTATCCTTGAATCTGTACTAAAAATTCCTTCGGTCTAGCACAAATATATCCTCAATCCTTAACTCAAAGATTGACTCAATATCAAATCAAATCTATTGGATCTACCCTAAACCTTAACTCAAGGTTTGAACAAATCAATCAATCAACTCTGATCACGAGCCTTCTCAAATATTTGTCTCAAATTTGTCTTTTAAGCTTCCACAAAATCTCACACTAATCAATATACAAGTCCTCTCTATAACTTGTCTAATATGCTCAATAAGTTTTCTCAATAACTTAACCAAATATGCTCTCAATCTATATGGTAAGCTTCCACAAAATCTTACTCAAATCTGTTCACAAGTCTTCTCAAAGACTTACCTCAAATCTGCTCAACAAGTCCACACTAGAACTTGTCCAATCTTATAGAAACATAAATAGAATTGTTAGAGACTCAATATGCTCTATACTCATCACAATGCTCAATCACTTTCAATCACTCTTTCATAAATATACATAGAATTGTTAGAGACTCAGTATGCTTCAACTCAATCACTTTCTCAATTCAATTCATAATATAGAATAGTTTGTTTTATGGAACTTGAACAATCACTTCACACATCCACTTGACTAGGCTTAACCAAATTTACTCAATCAATCTCTCAATGAAATAATCCTTGCTCACAAACCCTAGTCCAAGCATATGATCCTTCACTCAAAATGTTTCCAACAATGCTTAACAAAAAATCTCACATAACAATGTTCTTTTCAAAACCCTAGTTCAAGTTCTTTGCTCAACAACTCACTTCATTAACAATGCTTATAAAAAAACTCTCACATAACAATGATACTCATGTTCTTTTTAAACCCTAGTTCTTTGCTCAACCAATGGCTTCAACAACAATGCTTATAAAAAAAGGTTTTAATAACAACTCTTTATTACAGAAAACCTTGAAGCATTAATTCAAACGCACTCAATAAGGAATCCCTAATCAAATCCTTTTCACTCCAAACTTATTTTTAGAAAACCAATCAATCAACTCAACTATGGAATAATGTGCTCATACCTTTTCTTGATGATGAAGAAACCTCAAATATCTGTCACAATCACAACCACTTCTATGCCAAACTTAAAGAGGTTAGAGGATAAATCTCTCTCACAATGTAATACAAAAACTCAATTACACCTTATCACTCCACCTTTAAAAACAACCATCAACATACATAAAATATTTTTCCAATAACACCTTATAATATCCCAATTAAAATAAATTTAACATCCACAAAAATTTAACTCAAAAACCTCTTTAATTAAATTTTAATGGCAAGAAGAACTTTGGAAAAAATAAAATCCACTTTCCTTATAAATTTAATAGCATAAATCAATTACCAAGCAAGCAACTTTTCATTTACCCTTATAACTCCCTACCTTAGGAAAATAATTAGGCAAATAAAAAATTATTTAACTAAAAGGTACCTTTGCCACTTATGGTATTCGAACCCACAATCACTGCCTCCTCGTGTGCCCTAGTCACAGGCTTGACCATCATGCGTGCTAGACGCATGCTTGGAATGCTAAGAGCACCTTGTGCTCTTTATTCCAAGTCTGGTGCTCTAAATGAGTGCATGCCAAAATATTTTCATTTCAGCTCTCAAGACAAACATGCCAACAACCTCCATGCGAATCGATCGTGGTCACTTCCACTCCCAACGTTCTCATGAAACACGCACTGCCAATGGAGAACACTATCCAATGGGAGTGAGACCTTAAGCCCTCCTGCTTTGTATTCTTCCTGGCGCTAAAAGACAACACAACTTTTCTCTTCTTCCTCAATGATTTCACAAAATACACTTTGCTCGGTCGCATGAATTTTAATCAATGAAGGCTAGTTTTTAATGCCCCTTTGGCATAGTATTTATATATGAAATTCACCATATGACATAGACATCGGCACTACACTAAATTTTATGACGTCGACACTTTTATTGCCTTTATAATTTATAAATTATTTAAATTCTAAAAGAATTTAAATTTTATAAATTATATTTATAAACCTTTGAATTAAAGCCTCCTTGAGATAAAATTTAAACCTTTATTTGTACTCCACTGATTTGATGAAAATTACTCTGCCACCATGGTTTTAATGAAAGCCTTAATAAAACAATATTTTATTCAACTCTTCACATTTCTCTTGACGTCAATGACGGTGTACTCCATGGTATTAATGACAGCTTCATGTGTTCACTTTGGAATCAATTACAACTAAATGAGCTTAAAATGTCCAACACATTGTTGAAAATATTTGAGTTAGGGTTTGAGACCTATATTGTGTTCTTTGTTGGAAGAAACTTTGAAAACACTTGTTAGGGTTTGTGAGCAAGTTGTGCTTCATTGGTTGAATGACTGTGTGAAAATTTTGAGCATTGGTTTTGAGTGATATTGAAAGTGAATGTGCAATCATTAGAAATTGGATTTGTGAAAGCAAGTGTGTGCATCAAGAAGATAGGTGTCATGCTATACTAGATCTATCTTTAAAAAGAAATAAATATGAGATGTGTGAAAGCAACAAACTTAATGATTGAGTAGAACATATTGAGCTATTCGATAGAGCATATCATTCTCTATATGTTCTAGAGGTTAAATGAATTCTGAGTAGAATATATTTTGTTCTAAGAAAGAATTTATGAAAAATATATAAGCTTTTCTTGTGTGCAAGGTTTAGAAATATTTTGTAGAGTGTTGTGAGAAGGCTTGAAGGTAGATTTGAGCAAGTCTTTTGAGAAGGCTCAAAGGTTGATTTAAACAAGTCTTTTGAGAAGTATTGAAGGGAAATTTGAGCAAGTCTTTTGAGAAGGCTTAAAGGTAGATCTGAGCAAGTCTTTTGAGAAGGCTTGAAGGTAGATTTGAGGAAGTATTATGAAGAATTGAGATAGATTTGAGAGCAGGTTTGGTTGCTGATTTGATCAAGCTTTGTGTTAAGGCTTGGGAATATATTTGAGATAGAGTTTGGTGTAAACTAGTGAGCAGAGTTGGAGAATATTTGTGCTATACTTAGGACAGAGTTTGGTGTATATTTGAAATAGAGTTTAGTATAAATTTGAGATACAGTTAGAGAAAATTTTTACTAGACTTGGGATAGAGTTTGGTGCATATTGAGACTGAGTTGAGAGAAATATTTTGAGATGACATTGTTGCGGGCCAAACAAGGTGAATGGTTTCCTATTTTTGTCACATGCCCATGCATTTAATTATCAACCCAGGGAGCTTTGTAAACTTGTGAAGAGTCAAAATTAGGTTACTACAATACCACTGGAGGTGAATCTGCTAATCCTACGTTTGGGGGGTGTTCTTGAAATGGTTGTCAATCATTCCTGCACTCCTCAATAAATTACGTAAGAAGAACATAATTAAATCTACAGAAATAAATCATGTACACACTCCTAAAAATAAACCTACTGCAAATACTGGAACTAGCAAACTAATGAACGTTCCTATGAGAGCAATAAACTAATTAAAGTAAATAGACAACAAGGAAATGGGGAAGAAATATTGGCTTGGAGTGGGCCCAGGCTCCAGTAGCTTCTTCCCAATAGAACACACACTTAGAACTTCGGGAACTAGAATATATTTATCAACGTATTACAATCTATCTTCTACAATTCAAAATAGATCTTTATTAATTAATTCTATATCTCTCAGAATGATCTGTGTGTGTTTATATAACACACTCGTAGAACTTCTATTATAGAAGTGGTTACAACAGTCGATTCTTCCCAGACTAAATTAGAATAATATGGCAATGCAATCGACGTCTGACATTTTGTTCTGATGGTGGCATGTTCATTTTGGTTCGTGCTTTGCTTGGTGTTGGTAATACATTTTGATACATTGGTGCTATCTCTAATTTAGCTCTACATGATGCAGAGCTAGAACTACACTAGCCGTTGCCATCCATGTCGTTCAACTCTGGTCAACGGACAAAGAATTAGTGGTGCCTTCTGGTTGTAGGGAGGCGCTTACCTTCTATTAGCGCCTTCTGGCTGTGGGGAGGCGCTTGCCTTCTATTAGCGCCTTCTGGCTATGGGGAGGTGCTTACCTTCTATTAGCGCCTTTCAACTGTGGGGAGGCGCTTGCCTTCTATTAGCGCATTCCGGCTGTGGGGAGGCGCTTGCCTTTGGTTGGTGCCTTCCGGTTGTAGGGAGGCGCTTGTCTTTGGTTGGCACCTTCCGATTGCAGGGAGGCGCTTGCATTCAGTCGATGCCTTCCGACTGTAAGGAGGTGCTTGCATTCAGTTGACGCCTTCCGACTATAGGGAAGTGTTCATATTTAGTGGGTGCCTTTTGACTGCAGGGAGGTGCTCGTATTCAGTTGGCGCTTTTCGACTGCAGGGAGGCATTTTTTCCCTTGGCACCTTTTGGTTGCAAGGAGGCGCCTACGTTCTCTACATTGACCCCCAGTGAAATAAAGTGCTAGGTCCATCAAAAGACCTCGATCATTCCAAATCTAACTAAATCAACTGCAATTCCACAAAACATACTAAAAGCGCACAAATTAGATAACACGCATAATTATATCAAATATCTATATAATCATTCATAAAAGTACGCAATCCTTATTATACAGCTGCATATTGATCCAAGAAATATGTACAAAATATGAGCATTTCTGGTGCTCATCAGACATAGTAAATAGGATAGTAGTCTCCAATGGATAGAGATGTGTTAGCCAATGTAGTGGGACAACGGTCTCCTATGGAGAGGGATCCACAAGCCAGAATAGTGGGGGTAGAATTCTTCTAGAAGATCACCAACTAGAGTAAAGGGGATAGAGTTATCATGTGGAGAGAGATCCATGAACCAAAGTAAGGGAAAATAGTTCTCATGTGGAGTGTGATCTGTGAACCAACTGGAAAGATAGATTTCTTCTATGGAGAGAGATCCACAAACTAGTTGAGGAAATAGAGTTCTCATGGATCAAGTTCCACAAACTAGAGAAAAAAGGAAAGAGTTCTCCTATGGAGAGAGATACATAAATCAGAGCATAGGGGATTGGTGTATCCTTTAGATATAGGTCCATAAATATTGTAATAGTGAATCGATCCCAAGAGATTTGTTGAGAAAATTTAGTGGAAATATTTTCTTCATGGAGTAACCTACATTGGGTGAACCACATTAAATTTATGTCTCTTGTGTGTGATGATTTGTGCATTTATTTTATTACTGCTTTTGATATTTCTATTAATAGTACTAGATAATATTATTTTGGAAAGAAAAGTAAAATTTGGTCTTATAATGTTCACCCCACTCTCTTGGTATAATATTGTGTTCTTCAATGGGTATCAAAGCGGGTTCCTTCGAAAGAGTCTAATAGATTGAAGGAAGAAATTACAAGAACACATATGGCATCACAAAATGGATCTTCATCAAATAAGGCACCATTGTTTTATGGGAACAATTATGCCTTCTAGAGCATAAGAATGAGGACTTACTTGATTTCACAAGGATATGAGACACGACAAGCATTTGAGGATGGGTTCACACCTATAGCTAATCCTCCCATAAATAAATATGGTAAGATATTATATGTGAATACTACCAAGGCCATGCATGTAATATTAAGTGGATTGCATGAATCAAAATTTGTGAAAGTTATGCATTCCAAATCAGCAAAAAAAAATTGGGAAAAATTGAAGCAAACCTATGACGGAAATAAAATTGTCAGTATGGTAAAACTACAAAACCACAAGAAAATGTTTGAATATATAAAGATGGAAGAAGAGGAATATATTACTACATACTTACTTCATGTGGATAAGATTTTTAATACCATGCGTGGACTTGGATTTGAAGTTCAAGAATCCAATGTTGCTCAGAACGTTTTGAGGGCACTTTCTACAAGGTATGATGGAAAAGTTTTAGCTATAGAAGAGATTAAAGATATTGAGTAGTTGACTATGGATGAGCTACATGGAATTATCATAGATTAGGAGATAAGAATAGTAAAGGATCCTAACTCCAAGAAAGATACAACCTTCAAAGCATGAAAGAAGACAAAGGATAAGAAGCCAGAATCAAGCAGTGATGAATAAGCTAACTATGGTAGAAGAAACAAGAAGGAATCAAGAAAGCATAAAGGTATGAAAATAGTAAAATGTTTTAATTGTGGAAATTTATGTCACTATGCATCTAATTTTACAGAAGTTGGAAGTAGTAGCAGTGAAGAGAAATAGGATCATAAGAAAAAGGAAGGAAGATAATCCAGGTTTGAAAAGAAAAATAGGTATGGTCAAAACAAGCATGAAAAACATTATTTCAAAGGCACAAGAAGCATTTCTATGTTGATAAGGGAAGCAAGGCTTCAAGTGAAAGTGATGAAATATCCTCAGATAGTGAATAAGAAGAAATTATATTTTTAGTAATAGAATAGCAATAAAATGCTTCTATTAAAGGTAAACTTGAAAAGTATGAGGATGTTATTGAAAACCAAGAAGTAAAACAAGATTCAAAAATGAAGAGGAAGGCACAATAGATCTAGAAGTAGAACTTATTGCTGCTATTAAAGAATTGAAAAAGGTTAGAAAGTAGAATTCAAAATTCAAGGTTCAAGTTCAAGAATGTGATGAAGAAAAATAAAAGCTTATACAAGACCTAACAAACTCAATAGCTAAGACAAGGATATTTAAAGAAAATTTAGAGACAAATGTCTTAGAATGTGAAATATTAGAACATGAGGTAGTTTCACTAAGGATGGGAGTGAAAGTGTCTAAGAAAAATCTACATAGGTTTGGGAAAAGTTCAAAGACTTTGGACAAGATTATCAATGTATAAAGATCTTCATATATCAAAATAGGACTTGGTTTTGAAGAAATACAAGGGAAACAAGAAGAAGGATCAAGCTCAAGCTCAAAATAAGAAGAAGTTTTAGAGGAAGAGAGTGAAGAAGAAATTAAGACTTATGAAGATAAGTCAAAGAATAAAAGCTTCACTAAGAAAGGAAACAATGCACAAACAAGGTACATGGATCATCACAAAGAAGAGAGTAAGATACCAGTGGGATCAATGCAATATTTCTTTAAAGGATGTTGCTTTTCATGTAACAGGTTTGGTCACAAGGCTATGCATTGCAAGACTCATGAAAAGAAGGAATATGGTTTTACCAAGAAGAACTTCAAATATGGACATCTCTTTCAAGGGTATTGCTACTCTTGTAATCGATTTGGTCACAAAGCAATCCAATGCAGGGTTCATGACAAAAACGAGTATGGCTTCACCAGAAGGAACTTCAAGACATTTGTACCTTCTATGAACTACAAAATTAATTATAAGTGCAATAATCTAGGGCATAAGACCAAGTGGTGCAGAATATAGTTTCCAGAGATTCCAAAAACAAGCAAGAACATGGACACTCAAAAGGATCAAAAGGGTATGTTGAGAAAGAAGGTTGACAAAGAAAAAGAGCATTGTATGCTGGGAGTAGAAATAATCCCACCCCAAAATTAATCACCTCAAGGAGAGGAGGTGGGGAGGGGGATGAACTAAGAGTCTTATCTTTAGCCCCAAATGTGTCCCTTTGTCATTGATGTCAAAGAGAAAGAGTATTTACTAAGGGGCAACAATTTATCAGGTGAAGCAGATTTGGGAAAGCAAGGGAAAATATTTTTTTATAAAAGGGTTGCTATCAATGACAATGGGGAAGATTGTTGGAAATTTTGAGAAATTATGTTATCATTGATATCAAGTGTTTGATGCAAGGCAAAGTTGATTTTGATACAAGAAAACTGGTAAAAAGAAATGGTTATAATATTTTATATTATTAGCCAAAGTGGTTGATTAAAAAGTTGAAGATAAATTTTACGCTAAACAAAAGAGAAGATATTATAATATTTTAATATTATAATAATTAATTCAAAAGAGCTTAAATAAAAGGAAAAATAAAAAGGTTGATGAAGGCCCCCATGAAAAATTATTGTTTAAATACTAAATTTAATAATATAATATTTAAAAAAGATAAATATTATAATAAATATAAAAAAAAAAATTGAAAATGGAAAAGGGTGCCAAAAATTCCAATTTAATAAATGTTTTTGTCAATGTCATAAAATGCTTCGAATGCATAGAAAAGGGAGAAGCCAAATTATTTTTCGAGCCACCAATGTAAAAAGTGCATAAATTAATTGATCGAGGAGTGGAGAGAAAAGCACTCGAAATCCATTCATCGAGCAGGAGGCAACAAATAATGAGAAGGTGATAGATGTGTTGTTTCAACGAGGGCTAGTAGACCAAGTTGTAGGCGGGTCCTACTTAAGGTGCTGGCAGAGGAAACGTGTGCGGTTTGATTCCCCCAAGTGTCATCTTGAAGTCTTTTAATTTATTTTCATTGGAGGCAACAAGGATAAAAGGTGAAGGGCAAGGGTTAGGTCTCAACCACTTGGCTAGTGCAAGCGGTCGAGCATTGCGCTTGGAAGGTAGAGGTTGGAGGGTCAATTCCCATTTTCGACAACAAGGACTAATTTTTTTTATTATAAGCCCTGCTCCAAAATTTAATTAAATGTTGGCTTTAGTGAATATTTGGTGGATGTGATTTGGTGTATAGTTTGGCATATAGGAGGTATAAGGAGAAATAAACTTTTGTATAATATTTAAATATTATTGTTGCTAGTTATCTTATATGCAAATATTGGAGTGATAATTTTGTAAATGATTTATTTAAAATTGTAATTCTTGGTTCATGGACATTAAAATAAATTGATAAAGGGTGATGTTATTGTTGGTAATTCTTGCTTTATAAAAGATAAATTGTTGAGAGAATTTTGTTGAGGTTTAATGCATTGTCCTTGAGAACAAAATAAAAGTACTAGAACATTATTTTTAGAATTCATTGAGCACCTTATTGATGATTCATGTGGATATTTTAGAGATAGAATATTGCTATCTAACCTTGAAGTGGCACAAAAGGAATTGGTTTTGGTTAAGACGGGTTTTGAAGATATATCTTCATCAAATCAAATAAATAGGTATGGGCACATTATTCTTTGTTTAAAATTTTTTGTTGAAGATAATGTTTTGGAACATAAGGTGGAGAGAAAATGATTGTTTGATAATAATTGTTGAAAATATTTTAGTTAGGTTTTGAGACCTATATTGTGCTCTTTGTTGGAAGAAGATTTGAAAATACTTGTTAAGATTTGTGAGCAAGTTGTGCTTCATTGGTTGAATGATTGTGTGAAACTTTTGAGAATTAGTTTTGAGATATTCAAAGTGAATGTGCAAAAATTAGAAATCAAATTTTTGAAAGCAAGTGCATGCATCAAGAAGATATGTGTCATATGCTAGACTAGATCTATCTTTAAAAAGAAATAAATGTGAGACGTGTGAAAGTAACAAAATTTATGATTGAGTAGAACATATTGAGTTATTTGATAGAGAATATCATTCTCTATATGTTCTAGAGGTCAAATGAATTTTGAGTAGAATATATTTTGTTTGAAGAAGGTATTTTTGAAAATGATATAAGATTTTCTTCTATCCAGGGTTTGGACAAGTTTGGTACAGTGTTGTGAGAAGTCTTGAAAGCATATTTGAAAAAGTATTTTGAGAAGGCTTGAAGGTAGATTTGAGTAAGTATTTTGAGAAGGCTTGAAGATTGATTTGAGCAAGTTTTTTGAGAAGGCTTGAAGGTATATTTGAGCAAGTTTTTTGAGAAGGCTTGAAGGTAGATTTGAGAAAGTCTTTTGAGAAGGATTGAAGGCATATTTGAGGAAGTCTTGTGAAGACTTGAGACAAATTTGAGAGCAGGTTTTGTTATTGATTTGATCAAGCTTTGTGTTAAGGCTTGGGAATTGATTTGAGATAGAGTTTGGTACATATTTGTGAGTATATTTGGAGAATATTTATGCTAGAATTGGGATAAATTTTGGTGTATATTTGAGATAAAGTTACGTGTAGAAATGAGATAGAGTTAGAGAATATTTTTGCTATACTAGGAATAGAGTTTGATGCAGATTCAGACAAATTTGAGAGTAAGCATTGGATATGACAGAGTAAATAGGACAACAGTATCCAATAGATAGAGATATATTAGCCAATGTAGTAGGGATAGATGTCTCCTATGGAGAGAGATCCACAAGCCAAAGCAGTGGGGGTATAAGTTTTATAGACGATCACCAATTAGAGCATAGGGGATAGAGTTCTTATATGGAGAGAGATCCATGAACCAGAGTAAGGGGAAAGAGTTCTCATGTGGAGTATGATCTGTGAACTAGTTGGGAAGATAAAGTTCTTCTTTGGAGAGAGATCCAAAAACTAATTAAGGATATAGAGTTCTCCTATATCAAGTTCCACAAACTAGAGAAAAGAGGAAAGAGTTCTCCTGTGGAGAGTGATACACAAATCAAAGCATATGGGATTGGTGTCTACTTTGGACAAATATCCATAAATATTGTAATAGGGAATCAATTATTAAGATATTTATCGAAAAAATTTAGTGGAAATATTTTCATCATGGAGTACCCTACATTGGGTGAACCACGTTAATTTGTGTCTCTCTTGTGTGTGATGATTTGTGAATTTATTTGATTACTTATATTGATATTGATATTGATAATATTGGATAAATTATTTTGGAAATAAAAGTAAAATTTGATCTTATGCTATTCACCCCTCTATCTCAGTATAAGCTTGTGTTCTTCAATTGGTATCAAAGCGGGTTCCTTAGGAAGAGTCTAACATCTTGAAGGAAGAAATTACAGGAACACATATGGCATCATAGAATGGATATACATCAAATAAGGTACCATTGTTTTATGGGAACAATTATACCTTCTAGAACATAAGAATGAGTACTTACTTGATGTCACAAGGATATGAGACATGGTAAGCAGTTGAGGATGGGTTCACACCTACAACTAATCATCGCACATATAAAAATGGTAAGCTATTACATGTGAATAATTCCAAGGCCATGCATGTAATCTTAAGTGGATTGTATGAAGAAAAATTTATGAAATTTATGCATTTCAAATCAGAAAAATAAATTTGGAAAAAATTGAAACAAACCTATGAGGGAAATAAAAATTTCAATATGGTAAAAGTACAAAACCACAAGAAAAGGTCTGAAGATTTGAATATGGAAGAATAGGAAGACATTGCTACATAATTAACTTATGTGAATAATATTGTTAATACCATGCCTAGACTTGGATTTGAAGTTGAAGAATCCAATGTTGCTCTAAAATTTTTGAGGTCACTTCCTACAAGGTATGATGGAAAAGTTTTAGCTATAGAAGAGATTAAAGATATTGAGAATTTGAATATGGATGAGCTACATGAAATTCTCATAGCTTATGATATGATAATAGTAAAGGATCCTAACTCCAAGAAAGATGTAACTTTCAAAGCATCAAAGAATATAAAGGATAAGAAGTTAGAATCAAGTGGAGAATCAAGTAGTGATGAAGAAGCTAACTATGGTAGAAGAAACAAGAACTCAAGAAAACACAAAGGTATGAAAACAGTAAAATGTTTTAATTATGGAAATTTTGGTCACTATGCATCTAATTGTCCAAAATCTGGAAGCAGTAGCAGTGAAAAGAAATAGGATCATAAGAAAAGGAAGGAGAAAAATCTAGGTTTGAAAAGAAAAATGGGTATGGTCAAAAAAATCATGAAAAGAAGTTCTTTCAAAGGTATAAGAAGCGTTTATATATTGATAAGGGAAACAAGGCTTCAAGTGACAGTGATGGAAGATCCCCATATAGTGAAGAAGAAGAAATTCTATTTTTGCAATAGAATAGGAAAACAATGCTTCTATTAAAGGTAAACTTGAAAATTATAAAGATGCTACTGAAAACAAATAAGTAGAACAAGATTCAAAAAATGAAGAGGAAGGCACAGTAGATATAGAAGCAAAAATTATTGCTTCTCTTAAAGAATTAAAAAAGGTTAGAAAGCAAAATTCAAAATTCAATGCTCAAGTTCAAAAATGTGATGAAGAAAAAAAAGCTTATACAAGACTTGACAAACTCAATAGCTAAGACAAGGAGATTTAAAGAAAAGATAGAGGTAAAAGTCTTAGAATATGAAATATTATAACATGATGTAGTTTTAATAAGGATAGAAGTGAAAGTTTCTAAGGAAAATATACATAGGTTTGGGAAATGTTCAAATACATTGGACAAGATTATCAATGCACAAAGATCTTCATCTATCAAAACAGGACTTGGTTTTGAAGAAAAACAAGGGAAACAAGAAGAAGGGTCAATATTAAGCTCAAAAGAAGAAGTTTTAGAGGAAGATATTTAAGAAGAAATTGAGACTTATGAAGATAAGTCATATAATAAAAGCTTCACTAAGAAAGGAAACAATGCACAAAAAAGGTATATGGATCATCACAAAGAAGAAAGGAGTAAGAGACCAGTGGGTTCAAGGCAAGATTTCTTTAAAGTATGTTGATTTTCATGTATCAGGTTTTGTCACAATGCTATGCATTATAGGACTAATGAAAAGAAGAAATATGGTTTTACCAGGAATAACTTCAAATATGGATATCTCTTTCAAGGGAATTGCTACTCTTGTAATCGATTTGATCACAAGGCAATCCAATACATGGTTCATGATAAAAAAGAGTATGGATTCACCAGGAGGAACTTCAAGATATTTGTTCCTTATATGAACTACAACATTAAGTGTTATAAGTGCAATAATCTAGGGCATAAGGCCAAATGGTGCAAAACATAGTTTCCAAAGCTTCCAAAAACAAGCAATAACAGGGACACTCAAAAGGATCAAAAGGGTATGTTAAGAAAGAAGGTTGACAAAGGAAAAGAGCATTGTATGATGGGAGTAGAAATACTCCCACCCAAAAATTAATCATCTCAAGGAGATGAGGTGGGGAGGGGGCTGAGCTAAGAGTATTTTATTTAGCCCCAAAAGTGTCCCTTTGCCATTGATGTCAAAGGGGAAGAGCATTCTGTCAGGGGAAGCAGATTTGAAAAAATAAGGAAAAAGGAATTTTTACAAAAGGGTTGCCATTAATGACAAAGGGGGATATTGTTAGAAATTTTGAGAAATTATGTTGTCATTGATGTCAAGTGTTTGATGCAAGGCAAAGTTCATTTTGATACAAGAAAATTGGTAAAAGGAAATGGTTATAATATTTTATATTATTAGCCAAAGCGGTTGATTAAAAAGTTGAAAATAAAGTTTATGCCAAAGAAAAGATAAAATATTATAATATTTTAATATTATAATAGTTAAGACAAAAGATCTTATTAAAAGGAAAAATAAAAAGGTTGATGAAGGCCCCCATGAAAAAGTATTATTTAAATACTAAATTGAATAATATAACATTTAAACAAATTTAAATATTATATTAAATATAAAATTAAATTTGAAATTGGAAAATGGTGCCAAAAAATTCAAATTTAATAAAGGTTTTCGCCAATGTCATAAAATGCTTCGAATGCATATAAAAGGGAGAATCCAAATTATTTTTCGAGCCACCAATGTAAAAAGTGCACGAATTAATTGATCAAGGAGTGGAGAGAAAAGCACCTTAAATCCATTCATCGAGCAAGAGGCATAAAATAAGTAGAAGGTGGTAGACGTGTTGTTTCAACAAGGGTTGGTAGACCAAGTTGCAGGCGTGTCCTACATAAGTTGCTGGCAGAGGAAAGGTCTGTGATTCGATTACCCCAAGCATCGTCTTTATGTATTTTAATTCATTTTTGTTGGAGGTAGCAATAATAAAAGGTGAAGGGCAAGGGTTAGGTCTCAACCTCTTGGCTAGTGCAAGCGATCGAGCATTGCGCTTGGAAGGTATATGTTGGAGGGTCAATTCCCATCTACGACAGCAAGGAATAATTTTTTTTATTATAAGGTATGCTCCAAAATTTAATTAAATATTGGCTTAAGTGAATATTTGGTGGATGTGGTTTGGTGTATATTTTCTACATTGAAGAAGCAATTGATAGCTCATATTATAGTGATAGAGATAAGTCAAATTATGAAAAGGAAGAACATATATTCCTAGTAATAGAAGGTGAAATAGAATAGTGCTTTGTGTGTGGTCAAAGAGATCACAGATCAGGATATTGCAATGGCTTCAGTGATAGTGAAGATGAGATGACACATCAAGGAAACAGGTATGGTCAAAGAAATCTTGAGAGTTTGTTTTCTATAGAAGATTATAATGATATTAGTGACAGTGAAGATGAAGAAGGGTTTTTCTATGGGATAAAAGAAATAGAAGAAGAACATTCACTCCAAACAGAAGAAATCCCACTTTTGGAAATAAAAAAAGAAGTTAAACAAGAGAATATTGTGAGAAATATAGATGTCTCAGTTGATCTAAAGGAAGACTTCAATGATATCCATGAGCAACTACAAGAGGTTAAGGAAAATCTAAAAGAATTGAGATGTTCCCTAATTAAGAAGTTTGATTCATCACATGACTCAAAAGGTCAAGATATTTTCACTAAGAAGGAAACATGTATTTTAGAGACAACAAATATTGATGCCAATTTGCTATTTGACACAAATAAAGAGAAAGAAGAGGAAGGTTCCAAACCACCAAAGGTCTCATATTTCAGGTCTGTGGAATCACACTCAAAAGAAAAGGAATTTCTAAAAGATGAAAGCAAGGAAGCACCTAAGATTTATGAAGAAATTTCCAAAGTTCCTATGGCTAAAAACATCCAGTTTGGATCTTATTTTGAGATGGGTGAATCAAGTTCAAAAGGAAAAGAAATTCTTGAAGAAGAAATCAAGGAAGAAATTAAGGAAGAGGATTTAGATGCTACAAATAAAATTCAAGGATACAATGCACAATTCAAATATGATTACAAGGATAATTATCAATAAAGGTATGAGGAACCAAGGCATGAACAAAGGGATTTTCAAGGACATTTGTTTTCTTGTAATGGATTTGGACATAGGGCTATACACTGTAGGATCCATGGATCATAGAAGTTTGATTTTGCTAGAAGAAACTTCAAAGGAATAAGGTATGGTTTTCATGGACATTGCTTCATATGCAACATGATTGGTCATAGAGCTTCTCAGTGCAAAGAAAATGAGCAACATGGTTTTGGTTTTAGAGCTACACAAATAAGAATTCATGGTCATAATGGTCATGAAAACAAAACTTCACAATACAGGGTTCAAGAAAGGAATGGATATGGAAATTATTTCAAGAAATAATTTAGGATATGGGTGCCATCCAAAGGTTACAATATCAAGTATTTTAATTATAATAACTTTGGAAATTTGCAAAATGGTGTAGGAATCAATTCCAAACAAATTCAAAACAAGAAGGTCAAGTAGTTTCAAGGCAAGAAGGTCAAAAATGTTCAAGACAAGAAGACCAAGTAATTCATCATGAGAAGGATATCAAAAGAATATGGAAGGAATTTTATAGAGGATGAAGAACACAAGCTTATACTGAGAGGGGGGTGAACAGTATAAGACCTCTTTTTACTTTTTCCTTTATACTTCAAAATAGTAAAGCAATAGACCCAAAGCAATATCAAAGAAATGCACAATATCATCCACAAAGTGACATCAATTTTAACGTGGTTCACCCAGAATGGCTGGGCTACGTCCACAAAAATTTTCTCTAAAAGTTATCTCAAAGTTATTTGGGAATCCTTCCCAATTACAATGTTTATGAGCCTCAGCCCAAAGGATATACCTTCCCCGAATCAGAATTTATGAGCCTCTGCTCAAAGGAGATACCTTCCCCTCTATCTGAATTTATGAGCCTCTGTTCAAAGGAGATACCTTCCCATCTGCTATGAATTTATGAGCCTCTGATCAAAGGAGATACCTTCCCCTCTACTCTGGAAATGATCCCTCAGAAGATCAACTGCCTCTACCTCTTTCCAGCACATGGAACTCCTTTCCACCAAAGACCTCCTGTCCTTAATGCTTAGCCTAAGAGACCTCTACCTTCTATGATCACGTCCACAACAGATCATCAACCTATACCAAACACAGTTAGTTGATCTAGTACAAGTCTTCCTCTATCTGTCATATCTATCCAACACTTGAACAAATCAATCCTCTGCACACAAGCCTTCTCAAAGACTTGCAAAATCTGTCCTCAGGTTCTTCTCAAAGAACCAGTGCTCCTCTGTCCTCAAGTTTTTTGATAGAACTATAAAAACTTAGCTCACAAGTCCTCTGCTAGGACCTGTCCAAATATTCTCACAAGTCCCCACCGAAACCTATCCAAAACTGCTCACAAGTCCCCACCGAAACCTATCCAAAACCTTCTCACAAGTCCCCACTAGAACCTGTCCAAAACTGCTCACAAGTCCCCACTAAAACCTATCCAAAACTACTCACAAGTCCCCACCGGAACCTGTCCAAAACCTGCTCACAAGTCCCCACCAAAACCTGTCCAAAACTACTCACAAGTCCCCACCGAAACCTGTCCAAAACATCAGCAAGCTCACCAAGAAAAACTTTCTTAGTAGGAAATCACAAGGTGAATTGTTAGAGACCCAATGTGATTTTTCAAACTCATAGAAGCATAAAGATAATTGTTAGAGACTCAATATGTTCTATACTCAACTCCCAATATCAAAACTCAACTCAAATCAACTCAGCTCAAACTCAATCTCAAATCTGAAAACTCAACTCAAACTCAATATCAAATCTGAAAAACTCAACTCAAAACCAATCTCAAATCTGAAAACTCAACTCAATATCTGAAATGGATAGGATAGAATGCTTTCTTTCAAGAACATGAAACTCCAAAAATTTCCAACTATGCAAATAATCACATAACAATGATACTCATGTTCTTTTCACCATCAATTAGGGCTTCAACAACAATGCTCATAAAACAAGGTTCAATCAACACCATTCAACTCAAAACATAACCTTGAGGCATTTCACAATCAACATCAAAAAAGGAAACAAGTAGAACTCTTTTTCTCTCCAATATTGTTTGAACAAAAGCATCCACCAACTCAACTCGCAATAGCACACACAACTTTTCAAATCATCAATAAAGGAGTAAGCCCAACACTTTAACCAAGTAAAGAATAGCTTGATTATTACCAATTTAATGAAAGCAAATATCAATCTCAAATATGCCCACTTAAGGTTTCACAACTTCACACAAGAAGAAATTGACCTTAAAACATCATGCTTTCATTTCCATAAACAACCAAAAGCACTCTCAATATTACAAGAAAGATTTAACCCTTACACACCTTATTTCTCCCTTATAGTCTTATCACAAATAAAATTTATCTCTCATAAGAATGCAATAAGAAATTTCAACAACATCTTCAAAAATAATCTTTTATCAAAATACAAACAAGCTTTAAACTCCTTATAACTCCTAAGTTGTTTTTCCCTCTAACAAACTTCCTCCATCCGCAAAAACACTTAGCAAAAATTAATTTTGAAAATACCTTAGCCACATCAAAAATCACTATGGAGAAATTTGCACATGAATTCTAACACCACCATCTATGTCCACTTCATGAGGAAAAACCCTTTCGCAATATTCGAACGTGAAACCTCCCGTTCGGGTAGCGCGCCAATAGCCTAGCAGCTACTGGTGCGCCAAAGGCACCCGATGAGGTTTAAACCTCATGCTGTTAACCTTGATACTTCTACACAGGTATAAAATGAAACCACAGTCCTTTCCTTTCCTCTGCTATGACATGGTGACAATAAAATTTACGATGGATTTGACAAACGGCGAGTGCAGGCAAACGAACAACAGATCCACGAAAAACGGCGAATACACAGACGAATTTACAACAAGCAACTCCTTTCAAAATTCGGATGGGATCAATCTTTGTTTTCGTCGAGGGAGATTTATATGCAATTTACCATAATCTCTTTGACGTCGACGAGGTGTTTAACATGTCGACAAAGGTCTTTGGCTAGTGCCCACAAACTTGAAACATAGCGCCCACCTAGTTAAGCCATTTGCGCCATGGATTAGGAGAATCCATTGCAAATAATAATTTAATATTTATTTAAAAATAATTAAATGGAACCTTAACAAGGTTTTTAATTATTTAAATAAATACTTCCTCCTGGACCCAAATGCATTAAACCAATGCATCCACCGTAATATTTAAACTCGCCAACTTGGGGTTTGCAAAAGACCTTTGAAACTGTCATGCCGTAACCTTCATCAAAACAAAATATTTGACATCAAATCAAATTCCTTCAAGAGCTTCTTGACATCAATGACAAATTATACACTTGAGCAAAGGCAATGTACCCAAAGTACCCAAAATTTCTAGCAATCTCCCCCTTTGTCATTGATGGCAAACCTTTACTGAAAACACTTCTCAAGAGCCGAAACTGAAACCAATTGTGCTAACAACTGAGAAACTGTGCCCACAACTGAGAATATTCCTTTGAAGTTTTGCTCCCCCGAACTTGAAGCTTTCCTCTTCACTTTGAAGATCTCCCCCTTACTCATATCTCTCCCCCTTTGTCATCAATGGCAAAGGGCCACCTTTGGGGCTCGAGACTAAGAATGAGCCTCTTAGCTTAGTCCCTCCCCCACCTCCTGATTGAGGTGATTAATTCTAGGGTGGGATTAAAACTCCCATTAGGAATTGATCATCATCAACGTCTATAATTTCCTTTTCGGGCATTCTCTTGAACTCTTTGTCCATATTCCTGTTCTTGTCACTGTTCTTGTTCTTGTTCTCATCCCTATTCTTGTCCATGTCTTGATCCTTGGACCTGATCATGCCACTGTTCCTGTTCTTGTATTCTAGAATTTTAGCTCTACACTGTCTGATTATGTGACCTTCATTGTTGCACTTGAAACACTTGACGATGTTGTTTCTCTGAGCTAAACCTGATCTTTGAATCCACCTATTCTGACCAAACCTATTCTGGCCAAACCTGTTCTGACCAAACCTATTCTGACCAAACCTGTTTTGATCAAACCTGTTCCTGTTATTTACCTTGCAATAAACTGCCTTATGCCCAAACTGTTGACAAGAGTAGCAATACCCTTGAAAGAAACTAGCACTTCTGAAACTGTCATTTACCTTCTTCACTTGAGCCATGCAATGTGAAGCCATGTGACCAAACTTGTGACAAGTAAAACATCCGCCTTGAAACTTTCCTTTATTTTACCTCTTGGGTCCCGAAAACTTCTTCTTCTCATTCTGAATTCTGTTTTCTATTTCTGTGCATCTATCATTCAAGGACTCATGATCTGAAATACTTTCCTCATCAGAACTCTCTTCCTTTTGGAGTCTCTTACTAGACTCTCCAACTTGTTCCTTGTGTGGATTAACAAAACCAAGGATTGTTTTATCTGTTGTCTTTCTTTGACCTTTGATGAGTGACTTAACATTTTTGGAGCTATCTTGAAACCTATAAAGCTTATCCTTGTACTCTTTAGTTTCCACTTTCAAAGAAGCCATTTTCTGTTCTAACTCACTATACTCAAGAACCTTAGACTCTAACTCATCCTTGAGTTCTTGTGTCTTAGCTATAGAGAAGTCAAGACTTTCTATAAGATCATCTCTCTCCATACAACATTCATCTAAATTATCCTTGAGTCTAGCATTCTTATTTATTTCCTTTTTCAAAACACTAAGAGCACTAATAAGTTCACCTTCAAGATCTACTTCACCTTCCTCTATATCTTCCTCTATTTGTTTGCTTTTTGAATCATCAAAGCATTTTTCAGATTTCTTATCACTAGAGGTGCTACCCTTTTCAAAAACCATACATGCATCTTCCTTATAGTTTTCTGAAGCATCCTCATACATACTAGAAACAAAATCATTATTTGTGCAATCATCCTCAATGTGACCAAAGTTTCCACATATAAGACATTTCATGATAATGAATCTATGTTTCGGTTCTTCCTCTTTTTCTGATATGAACAAAATCTCATTTTCATCATCACTTGAAGAACTTTCACTATCACTACTAGAACACTTACTTGCTTTGTCTAGGTAGAAACTCTTCTTGTGCTTGTGAGAATACCTCTTTCCTTGATTGTTGTGCTCATCTTTGATCTTCTTGTGATGCTTGTGCTTTTCAGAATCCTTGCTCTTAGAATCCTGTTTATCTTCATCACTTTCATTCTTGGGAATAGTATAGTTAGTAGCATAATGACCAAACTTTCCATAATTGAAACATATTATATTTTTCACACTTTTGTGTTTTCTAGAGAACTTGCCTTTCTTGCTATAATATGCCTCTTCATCACTAGAAGACTCATCACTATCTTGAAGCTGTTTACCCTTGGATTCCTTGGTAGCCTTGAAAGTTGCCTCTTTCTTGACATCAACCTTTACTTGAGTTATCAACTCAAATGCTACAAGTATACTATGGAGCTCATCCTTTTTCAACTTATTCAAATCTTTAGCTTCCTTAATAGCAGAAATATTTTCACTAAATCTATTAGGAAGAGATCTTAAAATCTTATCACAAACATCATTTTCAACAATCTCTAGACCTAAGTCTTTCATGGAGTTAACAACCTCATCTATATGAAGCATGTAGTCACTAATATTTTCATCATCATTCATCTTGAGTTGTTCAAACATACCTTTGAAGTGTCTCAACTTGGCCTTTCTGACATTTGTATCACCTGTAATAACTACCTTCAACTGTTTCCACATTTCACTAGTTGTCTTGCAGTGAATCACTTTGGTGAGATCTGATTTCTATAAGCCTTTAAGGATTGCATTCATTGCTTTTGAATTGCTTTGATGTAGGAGCCTTTCTTCTTTAGTATTAGGACCATGTACATGAATAGTGTACTCATCTTCAATCACTTCCCATACCTCATTACCAAGTGCCATTAGATTAACCTTCATCCTTGCACTCCAAAGACAAAAATCTAACCCATCAAGAATAGGTGCTACATTGCCACTTGAATGATCCATTGTGTTCTTTACTAGATTTTCCTTCAAGCTGTTAAACTTTTTGAAGGCACCTGCTCTGATACCAATTGAAGAACACAAGCTTATATTGAGAGGGGGGGTGAACAGTATAAGACCTCTTTTTAATTTTTCCTTTATACTTCAAAATAGTAAAGCAATATACCCAAAGCAATATCAAAGAAATGCACAATATCATCCACAAAGTGACACCAATTTTAACGTGGTTCACCCAGAATGGCTGGGCTACGTCCACAAAAATTGTCTCTAAAATTTATCTCAAAGTTATTTGGGAATCCTTACAAATTACAATGTTTATGAGCCTCGGCCCAAAGGAGATACCTTCCCCCAATCAGAATTTATGAGCCTTTGCTCAAAGGAGATACATTCCCCTCTATCTGAATTTATGAGCCTTTGCTCAAAGGAGATACATTCCCCTATGCTCTAAATTTATGAGACTCTGCTCAAAGGAGATACCTTCCCCTCAGGTCTAGAAATGATCCCTCAAAAGATCAACTGCCTCTACCTCTTGCTAGCATGTGGAAATCCTTTCCACCGAAGACCTCTTATCCTTAATGCTTAGCCTAAGAGACCTCTGCCTTCTATGATCATGTCCATAGGATCTCAACAACCTGTACCAAACATAGTCAATCGATCTAGTACAAGTCTTCCTCTGTCTGTTAGATCTGTCCAACACTTGAACAAATCAATCCTCTGCACACAAGCCTTCTCAAAGACTTGCCAAATCTGTCCTTAGGTTCTTCTCAAAGAACCAGTGCTCCTTTATCCTCAAGTTCTCTGATAGAACTATCAAAACTCAGCTCACAAGTCCTTTGCTAGGACCTATCCAAATCTACTCACAAGTCCCCACCGAAACCTGTCCAAAACTGCTCACAAGTCCCCATCGAAACCTGTCCAAAACCTGCTCACAAGTCCCCACCGAAACCTGTCTAAAACCTACTCACAAGTCCCCACAAAAACCTATCCAAAATTGCTCACAAGTCCCCATCGAAACCTGTACAAAACCTACTCACAAGTCCCCACAGAAACCTGTCCAAAACTACTCACAAGTCCCCATCGAAACCTATCCAAAACCTTAGCAAGCTCACCAAGAAAAACTTTCTTAGTAGGAAATCACAAGGTGAATTGTTAGAGACCCAATGTGATTTTTCAAACTCATAGAAGCATAAAGAGAATTGTTAGAGACTCAATATGTTCTATACTCAACTCCCAATCTCAAAACTCAACTCAAATCAACTCAACTCAAACTCAATCTCAATTTCAATGCTCAACTCAAACTCAATCTCAAATTTGAAAAACTCAACTCAAAACCAATCTCAAATCTGAAAACTCAACTCAATATCTGAAATGGATAGGATATAATGCTTTCTTTCAAGAACATGAAACTCCAACAATTGCCAACTATGCAAAGAATCACTTAACAATGATACTCATGTTCTTTGCACCATCAATTAGGGCTTCAACAACAATGCTCATAAAACAAGGTTCAATCAACACCATTCAGCTCAAAACATAACCTTGAAGCATTTCACAATCAACATAAAAAAAGGAAACAAGTATAACTCCTTTTCTCTCCAATATTGTTTGAACAAAAGCATCCACCAACTCAACTCGCAATAGCACACACAACTTTTCAAATCATCAATAAAGGAGTAAGCCCAACACTTTAACCAAGTAAAGAATAGCTTGATTATTACCAATTTAATGAAAGCAGATATCAATCTCAAAGCTGCCCACTTAAGGTTTCACAACTTCACACAAGAAGCAATTGACCTTAAAATATCATGCTTTCATTTCCATAAACAACCAAAAGCACTCTCAAAATTACAAGAAAGATTTAACCCTTATACACCTTATTTCTCCCTTATAGTCTTATCACAAATAAAATTTATCTCTCATAAGAATGCAATAAGAAATTTCAACAACATATTCAAAAAGAATATTTTATCAAAATACAAACAAGCTTTAAACTCCTTATAACTCCTAAGTTGTTTTTCCCTATAACAAACTTCCTCCATTCGCAAAAACACTTAGCAAAAATTAATTTCAAAAATACCTTAGCCACATCAAAAATTGCTATAGAGAAATTTGCGCACAAATTCTAACACCACCCGCTGTGTCCACTTCACGATGAAAAACCCTTTTGCGATATTCAAACGCGAAACCTCTCGTTCGGGTAGCGCGCCAATAGCCTAGCCGCTACCGATGCGCCAAAGACACCTGATGAGGTTTAAACCTCATGTTGTTAACCTTGATCCTTCTGCACAAGGATAAAATGAAACCACAGTCCCTTCCTTTCCTCTGCTGCGACACGACAACAATAAACTTTACGACGGATTCGACAAACGACGAGTGCAGGCAAATGAACAACAGATCCATGAAAAATTATGAATACACAGACAAATTTACAGTGAGCAACTCCTTTCGAAATTTGGATGGGATCAATATTTGTTTTCATCGAGGGAGATTTATATGCAATTTACCATAAGCTCTTTGACATCGACGAGGAGTTTAACACGTCGGCGGAGGTCTTTGGCTAGCGCCCACAATCTTGAAACATAGCGCCCACCTAGTTAAGTCATTTGCGCCATGGATTAGGAGAACCCATTGCAAATAATAATTTAATATTTATTTAAAAATAATTAAATGGAACCTTAAATTTTTTTTTAATTATTTAAATAAATACTTCCTCCTGGACCCAAATGCATTAAACCAATGCATCCACCTGTAATATTTAAACCTGCCAACTTTGGGTTTGCAAAAGACCTTTGAAACTGTCATGCCGTAACCTTCATCAAAGAAAAATATTTGACATCAAATCAAATTCCTTCAAGAGCTTCTTGACATCAATGACAAATTATACACTTGAGCAAAGGCAATGTACCCAAAGTACCCAAAATTGCCAACAGAGGAAAGAAACAATGTAATATGGGAGTAAGTGTAATCCCACCCCAAAATTAATCACCTCAATATATAAGGTGGTGAGGGGGCTGAGCTTAAGATTCATATCTTTTAGCCCCATAGGTGTCCCTTTTGCCATTGATGTCAAAGGGGGAGAGATTTGAGTAAGGGGGGTAGCATTGAGTTAGATGGAGCAGCATCCAAAGAGAGCATTGAGTTAGGGGGAGCAGCCTCCAAAGAGAGTATTGAGTTAGGGGGAGCAGCCTCCATAGAGAGTATTGAGGTAGGGGGAGCAACTTTGATTCTTAGAGATGATTTTTACAGTGATTATGGTGATTTACAATAAATATGTTGCCATCAATGACAAAGGGGGATATTGTTGGAAATTTGAGTTATTTTATGTTGTTATTGATGTTACATGGATCATTGATGTCACATGGATCACACTGAGTTTTTGTGGCCAAAGCATTTCATAAATGAGCATTTATGATATTTTGGAGAGCATGGATATATACAGGGTTTCTGTGTAAACCAAGGCAGGCAAAATAAAAGGTTTTATTTAAAATTATAGATGGCATATTTGAAATGGATTTTTCTTAAAATCCATGTTGGCTTTTCGTTTCATCAAAAATGGTGCCCCAGTGAAGGAGATATTTAATTTTAAAATTAAAATTTAAAATTAAAATTAAAATTTAATTTATAGCACCGACATCAAAGAAAGGAAAAGGAATAAAACTGATATTTAAATTATAGCGCCGAAATCAAAGGAAATGATGAGGACATATATATATATATATATATATATATATATATATGCCCAAAGTTTTGATTTATTTTCCTAAGCGCTCGATCTCATATTTGTATTCAAATGGAAAAAGAGCCTGTGCATCGTGTGTCGAAGTGTGTGTGAAAAGAGTTTGAAAGGCCTATGATTTTCATGTTTGTTGAAGAGACTATTGTGGATTAATTCCAAATGTATAGGCATATTTAGCCTATTTTTTCATGTGCTATGTGTTACATAGGAGGTACTACGATCGATTCTCATTGGAGGTGTTTTGCTGTGTTGAAACGCATGAAGCGCATTTTGTTTTTGAAGGGCACAAATATTCGCAGCATAAGGTTTTGTTGTGTGCTCCTTTTGAGAACGTGAGGGCATGTGGCCCAAAAATAGGTTGGTTGTGGTTAAGGCACTGAGCAAGAAGGTCATGATATCGAATCCCATCAGCGACAGAGGCAAGTTAATAATTTTTAATATATTTTATTTTTCTAAAGTTGCCCTAGGAGGAATAAGGGTTATGATGCATGTTTAAAAAGGAGATATTTCTCGTGATTTATTTTTTAGAAGTATATCATATTATATATCTTTGGAAATATTATTCCGAGGGCTATTTTATTAACTTGCTTAGAGGGAGAAATAAGGTGTTTGGAAAGAGATATTTCGGATTTTGTAAAGAGGTTCAAAAGTGAAGGTTGCTTTGTTCTTTTTCAAAAGATATTAATCCAATTATGAAGTGACATGTTGTATGTTATTGAGTAGGAGTAATAAGGTGTTATTTGAATGTTAATGTTGTGTTATTAATCAAGATCTCTAACCCTTGTTGAAAGTTGAAAAAGAAAGTGTGTTGAGTGAGACTAATTTTGTGGACAACCAAAAGTTTTCTTCATATTCATAAAAGGTATGGGCACATTCTTCTATTGATTGTTTATGGTGGTTGATTTCTGAAATATCATTGGAGAGAAAAGGATTAATTGTGGTTTCATTTTTGAAAGTATTGGTTGAATGCTTCAAGTTTTTTTGGGTTGAGAGTTGCTATTAAATATTTTTTTATAAGAATTGTTGTTGAAGCCATTAGTTGTGTGAAAAACCTGAGATAGGGTTTGAGAAGAAAATGAGTATCATTGTTATGTAAATAATGTTTTATTAGCATTATTTTTGAAGCCCATTGGTTATGCAAAGAACTTGAACTTGAGAAGAACATGAGTATCATTGTTATATGATATTTGTGGTTGAGCATTGTTAGAAACATTTGAGTTGGTTGATACATGCTTGGACTAGGGTTTGTATGAAAGAGTTTCTCCTTGTGGTAGTTGGTTGAGAAAAGTTGTTTGAGCCTATTCAAGTGATTGTGTGAAGTGGTTGTTCAAGTTCCATGAAACAAACTATTCTATATTCTGGATTTGAGTTGAGATTTATATTTGATGATAGAACATATTGAGTCTCTAACAATTCTCTTTATGCTTCTATAATATTGATTTGAGTTGATATTGAGATTTGAGGATAGAACATATTGAGTCTCTAAAAATTCTCTTTATGCTTCTATAATATTGATTTGATTTGAGATTGATATTTGAGGATAGAACATATTGAGTCTCTAACAATTCTCTTTATGCTTCTATAAGATTGGTTTGAGTTGAGATTGGATTTGAGTATAGAACATATTGAGTCTCTAGAAATTCTCTTTATTCTTCTATGAGATTGAATTATTGAGCAAGCTCTTGGTGAGCTAGCTAGAGCAGATTTGGGCAAGTTCTTGGTGAGCTTGCTAGTGCTGATTTGGGAAAGTTCTTGGTGAGCTTGCTAGTGCAGATTTGAGAAAGCTCTTGGTGAGCTTGCTTGCATAGATTTGGACAAGTTCTATGTGAGCTTGTTGATCATATTTGGACTAGTTCTGTGTGATCTTATTGAGAATATTTGGACAAGTTCCGTGTGATCTTGTTGAGCATATTTGGACAAGTTTTGTGTGAGCTTGTTGAGCAGGTTATGAGTGAGCCTATTGAGCATGTTCTGAGTGAGCCTATTGAAAGAGATTTGGAGGTGATAGAGTACAGAGGATAGAGTCTCAATGGATAGAGATCTCGCATCCAACACAATTGAAAATATATTTGAATGAAGAGTCTTCAAGTGGAGAGAGATCCACCAGCCAGTGCAACAAAGAGACAGAGTCTTCTAGAAGATCACTAGCCAGAGCAGAAGGGGAAAGAGTTCTCCTATGGAATACATCCATGAAATTGAGATTAGGTGATCAACATCTTCTTTGGATAGAGATCCATAAACATTGTGATTGGGAAGGATTCGCAATGAAATTGATTGAGAAATTTTTAGTAAAATATTTTCTCTATGGAGTAGCCCACATTGGGTGAACCACGTAAACTATGGTGTCTCTATTGTGTATGGTGTTTTGTGCATTGCTTGATTACTGACATTGATACTACTGTCTATACATTGCATAATATTGAATTGAAAAGAAAAGTAAAAAATGGTCTTATACTATTCACCCCCTCCTTCTTAGTATAAGTTTGTGTTCTTCAAGAAGCTTTGAAAACACTTATTAGGGTTTGTGAGCAAGTTGTGCTTCATTGGTTGAATGATTGTGAGAAACTTTTGAGCATTGGTTTTAAGAGATATTGAAAGTGAATGTGCAAACATTAGAAATAATATTTGTGAAAGCAAGTGTGTGCATCAAGAAGATATGTGTCATATGCTAGACTAGATCTATATTTAAAAATAAATAAATGTGATACGTGTGAAAGCTTCAAACTTAATGATTGAGTAGAAAATATTAAGCTATTTAATAGAGCATATCATTATCTATATGTTCCAAAGTTTAAATGAATTCTGAGTAGAATATATTTTGTTTGAAGAAGGCATTTCTAAAAAAGATATAAGCTTTGCTTGTGTTCAAGGTTTGGAAATATTTGGTACAGTTTTGTGAGAAGACTTGAAGTTATATTTGAGCAAGTATTTTGAGAAGGCTTGAAGGCATATTTGAGCAAGTCTTCTGAGAAGGCTTGAATATTTATTTGATCAAGTCTTTTAAGAATGCTTGAAGGCAGATTTGAGCAAGTATTTTGACAAGGGTTGAAGGTATATTTGATCAAGTCATTTGAGAAGGCTTGAAAGAATATTTGAGGAAGTCTTGTGAAGACCTGAGATAGATTTGAGAGCAAGTTTGGTTGCTGATTTGATCAAGTTTTGTTTTAAGGCTTGGGAAAAAATTTGAGACAAAGTTTAGTTTAAATTTGTGAGTAGAGTTGCAGCATATTTTTGATATACTTGGGACAGAGTTTGGTGCATATTTAAGATAAAGTTTGGTGTAGATTTGAGATAGAGTTAGAGCATATTTTTGCTAGAATTGGGATAGAGTTTGGTGCAAATTGAGATAAATTTGAAAGCAATATTTTTAGGTGATAGAGTAAAGAGGACAACAATATCCAATGGATAGAGATCCATTAGCCAGTGCAGTGGTGATAAAGGTCTCCTATGGAGAGAAATCCACAAGCCAGAGTAGTGGGGATATAAATATTATAGAAGATCACCAGGTAGAGAATATGGGATAGAGTTATCCTGTGGAGAGAGATCCACGAACCAGGGCAAGGGGAAATATTTCTCATGTGGAGTGTGATATGTGAACTAGTTGGTAAGATAGATTTCTTCTTTTGAGAGAGATCCACAAACTAGTTGAGGAGATAAAGTTCTCCTGGATCAAGTTCCATGAACCAGATAAAAGAGGAAAGTGATCTTCTATGGATATAGATCCACAAATCAAAGCATAGGGGATTGGTGTCTCCTTTGGAAAAAGGTCCATAAATATTGTAATAGGGAATTGATTCCCAAGATATTTTTTGAGAAAATTTAGTGGAAATATTTTCTTCGTGGAGTACCCTACATTGGGTGAACCACGTTAATTTGTGTCTCTCTTGTGTGTGATGATTTGTGAATTTAATTGATTACTTATATTGATATTGATAATATTGGATAAATTATTTTGGAAATAAAAGTAAAATTTGATCTTATACTATTCACCCCCCTCTCTCAATATAAGCTTGTGTTATTCAATTGGTATCAAAGCGGGTTCCTTAGGAAGAGTCTAGCATCTTGAAGGAAGAAATTACAAGAACACATATGGAATCATAGAATGGATATACATCAAATAAGGTACCATTGTTTTATGGTAACAATTATACCTTCTAGAGAATAAGAATGAGTACTTACTTGATGTCACAAAGATATGAGACATGGTAAGCAGTTTAGGATGGGTCCACACATATAGCTAATGCTCCCATGGATAAATATGGTAAGCTCTTACATGTGAATAATGGCAAGGAAATGCATGAAATATTAAGTGGATTGCATGAAGCAAAATTTGTGAAAGTTATGCATTGCAAATCGGCAAAATAAATTTTGGAAAAATTGAAGTAAACCTATGAGGGAAATAAAAAGTTCAATATGGTAAAACTACAAAACCACAAGAAAATCTCTAAATATTTGAATATGGAAAAAGAGGAAGATATTTCTACATACTTAATTTGTGTGGATAATATTTTTAATACCATGCGTGGAATTGGATTTTAAGTTGAAGAATCCAATGTTGCTCAATTTTTTTTTAAGTCACTTCCTACAAGGTATGATGGAAACGTTTCAGCTATAGAAGAGATTAAAGATATTGATAAGTTGACTATGGATGAGATACATGGAATTATCATGGCTTATGAGATGATAATATTAAATTATCCTAAATCCAAGAAAAATGTAACCTTCAAAGCATCAAAGAAGACAAAGGATAAGAATCCAGAATCATGTGGAGAATCAAGTAGTAATGAAGAAGCTAACTATGGTAGAAGAAACAAGAAGGACTCAAGAAAACACAAAAGTATGAAAACAGTAAAATTTTTTAATTGTGGAAATTTTGTTCACTATGCATCTAATTGTCCAAAACTTGGAAGCAGTAGCAGTGAAGAGAAATAGGATAATATGAAAAAGGAAGGAGAAAAATCTAGGTTTGAAAATAAAAATAGGTATGGTCAAAACAAGCATGAAAATAAGTTATTTCAAAGGCATAAGAAGCATTTCAATGTTGATAATGGAAGAAAGAATTCAAGTGATAGTGATGGAATATCCTAAGATAGTGAAAAAGAAGAAATTATATTTTTGCAATAGAATAGGAAGAAAATGCTTCTATTAAAGGTACACTTGAAAAGTATGAAGATGTTGTTGAAAACCAAGAAGTAGAACAAGATTCAAAAAATGAAGAGGAAGGAACAATATATCTAGAAGCAAAACTTATTTATGCTCTTAAAGAATTGAAAAAAGTTAGAAATCAAAATTCAAAATTCAAGGCTCAAGTTCAAGAATGTAATGAAGAAAAAATAACTTTTACAAGGCCTGACAAACTCAATAGCTAAGACAAGGATATTTAAAGAAAATTTAGGGGTAAAATTCTTAGAATATGAAATATTAGAACATGAGGTAGTTTCACTAAGGATGGAAGTGAAAGTGTCTAAGGATAAACTACACATATTTAGGAAAAGTTCAAAGACTTTGGATAATATTATCAATGCACAAAGATCTTCACTTATCAAAACAAAACTTGGTTTTGAATAAAGACAAGGGAAACAAGAAGAAGGGTCAAGATAAAACTCAAAAGAAGAAGAAGTTTCAGAGGAATAGAGTGAAGAAGAAATTAAGACTAATGAAGATAATTCAAATAATAAAATCTTCACTAAGAAAGGAAACAATGCACAAACAAGGTACATGGATCATCACAAAGAAGAAAGGAGTAAGAGACAAGTGGGTTCAAGGCAAGATTTATTTAAAGGATGTTGATTTTCATGTAACAGATTTGGTCACAAGGCTATGCATTACAGGACTCATGAAAAGAATGAATATGGTTTTACCAGGAAGAACTTCAAATATGGACATCTCTTTCAAGGGTATTGCTACTCTTATAATCAATTTGATCACAAAGTAATCCAATGTAGGATTCATGATAAAAAAGAGTATGGCTTCACTAGGAGGAACTTCAAGATATTTGTAATTTCTATGAACTAAAAACTTAAGTGTTATAAGTGCAATAATCTAGGGCATAAGGCCAAGTGGTGTAGAACATAGTTTCCAGAGCTTCCAAAAACAAGTAATATTAGGAACACTCAAAAGGATCAAAAGGGCATGTTGAAAAATAAGGTTGACAAAGAAAAAGAACATTGTATGCTGGGAGTAGAAATACTCCCACCCCAAAATTAATCACCTCAAGTAGAGGAGGTAAGGAGGGGGCTGAACTAAGATTCTTATCTTTAGACCCAAATGTGTCCCTTTGACACTGATGTCAAAGGGGACGAGCATTCAGTCAGGGGAGCAATTTCTCAGGGGGAGCGTAGTTGGAAAAATAAGGGAAGAGGAATTTTTAGAAAAGGGTTGCCATCAATGACAAAGGGGGAGATTGTTGGAAATTTTTAGAAATTATGTTGTAATTGATGTCAAGTGTCTGATGCAAGGCAAAGTTCATTTTGATATAATAAAATTGGTAAAAATAAATGGCTATATTAGCCAATGTGGTTGATTAAAAATTTGAAGATAAAGTTTACGCCAAAGAAAAAAGAAAATAGTATAATATTTTAATATTATAATAATTAAGTCAAAAGAGCTTATTAAAAGGAAGAATAAAAAGGTTGTTGAAGGCCCCATGCAAAAGTATTATTTAAATGCTAAATTTAATAATATAATATTTAAAAAAAAGTTAAATATTATATTAAATATAACTTAAATTTGAAATTGGCAAAGGGTGCCAAAATTCAAATTTAATTGCCGATGTCATAAAATGCTTCAAATTCATTTAAAAGGAAGAATCCAAATTATTTTTCGATCCAACAATGTAAAAAGTGCATGAATAAATTGATTGAGGCATGGAGAGAAAAGCACTCAAAATCCATTCGTCGAGTAAGAGACAACACATAATGAGAAGGTGATAGACGTGTTGTTTCAATGAGGGCTAGTAGCCCAAGTTGCGAGTAGGTCCTACTCAAGGTGCTGGCAGAGAAAAGGTGCATCTTTCGATTCCTCCAAATGTTGTCTTAAAGTCTTTTAATTCATTTTCATCAGAGGCAGCAAGGATAAAATATGGAGGGTAAGGGTTAGGTTTGAACCGATTGACTAGCACAAGAGGTCAAGCATTGCGCTTGGAAGATAGAGATTGGAGGGTCGATTCTCATCTGCGATAGCAAGGAATAATTTATTTCTATCATAAGGTATGCTCCAAAATTTAATTAAATGTTGGCTTTAGTGAATATTTTGTGGATGTGATTTGGTGTATAGTTTTGCATATTGGAGGTATCAGGAGAAACAAAAATTTTGCATAATATTTAAATATTATTGTTGCTAGTTATCCTAAATGCAAATATTGGAGCGATATGTTTGTAAATGGTTTATTTAAAATTGTAATTCTTGGTTCTTGGACATTAATATAAATTGGAAATTATTTTATGATAGAGGGAGATAAAACGTGTAAAGGGTGATGTTATTGTTCGTAATTCTTGCTTTATAAAAGGGAAATTGTTGAGAGAATTTTGTTAGAATTTTTGAGAAATTATGTTGTCATTGAAAAGAGAAAATATTATAATATTTTAATATTATAATAATTAGGTCAAAAGAGCTTATTAAAAGGAAAAATAAAAAGGTTGATGAAGGTCCCCATGAAAAAGTATTATTTAAATACTAAATTTAATAATATAATATTTGAACAAAGTTAAATATTATATTAAATATAAAATTAAATTTGAAATTGTCAAAGGGTGCCAAAATCAAAATTTAATAAAGGTTTCCACCGATGTCATAAAATACTTTGAATGCATATAAAAGGGAGAAGCCAAATTATTTTCCAAGCCACCAATGTTAAAGTGCATGAATTAATTGATTGAGTGGAGAGGAAAGCACTCAAAATCCATTCATCAAGAAAGAGGCAGCAAATATGGAGAAGGTGACAGATGTGTTGTTTCAACTAGGGTTGATAGACCAAGTTGCAGATGAGTCCTACGTAAGGTGCTGGTAGAGGAAAGGTGTGTGGTTCGATTCCCCCAAGCATCGTCTTGAAGTATTTTAATTCATTTTCAATGGAGGTAGCAAGAATAAAAGGATAAGGGCAAGGGTTAGGTCTCAACCACTTGGCTAGTGCCAGGGGTCAAGCATTGTGCTTGGAATGTAGAGGTTGGAGGGTCAATTCCCGTCTGCAACAACAAGGAATAATTTTTTTATTATAAGGTGTGCTCCAAAATTTAATTAAATGTTTACTTTAGTGAATATTTTGCTGATGTGAATTGGTGTATAGTTTGGCATATAGGAGGAATAAGGATAAACAAACTTTTGTATAATATTTAAATATTATTATTGCTAGTTATCTTAAATGCAAAGATTGGAGTGATAAGTTTGTAAATGGTTTATTTAAAATTGTAATTCTTGGTTCTTGGACATTAAAATAAATTGGAAATTATTTTATGATAGAGGGAGATAAAAGGTGTAAAGGGTGATGTTATTGTTTGTAATTCTTGCTTTATAAAATGGAAATTATTGAGAGAATTTTGTTGAGGTTTAATGCATTGTGCTTGAGAAAAAAATAAGAGTCCTAGAACATTATTTTTAGAATTCATTGAGCATCTTATTGAGGGAAAATTCATGTGGCTATTTTAGAGATAATATTGCTATCTAACCTTGAAGTAGCACAAAAGTAATTCGTTGTGGTTAAGATGGGTTTTGAAGACATATCTTCATGAAAGAAAATAAAGAGGTATGGGCACATTATTCTTGGTTTAAAGTGTTTTCTTGAAGTGAATGTTTTGGAACATATGGTGGAGAGAAAATGATTGTTTGATAAGCATTTTTGAAAATTTTTGAGTTAGGTTTTGAGACATATATTGTGCTCTTTGTTGGAACAAGTTTTGAAAATACTTGTTAGGATTTGTGAGAAAGTTGTGCTTCATTGGTTGAATGATTGTGTGAAACTTTTGAGCATTATTTTTGAAAGATATTGAAAGTGAATGTGCAAAAATTAGAAATCAGATTTGTGAAAGCAAGTGTGTGCATCAAGAAGATATGTATCATATGGTAGACTAGATCTATCTTTAAAAAGAAATAAATGTGAGACGTGTGAAAGCAAAAAAACTTAATGATTGAGTAGAACATATTTAACTATTTGATAAAGCATATCATTCTCTATATATTCTAGAGGTTAAATGAATTCTAAGTAGAATATATTTTGTTTGAAGAAGGAATTTGTGAAAAAGATATAATCTTTGCTTGTGTCCAAGGTTTGGAAATATTTGGTACACTGTTTGAGAAGGCTTGAAGGAAGATTTGAGCAAGTCTTTTGAGAAGTCTTGAAGGTAGATTTGGGCAAGTCTTATTATAAGTTTTGAATATTGATTTGAGTAAGTCTTTTGAGAAGGCTTAAAGGCATATTTTAACAAGTATTTTGAGAAGGCTTGAAGGTAGATTTGAGCAAGTCTTTTGAGAAGGCTTGAAGGTAGATTTTAGGAAGTCTTGTGAAGAATTGAGATATATTTGAGAGAAATTTTGGTTCTTGATTTGATCAATATTTGTGTTAAGGCTTCGGAACATATTTGAGATAGAGTTTGGTGTAAATTTACGAGTAGAGTTGGAGCATATTTGTGATGGACTTGGGATAGAGTTTGGTGCATATTTAAGATAAAGTTTGGTGCAGATTTGAGATAGAGTTAGAGAATATTTGTGCTAGAATTGGGATATATTTTTGTGTAAATTGATATAAATTTGAGAGTAAGCTTTGGAGGTGATAGAGTTAAGAGGAAATCAGTATCCAATGGATAGATATCCATTAGCCAATGCAATGGGGATAGAGGTATCCTATGGAGAGATCCAAAAGCCAGAGCAATGGGGGTAGAAGTATTATAGAATATCACCAGGTAGAGCAGAGGGGATAGAGTTCTCCTATGGAGAGAGATACATGAACTAGAGCAAGGGGAAAGAGTTATCATGTGGAGTGTTATTTGTGAACTAGTTGGAAATATAGATTTCTTCTTTGGAGAGAGATCTACAAACCAGTTGAGGAGATAGATTTCTCCTGGATCAAGTTTCACAAACTAGAGAAAATAGGAAAGAGTTATCCTGTGGAGAGAGATCTACAAATTAGATCATAGGGGATTGGTGTCTCCCATGGAAAAAGGTCCCTAAATATTGTAATAGGTAATCGATTCCCAAGAGATTTATTGAGAAAATTTAGTGGAAATATTTTCTCTATGGAGTAGCCTACATTGGGTGAACCACGTTAAATTTGTATCTCTCTTATGTGTGATTATTTGTGTATTTCTTTAATTACTAATATTGATATTTCTATTGATAATATTGGATAATATTATTTTGGAAAGAAAAGTAAAATTTGATCTTATACTGTTCACCCTCCTCTCTCAGTATAAGCTTTTATTCTTCAATTGGTATCAGTGCGGGTTCCTTCAGAATAGTATAACAACTTGAAAAAAGAAATAACAGGAACACAAATGGCATCACAGAATGGATATTCATAAAATAAGACACCATTTTTTTTATTAAAACAATTATACCTTCTAGATAATAAGAATGAGGACTTACTTTATGTCACAAGGATATGGGACATGGTAAGTAGTTGAGGATGGGTTCACACCTACAACTAATCCTCCCACAGATAAATATGGTAAGCTCTTACATGTGAATAATTCCAAGGCCATGCATGTAATCTTAAGTGGATTACATGAAGCAAATTTTTTAAGTTATGCATTGCAAATTAGCAAAATAAATTTAGGAAAAATTCAAGAAAACCTATGAGGGAAAAAAACAGTTCAATATGGTAAAATTACAAAACCACAATAAAATGTCTAAAAATTTAAATATGGAAGAAGAGGAAGATATTTCCACATACTTAATTTATGTGTATAATATTGTTAATACCATGCGTGGACTTGTATTTGAAGTTGAAGAATCCAATGTTGCTCAGAAAGTTTTGAGGTCACTTACTACAAGGTATGATGGAAAAGTTTTAGCTATAGAAGAGATTAAATATATTGATAAGTTGACTATGGATGAGCTACATGGAATTATCATAGCTTATGAGATGATAATAGTAAAGAATCCTAACTCCAAGAAATATACAACCTTCAAAGCATCAAAAAATACAAACGATAAGAAGCCATAATCAAGTGGATAATCAAGCAGTGATGAAGAAGCTAACTATGGTATAAGAAACAAGGACTCAATAAAACACAAAGGTATGAAAATAGTAAAATGTTTTAATTTTGGGAATTTTGATCACTATGCATTTAATTGTCCAGAAGCTAGAAGCAATAACAATGAAGAGAGATTATGAATAATTATTTTGTAATAATGAATTATGATGGTGAACTAGGGTTTCTGGAGCTAAGGAAAAACTAGGGCATCAGTTGGGTAGCCAAAAATATTTCTGGTTACTATGGATTTGAAGACAAGATTGCTGTCCCACGAGGGTCCAATGGGAACACCTTCGAATCCTCTTCTAGAGAGACAATTCTTTTGTAGATTTTTTAAAGGATAAATCTCCATCAAAGACTGAAGAAGCACAAAAAACTGCATTAAAAATACTCTTTACGGTTGTTGGAAATAGATCAACATCTCAATGAGTTAATGGATGCTTGCCACAGTCAGAATCAAGGCCAAATATTGTCATTGAGCAAAGGATGGTTGAAGAAATAGTTTTATATAGAGCAAATCATGATTTGATCTGTAAATTCATGGGTATTCGCCCTACCCTAAATTTTTTGCATTCCTGGATCCGACAAAACTAGGAGCCTCTTGGTGAGTATTCTTTATGGTTTATTAGCAATGGATATTTTATTGCCAGTTTTTATTCACTGGCCTATAGAAATAGGGCTTTTGAATCAGAAAAGAGGAATCATGGTCCGATAGGATTATTTGTTCAACCCTAGAGAGTGGGATTTGATCCTCGAATTGAACCCATTGCTATCCCGATTTGGATCCGTTTGTATGGAATTCCGATGGAGTTTTGGAGTGAGCAGGTATTGGAAATTATCGGTAATTCCCTTGGAAGACATTTGGGTGTATCCAAAGACACAATAGAAGGAAACATAGCTATTTATGCAAGATTATGTGTGGAAATGGATCTTAGAAAACCTCTACTGGTAGAGGTGGAACTTGAACTTGCAAGACTATCTTGGATTCAATAGCTGGATTATGAGGATTTGCCCTTCAGATGCAGAGTTTGCCACAAATATGGGCATTTGGATCGATCTTGCCCAAATAATATGAACACAAAAATGGAGGCTCCTCTAGGAATGCCAAATATTCCTACGGAGGGTAAGTCAACAATAAACAAAGAACCAACCAATATTTCTCAGGGTAAAGAAGCACAGAGAGATGGTTTTGAACAACCCAAAAGAAGGAGAAGGCAAAAGAAAAAATATGGTAAAGAGCAAACCCAACTGAAGCCCTCTAATAGGTATGAGATATTTAAGACACTAATGGACCAAGAAGATCAATTCATGGAAGGATTGGATGGGAATAATGAAAATAATATCCATGTTCAAGCTCCTCTTTCATCTCCCCCCGTCATAGAGCAGGTAATTGAGTACAGTGAGTTACCACAGTCAGACAGTGTAGGGGCATTGATAGTGCATAACCAAGAGCAACCAATAATTAAGGATGTCAACATGGGAATAGCGAGAAAAGAATAGAGAAAGGCCAACTTTAGGGATAACTCAGGTGGAAAAGAGAGCAAAAAATAGCAACTCTCAAGGAGTGGGTAGAAAATCAAATAAGGAATTGATAGTAGTTCAAGGAGACAAACTGATCATTGGAGGATCGGTGAGGCCAATAAATTCTTACTACTCTCAAGGTAACCAATCATTATACAATCATGGAATGTTAGGGGTTTAAAAAATAGAACCCATCAATCTGTTGTTCGAAGACTCTTAGAAAAATTTAAAATAGATTTTTTTCTTATGCAAGAGACAAAAATGATGTTAGATCTTATGTGCAAAATAGTTAACAAAATTTGGAGGGGTGCTGGTCATATGGAAGTGGCTACCCAAGGTGCCTCAGGGGGGATAGTTACTCTTTGGAAATATCTTGAATGGACTGCAATAGAAAATATAGCTTGGAGGGGTGTTATCACATCACATTTTAGAAATAATGTCACAGATGAACATGTTTTAATCACAAATTTTTATGGGGCTCAAAACCTAGATGGTCAGATGCATCAATGGAAAGTTGTGCATAACATGAGAGGCTCAAGGGAAGATTTACACTGGATTATTGTTGGAGAATTTAATGCTAAATTATCCTCTAGATATCAGGAAGGGGGAGCCCTAATTTTAGACCCAGGGGATCGACTTATGATTGCCCAAGTCTAGGAATTACACTTGGTGGATATTAAATGCCCTAGAACCAACTATACTTGGACTAATAAGAGGAGGGAGCCACATAGAAGGAAGGTGAAGTTAGACCATTTTTTGGTTTCAAAGGAGGCATTTGTAAAATGGAATATAAATTTTTAGATTTTGGAGGGTCTAGTTTTAGATCATTTCCCCATTTTGTTGGAAGGAGGGATCAAGACAGTGCAACATCACAAACCATTTAAATTTGAAAACTTTTGGTTACAAAAAGAGGAACTTCGAAAGATAATTCCACAGTGGTGGGAAGAAGGTCGCACAACATATGGGACAATAATGTTTAGATTCCATAAAAAACTTCATTATGTCAAAGATAAACTGAAATAATGGAGGCGAGCTAACAAGACTGACTTCCAGGTCCAAAGAGCTCCATTGGTGGCCAGATGGGATGAGGTTCAAAAACACTTTAGGGAATGAAAAATTACAGAGCAGCTCAAATAAGAGGATGATGCATTGCGTAAAGCGGTTGAGGACATTGACAACCAAGAGGAGACCTATTGGAAATAGAGAGCAAGAACCACTTGGTTATTAGAAGGTGATAAAATACCAATTTTTTCCATCGGAATGCCTATGATAGGAGACAGATGAACAACATGGAAGCTCTTCAAGATGAGAATGAACACTCCTTTGATACACTTCCAAGTATATGGATTATTTTTCTAAACTATTTAAGGAAAGTATGGTGCAAGATGAAGAGGCTCAAAGAGACATTATTGCTATCATACCCTCTATTATCTCTGAAAAAGAAAATCAGAACCTACTTAAACTTATTGATAGAGAGGAACTGAAGAATGTAGTCTTTGGAATGAGCACTGGTAAAACTCTAGGTCCAGATGGCTTTCCAATTGAGTTTTTTCAGGCCTTTTGGGATAACTTGGAGGAGGATATAATGGCTATTATAGAGGAGTCCAAAGGAGTAAAAGAATGCTTAAAGCATTAAATCATACTTTAATTACCTTAATTTCAAAAGGGGAGGAGGGGGTACACATTTCAGATTATAGACCTATTGCCTTATGCAATGTCATATATAAAATAATCACAAAGGTAATGGCTAAGTAGCTAAAACCTCTTCTACATAACATTATCTCCTCGGAGCAAGGGGGTTTTGTAGAGGGTAGGAAGATCTTGGATGGTGTGGTTCTAGCTCAGGAGGAAATCCATTCAATGAAAACATCTGGTAATAGAGGAATGCTCATAAAATTAGATATGTCAAAGGCTTATGATAGGGTGGAGTGGAGCTTCTTGTCAAAGATGATGGCAGCATTTGGTTTCTCTCAGGATTGGATAGAATGGGTCATGAGTTGTGTTTCTACTCCAACATACTTAGTGTTAATCAAGGGTCTTCCCTCACAACCGTTTGGAGCTTCTCGAGGCCTTCATCAAGGAGATCCTTTCTCCCCCTATCTTTTTCTCAGTTTGGCTAAAGTATTGGGTAGACTTATCTTGAGGAGAAGACAACAAGGTTTTTTAATAGGTATCAAGGTGGGTGAAGAAGTTTTGACTCACCTACAGTTTGTGGATGACACAGGATTGGTGGGAGTGGCCAGTTTTAGGGAAGCAAGAATGATTAGAGATACACTTAATGTCTACCTTAGGGATACAAACCAAGTCATCAATGATAAAAAATCCAAAGTTATATTTTTCAATCTTGATCAAAGACTTCAGGACAGATTTTTAGAGATCTTGGGATTCACAAGGACTTATCTCCCAGTGGTATACTTGGGGGTCCCTTTGCATTTAAAAAAACTAAAAATAGATATATGAAGGAATATTTTGGATTGTATCAAGGATAGAATTAATCATTGGTCTCACAAATGGTTAACCTATGGGGGTAGATTAAATTTTTTTACAGTCAATCATTCAAGCCATGCCAATTTATAAATTTTATATCCTTGTTGCCCCACATACTATATGGAAATATTTGGACAAGATGGCTAGAAACTTTTTATGGGAAGGAGTAAAAGGAGATAGGAAATGGGCCTTAGTAGGTTGGCACAAAGTAAGCCAGCCCAAGGTAAAAGGAGGTTTGGTACTGAGAATATCAAAGTTAAATAATAAATCTTTGGCTGGAAAGCTTTACTGGAGGTGGATTTCCCAACCAAATTCTTTATTCAGTATAATATTAACTAGTAAATATTTGGGACAAGTGAACCCAAATGAGGTGGGTCGTTTCCCTTTGGATGGTAATGGATCCTTAGTGTGGCAGGATCTCAAGTTAGGATCTCAGGTAGTAAAAGATAGATTATTTTGGAAAGTGGGGAGAGGGGAGAAGGCACTATTTTGGACAGATTCATGGGATCAATACCCACCTATATTTTTTGAATTTCATGAATTGCAACCAATAAAAATAGCCATAGAAACCAAGGGATGGGTCCAAATTGAAAGTTATTTCAACACTAGTCAGCTAGGGGATTATAAGTTTAAGCAGTTTAAGAAGTTGGATGAGTGACCAATTTCAATGCCTCCGGATTTGACACCCATCATGACTAAAATATTGGTAGAAAGATTTCTCACAGGTAGAGACGAGGAGGATGAATTAGCTTGGGGATATGGGAGCATTGGTGTCTACACAGTGAAGTACAGATATGATAAGATCCTTCCAGAGCCCCCTCCTCATACTTATCAGGTGGAGGATTGAAGAAATATTTGGTAGTCCAAGGGTTGGCAGAAAGTAAACTTTTTTTCCTGGTGTTGTGGCTGATCCACAACACACCCCAAAATTGGGGACCCACCTTTTTTGCATGCTTTCAAAGAAAATCTCGATGACCCAGATGCTAAAAATCAAGAAAAAGGCAAAATTGCACAAGGATGAAAAAGTGTCGCGAAATCGCGACATGTTGCTCCGTCGCGGCCGAAAACGAAAAAGTGTCACGAAATCGTGACATGTTGCTCCGTCGCGGCCCAGAGAGGAGAGAGAAAGGCAGAATGGAAAGGCGTAGCGAAATCGTGACATGTCACAAAATCATGGGTCAAACCAGTCAAACAGGGCAAAGCAAAAAAACGTCGCGATATCATGACAGGAAGCAGCAAACGGGGCATGAAGCAGAAAAGCGTAGCGAAATCATGACGTGTCACAAAATCACGGTCAACATAGTCAACAGCAGCAGGTGGGCGGAACCATCACGAAATCATGACGTGTTTGATTTTCGTGGCTTGCAAATGGGTGGAAGGCATAAAATATAAAATGGTCATGAAATCATGACAAAACCGAGCCAAAGGCGATAAGGCCCAGCAGTGTAGCGAAATCATGATGAGAACTGACACAAAGCGCATAAGTCGAAAGGTGTCGCGAAATCGTGATGCGTCGCATTTTTGCGACGCGGGTGGATTAAAAGGCCTAAGTGGTAAAATGGTAGCGATTTCGCTACAGTCAAAAAATGAAGCCAAACAAAGCAAAGAGCATAGCAAAATCGCTACGTGTTCCGATATCGCGGTTCACCTGAATGAAAAGAGTCTAAGGCACAAAGGCGTAGCGATATCGCGCAACTTTTGAGGAAATGTTCCAGCCAGACAAAGACGTCGTGAAATCGTGATAGAAAGTGAAGACCATGCAGAGGGCAAAAAATGGTAGCGATTTCGCGACACTTTATTGAAAAGAGACTAAGTGCGGAAAACTTGTAGCGAAATCGCGACATGTCGGATTTTTGCTGTGCATGAAGGCAAGAAAGGCTGCTGACAGAAAAACGTCGTGATATCGTGACATGTCTCATTTTCACTGTGCATGAAAGCGGATAGGGTTATTGGCAAGAAAATGTCGCGATATCGTGACATGTCACATTTTCATGGTGAAAGCAAGGAACAAAGCTGCATGCATAAAGACGTCACGATTTACATAGGGCCATTATAGAATGTGCATAGGAAGCACGAAACACGTGGCATACAGGTGTCAGAGTTGCAGAAGCATTACATGTAACAAAAAATATCGAACGTTTTGGCATCGAGCATGAATTCAAAGTAACGAAAAGGTGGGAATACGAAACGATGCATTCTAGGAGGTGAAACGAAGCGACGCAGGGAGAAACAGAGAGCCATGCCAGACAGTATAAAATCAGAAGTGCAGATTGATACGAGGGTTGGAAGTTGCTGCTAGCAGAGTTGCAGAGACAAGGGCAACAAGCCATTCTGGGCCTGCACTTGGAGCAATTTCCTTCACTTGTTCTGGATTTGTTAAACCTGGAACATTCTATCATTGTAACTGATATATTATTTAATACAGAAACACAGAGAGTTGGCATCTCATTGATAAGAAAGAAGGAGTCATTTTGCATGCAAGATTTAATGTTTTATCTTTCCCTTTCAGATTTCTAGGCTTCTAGGTGAAGTTTAATGCAAGTGTTCTTGGTTGCTTCATGCGAATGTCTAAATCTGAAATTACAGTAAAAACCCCAGAAACCCGCACCTAGCTTATCTGGATTGTGCGAATTTGCAGGTTCAATAGGTTAGGTTGCATGCAGAAAACCTCATTATCTTCGGTTTTGTCAAATCGAGATGATAGCACTCTGGCCGTAGTTTAGTTTCATTTTTTATTTGCATTTCTTTATTTTCAATCCTTTATTTTTATTCCTGCATTTTTTACCGTCATTTAAGTAAATAACTGAAAATCCATCAAAGCTCAAGATCGAAATAGATTCATTTCTTAGATTTATTCACTTTGAGTCCATTGCAAATTCAAATTAAAATAAACCATAGTGCCCCTTGTTAACATCCACTTGCAACCCTAAGGTATTCCCAACATTTAAATTGAACAACATCATTGGTAAACAAAGAACTAGCATAACAGGAACCTTGGAGAAATTATTCTGTCATAATTTCTTTGCAAGCAGAGGATTTTGGGACTCAGATCCTACCGGAGAGTGTGCTTTCACAATCGGGTGAAAACACCACTCAACAGATTGGCGCTAGAAGGAGGGCCGAATTGGTTTACTTTATTTTGATTTTCATACATAAGTAATATCTTTTTGATTCGATTTTGAAATTATCTCTTAAATCTCACAAACGGCTAAACTGCAGCATTTGTTTTTTTGTTGCAGGTTTTCTTGGTGATAATCGAGAGTTTCATCAAGGAGGGCTGAAACGGTTTATTTTATTGTGATTTAAGGGCTACAGGAATTGCTATGCACTGTTCTTAACGCTTTGATTGTTCATACAGGAATAATATGATTTGGTTTGATTTAAAAAAAATAAAAATAAAAAATAATAAATAAAAATAATAAAAATAAATAAATAAAAAAATAAATAAATAAAAAAAAAAGGGAATTTTTGGGTATTAAAGTTATATTCTTTAAGATTCACTAATGGCTATGTTTACACCGTGGATGACAGGTAGCCCATTGAACATACCGGGAGTTCAACATTATTTGCCCGTTGGTTTTGAGAGATGTCTTCCTCAATTTTTGTCTAATGGGACAAATACTGCAGAAGAACATATTCAAGCATTCAAATTTGTTGTGAATCACTTAACAAGTTGGTATGATGATGTTGCTTGTAAAATGTTCCTTTACACCTTGGACAAAGTGGCATATGATTGGTTTACAAGTCTGCCTTTAGGGTCTATCACTTCTTGGGCTCAGCTAGAGGCAACATTTCTCAATCAATTCAACAAAAAGCAAGTTGACCCAATCCTCATGTACAATCAGTTGGTCTATATTAGAAAAGGACCAAGTGAAAATGTGAAGTCATTTTCTGAAAGGTTCTTTGGATTATATACGCAATTAGTGACATTTTATGTTCTTCAAGAAGAAGTGGCTCTCCAAATATACATCAATGCTCTTGACTCACCCATGTCCACATATTTGCGAGGGATGCCTCAAATCACATCTTTGTCACAAGCCTATACTCAAGCAATGGCAATTGAGCAACAATTGAGTTGTCAAAATTATGGTGTGGGTTTTGGATCATGTAATCTTCAATCATTTAATACCTCCTTTACCCACCCAATGATTTATCCACCTCAACCAAGTTCAAGTGTGAATCAATTTCAGAATCAACAATCATTCCCAAGCTTCAATCAATTTCAAAATCCTCAACCTACTATGCAAGATCAACCATCTTTCTTAAGTATGAATCAACTTCAAAATACTCATCTTGATTCAAAAGATGTTGCTAAAATCAATTTCAATGATTTTCATAAGAATATGATTTTAGGCAAGGGAGGAGTACTAGATCCAACTAGTATGGAAACATGTGACAGATTGGAAACCCTTGACTCACCAAAAGATGAATTCTATGAGGATGAATCTGATTCGGATGACACATTGGATGACATTGTTGAAAGTAATGGCCTAGGAAATTCACACCTTCCAAATCATGTTAAACATGAATCATGGGTTACACATGTGGATTATGATAGCCTTATCAATTTGAATGCAAGCAATAACCCAATTTTGGAAGTAATTGAACCATCTAAGGAAGGAGAAGATAAATTTGATGAGAAACATGTTGATGAATTAAAATATGATGAAGAAATAGTTGAGCATCACAATTTGATTTTGAAAGATGATTGTTATGATTCTTGGGAAGAGTATGCTCACTCCAAACCTTCTAATGAAATTTGTGTGCCTATTGATATGCAGGATAATACAATTGCCCTTTCATATGAGGATATTACAAGTCCTGTACAATCTAAGAATGCTTTGGAAGAAGGGTTGGAATCTCATCAAAGGTTGGAGAAGGATAATGATTCTACTACCATGGATGAAGAAGGAGAATCAATTGTTTTTGTTCCCCTTGGGGGGCAAGAAATCAAAAATCTTGATCCACCTATTGTTTCTACAATGTCTATGCCATCTCAAAATGATGAAATTACAAAACCTAAGTGGTGTGGGTTGGATGCTATTGATGATCTTAATGAAAATATGGATTTTGGGGCAACTCAAGCCATTGATCGTGGAAAGGTGTCACGTGACACATATCTTGAAAAATTAGGCTCTTGTTTTGAAAAATATGGACGCATGTTTGATTGGGTGCCTAACTTTGGTGTTTTTGAACAGGTATTGGACGATGAAGAAGACAACGAGAAAAAAGAAAAGGCTACTAATACTCATCAAGTTATGATAAATTTTAATCATGATGGGTTGAGTATGGATGACAAGGGGAAATCTTTACCTTTGGTAGTAGCTACAAAAATTTCAAGTGATAGGTTACATGATGTCCCTTTGGATGCTAACATCATTAATGAGGAAATGCCAAATTTTGTTGATGCTTGTCAAGTTTTGAATGATTTTGATTGCTTTAAAATCCTGGAAAATGATTTGAATTCAAGATTTTTAGAAATAGGCTCTTGTTTGCAACATCTCACATTTGAAAAGGAAAGCCTACTTCTAAATCATGAATGGAACGATGAAACTTGCACTTTAAAGAATAGACAAGATAAAATTGAATACCAACCATTGTCTAATCAATTTGATTTGAATCTCACCTATGATGTTGGTAATAGAACTAAATCAAAGTGGAATGGTGAGCATGGCAAGTTGAAATTTGTTGCATTGCTTGGTTTGATCTTATTGTTGTTGGATTCCTACAAAATTTGGCATGTGTATTGTGTCATATGTTTTTTGATATGTTCTAATCATGTTTGGGATCCAGGAAAGTAATAGTCCAAGCTTGGCATCATCTTGTACAATAGTGTATATAATTTTTGGTTTTTTGGTGTGGGCTTTCAAGTTTTTGTTTTTGGGATTGTTTTTGGGTTTTGGTTTTGGTTTGTGTTTTTCAAGTTTCATTTTTTGGATTCTTAGTTTAATCATGATTTAAGTTGTGTGTTTGATTTCAATTGACATGCTTTGTTTGTTTTTATAAAAAAAAAAAAAAAGAAGAAGAAAATTGAGATGTCAACTTATGCTTAAGACTAGGAGAATATGAAACATTGGAATTGTCTTGTAAAAGCTCCACAAGTAACACAAACATTTTAAGTTATATCGTTTGAAACTTGTGATGCATGAAGTAGTCAGTTTTGTATGGCAAATATTTCATCTGCAATTCAAGAGATAATGCATTCATGTTACATCTCACTTTACATATACATTCCATCTTAGTTGCATATGCATCTCAGGTACAAATCATTAAAGTGTGTCAAATCCTCTTAGGGTTGTGCTATAACATAAATATGAAAAAAATCCTAAGGTTGGGAACTGAGTCTTGAGATATCTAGAACCAAGCACATCTTATACACATTAAAAAGGATCTTGAGCAAAATGATCAAAACCTTGCTTGGAAGAAAAGGTTGGGCGAAAGAAGTATTTCATGTCTATCCTATTATGCAACATGATCCTTAAAACAAGTGGTTTTGACCATTTCCATAAAGCTTAAAGCCTAAAATCAGAGTAGTAAGGATAGGGCTAAATCCTCATCGAACTTAGGTTGAGGATCCAACTCCCCAAAGCTTTGATTTGACCTACATGGAGTAGTAAGGATAGGGCATAAATTCTCATCTCGCTTAGGTTGAGAATCTGATTCCCCAAAGCTCTTATGTCTCATTTCATGATAAATCTTGGATTGGAAGGATCGTACTACTTGTCCTCTGCAAAGGATGGGTAGTCATCCCCAAGGTCTAAGCAATAAAATTAATATTTTCCATTTTTATCCAAAGCTTGGATTGGAAGGATCGTACTACATGTCCCTAGCAAGGATGGGTAGTCATCCCCAAGGTCCAAGAAGTAAAAAATTAATTTTTCCCATCTCATATTTATATTGGATTGGAAGGATCGTACTACTTGTCCTCTGCAAAGGATGGGTAGTCATCCCCAAGGTCCAAAGAAATGAAGATAAGTCTTGGATTATGGGGTTAAGTATGCCCATGCATGGCAACATGTCTTGTCTAAAAAACAAGACCACCGATTGTCCAAAGGGTTAGACTAGCATGACCATTTCTTCCATAATTGGTTAAATTATTTTGCTCAAAGTGAGGTAATGAATTCTAAATCAGAATAGTAAGGATAGGGTTAAACTCCCATCTCGGTTAGGTTGGGAGTCTGATTCCCCAAAGTTCTGATTTCACATTCACTTGCACATGGGTTCAAGATAGTAGGGACTCATAACCAACTTTGGGATATAATAAAGCAATTCATTAGTGGATCCTAAGAGGGTTTGGTAATCTTGAATGTTTGTGCATGATACTAGAAAGTTTAGGCCTTTACAAGAGCAAAATCTCTAAGCATAGTTATCAGGTTACACAAATCATTCACAATCTCACATATGCATTCATGTAAAACTGACAATGGAATGTTGATCAATTTCAAACGATAGGGAATGAAATACATTGCACACATCGAGCTAATACTTGATGATTCTGATGATTCATGTACTTCTGATCTTTGGGCATTTGTTTATATTTGCTTATGTGCTAACACATGTTTTCGAGTTTGTATACTTCCAGGTAGGGTTCTCACTAAAATGCTCAAGAGCATTTGACAATAGAGTCGCCATTTGTTGTGGCTGATCCACAACACACCCCAAAATTGGGGACCCACCTTTTTTGCATGCTTTCAAAGAAGATCTCAGTGACCCAGATGCTAAAAATCAACAAAAAGGCAAAATTGCACAAGGATGAAAAAGTGTCGCGAAATCGCGACATGTTGCTCCGTCGCGGCAAAAATGAAAAAGTGTCACGAAATCGTGACATGTTGCTCCATCGCGATCGAAAAGCAAAAAAGTGTCACGAAATCGTGACATGTTGCTCCGTCACGCAGAAAAGAAAGAGAATGGAAAAGTGTAGCGAAATCGTGACATGTCACAAAATCGTGGTCAACACAACAAAGAAAAAATGTCGCATATCACGACAGAACAAAAAGGAGCAAAATCGTGACATGTCACAAAATAGTCAACGCAGATCAAGAAAGTGGAACCGTCACGAAATCGTGACGTGTTTGATTTTCGCGGCTTGCAAATAGGCAGAAGGCATAAAATATAAAATGGTCACGAAATCATGACAAAACCAAGCCAAAGGTGATAAGGCCCAGCAGTGTAGCGAAATCATGACGAGAACTGACACAAAGCGCATAAGTCGAAAGGCGTCGCGAAATCGCGACGCGTCGCATTTTCACGATGCGGGTGGATTAAAAGGCCTAAGTGGTAAAATGGTAGCGATTTCGCTATAGTCAAAAAATGAAGCCAAACAAAGCAAAGAGCGTAGCGAAATCGCATGTTCTATCCTTCTGAATGAAAAGAGTCTAAGGCACAAAGGCGTAGCGATATCGTGCAACTTTTGAGGAAACGTTCCAGCTAGACAAAGACGTCGCGAAATCACGACAGAAAGTGAAGACCATGCAGAGGGCAGAAAATGGTAGCGATTTCGCGACACTTTATTGAAAAGAGACTAAGTGCGGAAAACTTGTAGCGAAATCGTGACATGTCAAATTTTTGCTGTGCATGAAGGCAAGAAAGGCTGCTGATAGAAAAATGTCACGATATCGCGACATGTCTCATTTTCGCTGTGCATGAAAGCGGATAGGGTTATTGGCAAGAAAATGTCGCGATATCGCGACATGTCGCGTTTTCGCGATGAAGGCAAAGGAACAAAGCTGCATGCATAAAGACGTCGCGATTTACATGGGGCCGTTATAGAATGTGCATAGGAAGCGTGAAACACGTGGCATACAGGTGTCAGAGTTGCAGAAGCGTTACATGTAACAGAAAATATCGAACGTTTCGGCATCGAGCATGAATTCAAAGTAACGAAAAGGCGGGAATACGAAACGATGCATTCTGGGAGGTGAAACGAAGCGACGCAGGGTGAAACCGAGAGCCGCGCCAGATAGTATAAAATCAGAAGCGCAGATTGATACGAGGGTTGGAAGTTGCTGCTAGCAGAGTTGCAGAGACAAGGGCAACAGGCCATTCTGGACCTGCACTTGGAGCAATTTCCTTCACTTGTTCTGGATTTGTTAAACCTGGAACATTCTGTCATTGTAACTGAATATCCATTTAATACAGAAAATACAGAGAGTTGGCATCTCATTGATAAGAAAGAAGGAGTCATTTTTGCATGCAAGATTTAATGTTTTATCTTTCCCTTTCAGATTTCTAGGCTTCTAGGTGAAGTTTAATGCAAGTGTTCTTGGTTGCTTCATGCGAATGTCTAAATCTGAAATTACAGTAAAAACCCCAGAAACCCGCACCTAGCTTATCTGGATTGTGCGAATTTGCAGGTTCAATAGGTTAGGTTGCATGCAGAAAACCTCATTATCTTCGGTTTTGTCAAAACAAGATGATAGCACTCTGGCCGTAGTTTAGTTTCATTTTTTTATTTGCATTTCTTTATTTTCAATCCTTTATTTTTATTCCTGCATTTTTTACCGTCATTTAAGTAAATAACTGAAAATCCATCAAAGCTCAAGATCGAAATAGATTCATTTCTTAGATTTATTCACTTTGAGTCCATTGCAAATTCAAATTAAAATAAACCATAGTGCCCCTTGTTAACATCCACTTGCAACCCTAAGGTATTCCCAGCATTTAAATTGAACAACATCATTGGTAAACAAAGAACCAGCATAACAGGAACCTTGGAGAAATTATTCTGTCATAATTTCTTTGCAAGCAGAGGATTTTGGGACTCAGATCCTACCGGAGAGTGTGCTTTCACAACTGGGTGAAAACACCACTCAACACCGGCAGTTCATGCATAATGGAATTCTTACTTTTTATAAACTCATATGTAAGGGAATCATCAGTCCATCTCAATGTGTTTTATGCTACAAGAGTGAGGAAACAACTGATCACTTGATGTTTGAGTGCCCATTCATGCACCAGATTTGGGAGAGATGGTTTTTATATTATAAAATTCAAGTTAATGGTGATTTGAATCGGATTAATATTTGGGAAATATGGAAGAGGGATATATTTAAATCTAAATCTCTTTGTATTGGTTGGGAGCTTGGATTAAACTTTATCTGGTGGCAAGTGTGGTTGGAGAGAAATGCTAGAATTTTTAGAGAAACTTTTTCTTCTTTAGATGGAGTTTGGATGGTCATTTGGAGCAAAGTCACAGAAACTATGGCGGTCTATGCTAAAGAGGAAACTCAGGTTGTTAATGGGGCAATGGAAAAGGAAGTTGAAGTGTAAGAGGGACGGGATAGAGCTAGTTGGAAACCACCCCTAGAAGGTTGGATTAAAATTAATACAGATGGAGCTACAAAAGGAAATCCGAGAAGAGCTAGAATTGGAGTGGTTTGCCCAAATCATGTTGGAACAGTGCTCTACTGGGAACTCCAAGGCTTGGGAAGAGCAACAAAAAATGAAGTAGAAGAATTAGCTATCAAATCTGCTTCTATTTAGGTAGTAAAAAAAGGCCACAAGAGGATAATACTAGAATCATATTCTCAAATAATTGTTGGAGCTCTATATTGCATGAGGAACTTTGCTTTGAAAACATGGAGGCTGAGGATTCTTGTCACTCAAATTAAGGAATTATGGAGGAAATTAGATGATGTGATTCTAGTTCATGTGAGTAGATATCTAAAGAAAGTGGCAGACTTCCTAGCTAATATGGGTGCTGAGAAGGAGGTTGGGGTTTAGTGGCACAGTGACATGGCTATTGAGGATGAAGTGATTAGGTAGGGTGTTGAAAGGGCAGTAGACCGAGACAGCCTAAAGATAGTAGGAAGGTGTCATGATTTTGTGACATGTTGCAACATCGCGGCCAGCTGAGAAGAAGTGTCATGATATCATGACATGTTGCATTGTCACAACCAAAGGAGGAAAGGTGTCACGATATCATGACATGTTGCTTCGATGAGGCCAAAGGAGAAAAGGTGTCATGATTTCATGACATGTTGCTTCGATGAGGCCAAAGGAGAAAAGGTGTCATGATTTCGTGACATGTTGCTTCGTCGTGGCCAAAGGAGAAAAAGTGTTGCGATGTCGCGACATGTTGCATCGTCGTGGCCAAAAGTGAAACAGTGTCGCGATATAGCGACATGTTGCATTGTCGCAGCCAAAAGAAAAAAAGTGTCATGATATCGTGACATGTTGCATTGTCATGGCCAAAAGAGAAAAAGTGTCACGATATCGCGACATGTTGCATTTTCGTGGCCAAAAGAGAAAAAGTGTTGCGATATTGCGACATGTTGCATTTTTGCGGCCAAAATATAAAAGGTATTATGATATCGTGACATGTTGCATTTTAATGGCCAAAGGAGAAAAGGTGTCATGATATCGTGACATGTTGCATTTTCATGGCCAGAGGATAAAATGTGTCACAATATTGTGACATGTTGCATTTTCGTGGCCAAAGGAGAAAAGGTGTCGTGATATCGTGACATGTTGCATTTTTGTAGCCAAAGGAGAAAAGGTGTCGCGATATCACGACATGTTGTATTTTCATGGCCAAAGGAGAAAAGGTGTCATGATATTGTGACATGTTGCATTTTCATGGCCAAAGGAGAAAAGGTGTCGCGATATCGTGACATGTTGCATTTTCATGGCCAAAGGAGAAAAGGTGTCACGATTTCATGACATGTTGCATCATCGCGGCCAAAGGAGAAAAAGTGTCGCGATTTTGTGACATGTTGCTTCGTCACGGCCAAAAGAGAAAGAGTGTCGCGATATCATGACATGTTGCACCATCGCGACCAAGAGAGAAAAAGTGTCATGATATCGCAACATGTTGCACCGTCACGACCAAGAGAGAAAAATTGTCGTGATATCGTGACATGTTGCACTGTCATGGCCAAAGGAGAAAAAATTCATGATATCATGACATGTTACATTGTCATGGCCAAAGGAGAAAAAGTGTCACGATATCGCGACATGTTGCATCGTCACGGCCAAAAGAGAAAAAGTGTCGTGATATCGCGACATGTTGCATCGTCACGAACAAAAGAGAAAAAATTTCGTGATATCACGACATGTTGCATCGTCGCAACAAAAATAGGAAAAGTGTCGTGATATCATGACATGTTGCTTCATCATGGCCAAAGGAGGAAAGGTTTCGCGATATCGCGACATGTTGCAACGTTGCGACCAAAGGAGAGAAATTGTCGTGATATCGCGACATGTTGCATTATCGTGGCCAATGGAGGAAAATGTGTCATGATATCACGAAATGTTGTAGCATCACGACCAAAGAGAAGAAGTGTCACGATATTGCGACATGTTGCATTTTCGTGACCAAAAGAGAAAAGTGTCGCGATATCGTGACATGTTGCATTTTCACGGCCAAAGGAGAATAAGAAAAAAGTGTCGTGACATCGTGACAAGTTGCATCAACATACCAAACAAATCCCCCTGGAAACATCTCATTGTGCAAACTTCGAACCTTGTTGGATCGTGCCTTAGGCCAATGGGGAAGGAGTCTCTCCACGTTTGAATCTTGGATTCGCCGACTCCCCTGTTAGCTAGGTTTTTATTTAAGGGATTTGGCTCCAATGCAAATATTCTTTTACTATTGTAATCTTGTGTTCTCTCTGTCTATGGCTGGGAAAAGTCTCATCCCAACTTGTAACTGATCTTTGTTTTAATACAAGTTTTTTCAAAATTTTCAAAAAAAAAAAATAACAGTGAAGAGAATAGGATCATAATAAAATGGAAGGAGAAAAATCAAGGTTTGAAAAGAAAAATAGGTATGGTCAAAACAAGCATGAAAATAAGTTCTTTCAAAGTTATAAGAAACATTCTATGTTGATAAGGGAAGCAAGGATTTAAGTGACAGTGATGGAAGATCCTCAGATAGTGAAGAAGAAGAAATTATAAAGAACACAAGCTATTATTGAGAGGGGGGATGAACAATATAAGATCACTTTTTACTTTAATTTTCAATTTAATATTATGTAGTGTATAGATAGTAGTATCAATAGCAGTAATCAAAGCAATGCACAGAACACCACACATAATAGAGACACATATTTTAACATGGTTCACCCAATGTGGGCTACCTCCACAAAGAAAATATTTCTTCTAAATATTTCTCAAATAATATCTTTGGGAATCCTTTGCAATTACAATGTTTATGGACCTCTATCCAAAGGATATACTGATTCCTTAATCTCATTTTCATGGATATATTCAATAGAAGAACTCTTTCCCCTTCTACTCTGGCTAGTGATCTTCTAGAAGACTCTATCTCTCTGCTGCACTGACTGGTGGATCTCTCTCCACTTGAAGAATCCTCACTTAGAAGATCTATCTTCAATTGTCCTAGTTGCTGGATCTCTATCCACTGTGACTTTGTCCTCTATAATCTATCACCTCTAAAGCCCTTTCAATAGGCTCACTCATAACCTTGTCAAATATGCTTAATAGGTTCATTTAAAACCTACTCAAATATGCTCAATAGGTCCTCTCAGAACCTACTAAAATATTCTCAATAGGTTCACTTAGAACCTGGTCAAATTTTATCAATAGGTCCACTCAGAACCTACATAAATATGCTCAATAGGTCCACACAGAACCTGCTCAAATTTGCTAAATAGGTCAACATAGAACCTACTCAAATCTTCTCAATAGGTTCACTCAAAACCAACTCAAATATGCTCAACATGTCCACTCAGAACCTTCTCAAATCATATCAATAGGTCTACTTAGAACCTACTCAAATATGCTCAAAAGGTCCACACAAAACCTGCTCAAATATGCTCAATAGGTCCACACAGAACCTGTCCAAATCTGCTCAACAATCTCACACATAACTTGTCCAAATATGCTCAATAAGTCTTCCCTAGGACTTGCTCAAATCTACATTGCAAGATTCCAAAAAATCTTACAAAAAATATTACACAAAATCAGTCCACAAGGCTTCTCAAAGACTTGCCTCAAATCTTCTTAACAAGTCCACATAGAACTTTTTCAATCACATAGAATCATAAAGAGAATTGTTAGAGACTCAATATGTTCTATGCTCAATCAATCAATTTTTTAACTCAGTATCATAGAAGCATAAAGAGAATTGTTAGAGACTCAATATGTTCTATACTCAAATCCCAATCTCAACTCAAATCAATCTCATAGAATAATAAAGAGAATTGTTAGAGACTCAATATTTTCTATCCTCAAATCTCAATCTCAACTCAAATCAATCTCATAGAAGCATAAAGAGAATTGTTAGAGACTCAATATGTTCTATACTCAATTCCGAATCTCAACTCAAATCAATCTCATAGATGCATAAAGATAATTGTTAGAGACTCAATATGTCCTATTATCAAATATCAATCTCAATTCAAATCAGAATATAGAATAATTTTTATCATGGAACTTGAACAACCACTTCACATAATCACTTGACTAGGCTCAATCAACTCTACTCAACCAATCACCTCAACTATCAATAATTTCTCACAAACCCTAGTCCAAGCATGTATCAACCAAATCAAAATGTTTTCAACAATGCTCAACAACAAATCTCACATAACAATGATACTTGAGTTATTTTATAACTCAAGTTCAAGTTCTTTGCACAACCAATGGGCTTCAACAAAAATTCTTATAAACAAGGTTTAATCACAACTCTCAATTCAGAAAACCTTGAAACATTAAACCAACAACTCTCAAAAAGGTTAACCACAATCAATCCTTTTCTCTCCAAATATATTTTTAGAAAATAATCACCCACATAAGTCAATGAAGAAAACAATCATCCACTAAATCTACCACACTCAACACACTTTATTTTTCCAATCCCAACAAGGGTTAGAGGTAATGAGTAATAACACAATAATCAAAATAATATCTCAATGACACCTTATTACTCCTACTCAATAAAAATGCACCAAACCCTATTATGCAAGAATTAAACCCTCAAAAGAATGAATCAAACTTACTTTTGGAACTCCTTGAAAAAACAGGAAATATCTTCTTGTACATACCTTATTTCTCCCTCAAAGCAATCTAAATAAGTAGCTCTCGAAAATATCTTTCCAATGATATATAATATGATAAGCTTCCACAAAGAAAATCAGCATAAATCATTATCTTTCCTAGGGCATACCATAACCTTATTTCTTCTTAGGCAACCATGGAAAAAAATAAAATATTAAACAAAAATTAAATTTACTTGCCTTGCCCTCGATGGGATTCTATCCCCCAAATATTTTCTTCCAAAAACCTTAGCTGCAGCAAGATACCGTTGGGCCATGCACCGTGACATGTCTAAAAGGGCACATCCACCATGCAATATCTTCAAATAGTGATCTTCTGAAAAACAAGAGCATAGAGCACTTCTTCCTTGCAATCCAAAAAATAGACCTCACGTGAATCAAACTCAGAACCTCCACCTTAGTACTTAGCCAACATACCACTAGGCCACGCTGGCCTTTGACTTAGGGCTTCCTAATCTTCAAAACTTTAACCTTCACTAAAATCGTAAGGATTTCGAAAAAAAATCTCTTTCGCATGCACTTCGAAAACAATAGCAAGGGGTACTTGGTAAATGAATTTGTTTGGCATTTATATAATACCTTTTTCCTTCCTTAGCATCACGTCGGCACTTCGAATGAATTCGACATCGACGTGATTTAATTTATAATAAATTTAAATTTAATTTTAAATTTAAATATTATAAATTAAAATCAACCTTAGAACTTTGTCTTAAATAGCCAACTTAGGTTTAATAAAACCTTAGAACCTTGTATTAATGCCCAACCTTGGTATTATTTATAAAATTTAAATTCCTTGTGAATTTAAATGATTTATAAATAATTATTAAACCTCATTTTTAACTTTTGCAATAACCCATCTTGGGTTTTTATAAACTAATCATTTAACATGTGCTCCCAATAATATTAAAATATTATGGAGCCTTTTTCCTTTCAATTTTACACTGATGAAGCTTTTTCCTGGATGACTCGAGCGACTTTATTTCTTGTCGAATTACTTGAGATGAGTGATAACTCTATCAAGTGACATCAATGACAACTCTATCTTAGAGGACTCAAAATGTCGAACAATATTCCCCTTTGTCATTGATGGAAACCCTTATCCTTTTATTGAAACCCGACCTTATTTTCTGCTCCGTTGGGACTTTACTCCCTCGCTTAATTCTCTCTCGAATATCAAATATCTCCACATAACAAATATCTCCCAAATACACAAATATCTCCCCTTTGACATCAATGGAAAAGGGTCACCTTTGGGGATTGGGTCTAAGAATGAGCCTCTTAGCTTAGCCTTTCTCCAACCTCCACATGAGGTGGTTAATTTTGGGGTGGGAGTATTTCTACTCCCCAAAAGCACTGCTCTTTGTCTTTATATTTTTCTCTTATTTTTTTATTTTTCTAAATCCTCTCACTATTTCTTTCCAAGTCATCATCCTTGTTCCTGTCATCACTTATGTTCCTATTCATGTTTTCATCCATATTCTTATTCCTATTCCTATTCCTGTTCTTGTTCTCTTCTATGTTCTTATTCTTGTTCCCATTCTTGTTCATTCCAATGTTCCCGTTCATATTGATTTTATTTTTCATGCTTGATTCTAGAATATTTTCTCTACACCATCTTGCTATGTGACCATAATTATTGCACTTATAACAATTAATGTTATTATTCCTTGGATGTGGAATTGTCTTAGAATTTCTCCTAGTGAAGCCATATCCTCTTATGTCATGAATCTTACAATTCATTTCCTTGTGACCAAACTCATTGTATGAGTAGAAATATCCTTGGAAAAGCTATTCTTTCCCATCTACTTGTCTTTCATGTGTCCTGCACTGTGAAGCCATGTGCCCAAACCTGTGAGATTAAAAACATGTTCCCTTGAAGAAACCTTGCCTAGACCCCATTGGTATTCTAGTTCCTCTTGACCTATTCAGATTGATGTTCCATGTGAATCTTCTTTGTTCATTATCCCTGTTCCTACTGGACTTACTATAATATGACTTATCCTTAGGAGTTTCACTTTGACTTATTCTCTCATCTCAGAAACCCTCTTCTAAATTATCCTCTTCTTTTGAAGTATCTTCAGAACTAGTAGTTAAATTGTCTTCTTGAACCTGTTTGGAATCAAGACCTGTCTTGTTTTTTGCTCTTATTTGTATGTTGACTATTTTATCCACACTATTTGCACTATTTACATAATTGTATAGATTATTCTTGGAATCCTCTAAATATTCTTTTAATAGGGTCACTTCTTATGTTAGCTTTTCACATTCCAAGATATTTTCTTCTAACTTATCTTTGAATATGCTTTCCTTAGTTTTTGACATTTATAGATCCTCTATGAGAAATAATATTTCTTCATCATATTCTTGAAACTATATTTCAAGCTTAGAGTTTTGTTTTATTACCTTCTTTACTATGTCAAGGGCATAGATAAGTTCTCCCTTGATGTCATATCCATTCTCTTCTGAATAGTCCTCTATTTATTTGCCTTTGTCGATATCATTACTTCCTTTTGGCTTGTCTTCTATAGAATCACTCACTCCTTCTTATAATTCCATTAGAATATTTTCATCTGGTCTATCAAGTGCATCTTAAAAATAATCATCACTAAAAATATAACCATCCCTTGTGCAATCATCTTCAATATGTCCAAATCTACCACATCTAAAACACTTGAGAATAACTGGATATTTTTCTTCAACCATAAATAAGACTTCATCTCTATAATTGTCTAAAAACTAGTATCACTATGAACTAAGTACTTGCATTATCCATATAGTAGCTTCTATTTTGCATTTGGAAGAACTTATTCCCTTGTCTATTTTTTCCATACCTGCTCTTCTTCTGGTACATGTGTCTTTATGATTCCCCGTACCTTTGATCCTATTTTTCTTCTTCATTGTTGCTCTTGGGAACTTTGCACTCTATTACATAATGTCCATACTTTCCACAATTGAAGCACTTAATAGATCTGATATATATGGGTCTTCTGTAACCTTTATGTCTTCTGCCATAGTTAGCTTCTTCATCACTGGAAGATTCACTAATTTATTATGACTTCTTACCCTTTTTCTTTTTGTCTACTTTGAATGCAGCTTCTTTTGGAGGAATAGGATCTTTTGTTCCTATATCAAACGTAGTAAGCATGTCAAGCAAAGAATTCCTTGTCAAAGAATCACTATCAATTGATGTTTCTATAGTAGAAACCTTTTCACTGTACCTTTTTGGAAGAGTTCTCAATATCTTATCACAAGCATCTAATTCATCAAACTTCATTCCAAGACATTTCATCTCATGTATGAGTTCATCAACCTTTATGATATGGTCACAAATTTTCTCATCATACCGCATTCTTAGGTTCTTAAATTCTCCTTTGAGATTTTTGATCTTAGCCTTCCTGACATTTTTATCTCCTTCATATATGGTACGCAATATATCCCACATGCCTTTTGTTGTCTTACATTCCATAACCTTCATATATTTTGATCTACACAATCCTTTTATAATTGCATTCATAGCTCTTAAATTTGCATGCATTAGAAGCTTACCTTCCTTATCTATAGGATGATTGGCTCTTGAATCATATCAAAATTCCATTGCATCCCAAACTTCATTTCCAAGTACCATCAGGTGAAATCTCATTAGCACACACAGATACAAGAATTAACTCCCATCAAATACTGGTACTGCATTATTGAAGAACCCATAATTTTGATCCATTGTGTTCTTAGACCACTTTTCCTTAAACCTGTCAAAATATTCTTAAGGAACCTGATCTGATACCAATTGAAGAACACAATCTTATAATGAGAGGGGGTGAACATTATAAGACCACTTTTTACTTTTATTTTCAATTTAATATTATGTAGTGTATAGATAGCAGTATCAATAACAATAATCAAAGCAATGCACATAACACCACATATAATAGAGACACAAATTTTAATGTGGTTCATCTAATGTGTGCTACCTCCACAAAGAAAATATTTCTTCTAAATATTTATCAAATAATATCTTTGGGAATCCTTCCCAATTATAATGTTTATGGACCTCTGTACAAAGGAGATGTTGATCCCCTAATCTCAAGTTTGTGGATCTCTTCCATAGGAAAACTCTTTCCCCTTCTACTTTGGCTAGTGATCTTCTAGAAGACTTTGTATCTCTGCTGCACTGACTGGTGGATCTATCTCCACTTGAAGACTCCTCATTTAGAAAATATATCTTCAATTGTCATGGATGCTAGATCTCTATCCATTGATACACGGTCCTCTATACTTTGTCACCTCACAAACTCTTTCAATAGGCTCACTCAGAACATTCTCAAATATACTCAATAGGTTCACTTAGAACCTACTCAAATATGCTCAATAGGTCCACTAGGAACCTGCTCAAATATGCTCAATAGCTTCACTCAAAATATTCTTAAATCTACTCAATAGGTCCACTCAAAACCTACTCAAATCTGCTCAATAGGTTGACACAAAACTTGCTCAAATATGCTCAACAGGTCCACCCTACTCAAATCTACTCAATAGGTTCACTTAGAACCTACTCAATTTTTTTCAACAAGTCCACTCAAAACCTGCTTAAATCTGCTCAATAGGTCCACTCAGAACCTACTCAAATCTTCTCAACAGTTCAACATAACACCTGCTCAAATCTGCTCAACAGGTCCACATAGAAACTATCCAAATATGCTCAAAAATCTCACACATAACTTGTCCAAATCTTCTTAATAATTCCTTTTTAGGACTTGCTCAAATCTGCATTAAAATCTTCCACAAAAGCTTACATAAAATTAGTCCACAAGCCTTCTCAGAGACTTGCCTTAAATCTACTTAACAAGTCCACACAGAACCTGTTCAATCACATAGAATCATAAAGAGAATTTTTAGAGACTCAATATGTTCTATACTCAATGCTCAATCAATATCTCAACTCAATCTCATAGATGGATAAATATAATTGTTAGAGACTCAATATGTTCTATACTCAAATACCAATATCAACTCAAATCAATCTCATAGAAGCATAAAGAGAATTTTTAGAGATTCAATATGTTCTATTCTCAAATATCAATCTCAACTCAAATCAATCTCATAGAAGCATAAAAATAATTATTATAGACTCAATATGTTCTATACTCAAATCCCAATCTCAACTCAAATCAATCTCATAGAAGCATAAAGAGAATTGTTAGAGACTTAATATGTTCTATTATAAAATCTCAATCTCAACTCAAATCAGAATATATAATAGTTTGTTTCATGGAACTTGAAAAACCACTTCACACAATCACTTGACTAGGCTCAATCAACTCTACTCAACCAATCACCTCAAGGATCAATCCTTTCTCATAAACCCTAGTCCAAGCATGTATCAACCAACTCAAAATGTTTCCAATAATGCTCAACAAAAAATCTCACATAACAATGATACTCATGTTCTTTTCTAACTCAAGTTCAAGTTATTTGCACAACCAATGGGCTTCAACAACAATGCTTATAAACAAGTTTTAATCACAACTCTCAATTCAGAAAACCTGGAAGCATTAAACCAACAACTCTCAAAAAGTTTAACCACAATCAATCCTTTTCTCTAGAATACTACATGGTAGTTCTCCTCCCAAATCATCAAAATTTTCAATAACTATAAGGTTTTGGTAGAAATAAAGGTAATCATATAAATTATCTTGTCAACGATTAATAAATTAGGGGCGTAGTGATATTTGATAGGGCTATATAGGGGGTATATGTAGTCTATAGAGTAGGAGGATTATTATATATTTCTAATTCTTATTATTTAAAATTCAAGACTGGACTAGGATAAGGTTCCAATAATTATATTGAAATTATGACACTTAAATTATTGGTTTGGGTGGTAGAATCAGAAGGAATACAAAAACTCAAAATTTACGAAGAGTCATAGGTGGTAATAAACTAGATATTTGGTACTTTAAGGATGGAAAACCTAGTTTTACAACCCATATTATCTCAAATAAAGGAAGTTGTGTATTAAATTGAAGTTTTTATTGATTTGCATATATATAATTGATAGGAAAATAGATAAAATCTAAAATAAGGGACTCTAGATTGAGCTAGGTACATTCTTAGTACAAGAATTCATTGAGGGTAATCCACTATAACTAGTTGGTATATCTATCTAGGGGTATTAATCCACTCTAATTAAATAATTTTTTTTAAAAATATATGCAAAAGTCCATGATTTTAAGAATATTGATTGATAATTTTGGGGGGTGTCTAAGGATGGAACCTAGCCTAATAACGATAGCCAGTTATGATCTATAATCAACCTAATTTTTTAGGTCATCGATGAAGCTTTGAAGAAATGCCAAAAATGAATATGAATAATGTAACTTCATATTTTATTAATATAAAATTACATTTTCATTTGCTTTAGAAAAAAAAGAGCAATGCATCCTTATCCTTTTCTAAACTTTATAAACACTATTTAATCATTTCATTAGAATAATATTTTAATTTAGTTAAATATTAGTCATCAAATTAGGTAATTTTGGATATAATAAGCTTAGTTAAAGTTAATTATTGTTTAATATTTCTAATTATATACATTTGATCAATTTGCATATCTTTTAAATGTTAGTAGTTTCATTCCTAGTCATTTGTTTAGTAATAATTTTAATCAATTTTTTTTAATAATCTCTAGGTTCATTATTGCATGTTTTGTTTACTAATATATTGTGTTATATTAACATTTATCTTTTGTGTATTCTATTATTATAGGTGTCACAAAGTAACAACCAGTTATCCCTATCTACTCAACATCAAAAGGAACATCATAAATAACTTCTACACTTCCAACAAAACCACTTAGTATCAATATTTTCATGATCATCATATAAATAAAGGGATTAGGTATGGTTTTTTAACCTTAAATTTTTTTGATTGGTTTTATACAACTTGAATGAAATAGGGGACCTATTTGATGCAAGACCTTAAACAAATCTATTTGACGCAAGACCTTAAACAAATCTAACTTTTTTGGGTTTATTTATAGATTCACATAGTAATAAAATGCTTTAAAAAAATATTACGCTATCGTGGATGATGCCAACCATTATAATCACATTAAAACATAATTGAGTATAGATGACTCATTTATTAAATTATATTTAGGATTATTTGTTTAGTTTTTATCTATTATATCTTGTTTGTGTTCAAGGAAATTGAAAAAAAACCTTCTTATTACAATATATTAGAGATTTTCATTGTTCTATTAAAAAAAAAGTTTTTTTTTATAAAAATTATAATAAAAAAGCTTCTTGAATATCAAGGATTGTTGCTACTTATTTCCTTTATAAAATTTACTTCTTAGAAAATAGTTTTGCTTTGTAGAAATGCATCTTTTGTGCTTGTGTTAGAGTTAAATATTATTTTGATCTTGATCGCATATCCCAATTAGATAACAATTAGGCTACTTACATTGACTATCAAAATAGAGTAATATATTTGTCTTTCTATTATATTTTACAATTTACATTTGCACTTCAATATATTAAAATTATATACGTATTTTATTTTATTTATTACTTAATAGAATAAAAAATAATAAAATATTTTTTCTATTGCATCTTGTTGATAATTGTATGTTTTAAAAATATATTTACTTTAAAAAATTGTTATCTTTCTTAGATCTATAATTATTCATAGTTTCTTTTAAAATAAAGTACTTAAAAAAGGGGCTTAGTCATGTTCAAATCTATCAACTTGATGAAGAATCTTAGCATAGATTATCCTCTCTTCTAATTCAGATATGGTACCACACTTGTGAAAATGGTATTCCAATAAAAATGTTAAGCTACTTACACCTACCCATTTATACAAACCTTTATCTATTGTCCAACCATGCTAGTGTAGCCCTTAGAAAAATTATCCTCTTGTTATTTCCCTTCTAACTCAATTGACCTCATAAGACATCCTCTACACCACACACCAAAGTGAACCTTCTACATGTCTCCTAACCATTTGGGTGAACATTGTAGATGGAGGCATAACAAAAAATTTGGAAGAAAAAACATATAAAATAAATAGTCTCCATGTAATAAAATTCCTCCTTCCATATAATATACCTACATTTACATTTCATTTCAATTAATCATTTAATTTCATATATTACACATAAATATAACCAAAAATGTTAATTTTGAAGTCAATAGTCATAGAATAATGTACATGGGAATATATTCCCTCCTTGACCTTCCATGTTCCAAAATCCTCTACAACATCATCCTCCACCTTAACAACTTTGACTAGTATGCCCACTAAACATAATATTCTCTCAATTTAGGTTGGTCGATGTAATAATATTCCTACCTCAAAAGGACCTTGCATGAAGGTAGAAATAACCTTGAATCATATCCTCTACATGATATGAACCTCCTACTTCTTGCCTTCCTCCTCTTAGTGATAGGTCTCATTCTTATTAAGGATAAATCCTAATCTAATGGTACATCTTGTACCCTTTGAGTCTTGTCTATAATAGGGTCCAACTAGATCTCTTAAAAATATGTCTTAATTTAAATGGAGGAATATCTGAAACCATCCCCATAAATCCCATGTATAAATATAGTCAAGGTACTAGGTTATCCTCCATAACAAAGTTAATATGTGTTTATAGTCTCTCTTGCAACAATACCTCTACCGTATTGATAGTGTATGCAACCTTGGTTGGATACAATTTCCAATTCTACCAATCTTGTCCCCACATCTCCTCCCCATGCACATGAATAGATAAGTGGATATGTTTATTCAATGTATTACGGTAATCGATTGGGTTTATCTAGAGGGAATATCTTATATATCTACCTCATGAGCAATACCACCAATCCCATCTCAACATGGTCTAATTACCTCAAGGTAAAAAATTCATAGAGAAAATTTTATAGAATGATATCCATCAGGAAACCTTCTCATCCTAATATATCACCATATAAGTGAGCCTACTAATGTACAAAGATAAGAATTTAGTTATTTTATTTTAATTACTCTATCCCAAAGAATCCAATGCATTGCTTTCTAGATATTAGGATCTCTAGAAGCTCCCACATTGTCCACCCTCACCACACCCTTCTTCCATTTCTATTAGTCTATTAAATATATTCATAGGTATTTTACATAGATGAGGCTATCCTCATATACCTCATTGATATTCCAATAATAGGTTCCTCCTAATAACACTTACAAATCCTCCAAAAAAATACCAACCTCATATGTTAATCATTAAAACATCAACATAAGGATGTTATACATTATCTCCTAATGAATTAACATCTAAAATATTATATTACTATATTACCGTACATATGGAACCTGAGTGATCATTGTCATCCCATAGTCATTCTTAAGTATCCAATCATCATTAATAAACTTATCTAGAATATACATGTTAAAATTTATCCCTAGACATCTATAAAATTATCTTTGCCAACCCAATATCCCCTTAGGATCATCAATTCCTCTCTCCATAAAATCACCCATAGCATAGCTAAAATTTAAGATATCAATTAAACTAGTTCATATTCAAGCAAAAACAACTAAAAAAAAAAAAAAAGACACATCCATGTACTTAAAATAACGGTTCTTTTATTGAAATTAAGAGCATAAAATAGATAAAAGGACCACCAAATGTATTAGAGCATCAATCACTATTAATGGATAATCTACAAGAGTGTCACTTATCAAATATTGAGGCCCTTTTAAAAAATGATAATTTTTTTTACAGAAATAATGCCTAATCACTACCATACAAAAATATAGACAACTTTATTAAGGTAATCAATTAGATTCAATTTAAGTAATAAAACAAACATCTTAGCACAAGCCCTAGATTTTCCTAAATCGAGGGCATCACTAAACAAGCAAACATCTACCATCGATCAATAAATAGACTTTGTAAGCAAGCATGAAATCACATTTTATACCCATCTATTGGATCAAAATTAAAATTTAAGATTCATAAATACTATCTCTTATGCATCCTATTTTGGTTGGTAAGGGAAACTAGGCAATATACCTATCCTCAACACTCATTTTTCACATTAATAGAACCAACATAATTAGATCTATAGTTCCCTAATTAAAATTACCTCTCACTCAAGTCACCTGTGGCTCTAGAAACACTCAAAGTAGAAAATTTTAATTTTTTAAAATGAGGGATATGGCTTCACTCACTTAGCATTTTATAATTTATAGTCATAATCAAGTTGAGACACATATTCATTCAAACACTCATATTTAGGATAAATCTAAATTTTACCACCTAGTCCACCCTAAAATATTGAATTCCATTAATATTATATTCTTTACAATCTAAAGAATAGTCATAGGAAACACTATTGTAAAGAATATACAATCTAATAGTTATAGTAGCTAGTTTTTAGTAGTTAGCTATCGGTAGTTTTTTCAAAAACATAAAATGTCTAAAAAATTTATTTTACAAGAAGATACATTGCAATCCCCCCTTTTAGTTAACTATTTTGAGACCCAACTTTGATAATCCATTTTCAAATCCCACCTTCTAAAATTAATAGTTTTTTGGTATAGTTCATTTTGATCCTCTCTTCAAGAAAGTCATTTCAAAATATAACTCTAATAAACCTTTTTGAAGACCTTAAAAGTGACTAAAATGGCTAGTGGTATTGGATATACTCAAGAGCTATAGTAATTAGGTGAGTAGGTGAAACAAATTGAATATTCTCACTTACCAATTCTCTAGGCATAATTAAAATTATACATGTTAGATAAAATTGATGATATCAAAAGTCATTTAAGAATCCTAAATACAAAAGTATGATATTATGAAAAGACAATCATCAAGGATTCAAGGTGCTAGTTCTAAGGGAGAAGCACCAAAAATCCGACCTCTAAATACAAATCAAAGAATTCCCATCCTAGAATTTCTAGAATTTGATTATAATCATTCAAATAGTTGGTTGTATTAAGCTAAACAATACTATTTATCTTCATGACTCTTCCCATTATTAGATGTCATGAATTACACCTTTAACCTATATTGGGAAGTAATCTAGTGGTACCAATGGTTATAGAATATGAATCCAAGACTTACATGGCATGAATTTGATCATAAGTAAATTACCCTTTTTGGATGCACTGAGTATGAATATATTTATAGAGAAACTCAAAAACTAGCAAATCACACAAAGGGATTGAGTGTTGAGTTTTTCCAAAGTTATTTCATTAGCAAATTAAATGAAGATATCCATGTTAAGAAAAAAATTATCAATCCATATAGCATTATGGTAACTAAATCATTGACTGGGTTTATAGAGGATAAACTAATAGCATAAAGGTATACTTTTAAACTATCATAGTGTTAAACCTTTTTTTTTTGTATTTACATGGTGGAATCGGTAGCTGCCACGAATCCAAGTAGGCTGTCAAGCTTTTATGGCCACCATAGTATTTTGTGTTGTCCACCCCGGAAGCCACCACACAGATCTTTGCGTAGTATGCCCCTATAACCACCATGCCACAATCGTTTTAAACCTTTTATGCTGTTGAAAGCACCAGGAAAGGGACAAGCGTTCAATCCGACGAGGCTTGAGATTTGAACCTTGGACCTCCGCCCCCCTTATGGGATTTGGATCAACCAATTGGTCTACACCTCGGACCTTAGTGTTAAACCTTATTTCCATTCTAGACATCATAAAACTTAGAGAAAAAACCACTCTAGGTTTAGTGTCTCTCTTAAGAAGAAATGGAGTCATGTTAGGCACAAAATTTTATGTTACAACTATGATGACAAATATTCTCCAAGCCACAAATATGTATTATAAACTCTATATTTACTAGATGTGGATGAAACTTCCACAAGGGAACCAAATCATGAAGGGGTGGACCAAATAGAGATAAATCAACCTAAAAATTCTAAACCAATGGAGTTTCCACCACCCAAAATTTTAGTACATGCATTAGTCAAAATTTATACTCTCTAGACTATGAAGGTAGTGGGGTAGGCTAGTAACTTATCATCATAATTGATTATGGTAATACCCATAATTTTATTTATCCTTATGTAACTATCTAAGTATCATATTACATCTATTTTTACAATTCATTTGAAGTCATTGTTGCCAATGGGGGTACTTTACCATGTAAGGAAAACTAAGAAAATATAATGGTGGTGATGGGAGATTACAACTTAAGGGTAAACAAGTTTGCTTTTCCTTTGAGGATTTGTGATATTATGTTGGGAACCTAATAGCTTCACACCTTAGAACTAATAGTATGGGACCTTTTTGAGCTATGAATGCAATCCATAAAACATTAGAAGAAATACACTCTCTTAGACATGATTGTAGGTCCCACCCAATTCATTAGCTCATATCATATGGTAAAAATCCTAAAGAAATTATCTTAGGGGTAGAGATATAATTGTTTGCACTGTAGGACTTAAATATAGATGATACAATGTAATCAACTAAATTAGAAGACATTATGGTTAAACATACCCTTTTATTTACAAAATCACAAATGTTATTATCATGACACTTCCATGATCATCCCATCAAACTTGTTCTAGGAAGCTTACAACTAAACATTCATCCCTACTAGTACCCATGTATATAGAAAACTAAAATTAAGAATATGGTACATGATTTATCAGTAGTAGGGGTCATTTGATTGAATTTCAACCCATATTATTCCTTAGTACTTTTTCTTAATAATAAAGAAACTTATTGGTAGTTATGTTTGATTTTTTGAGAAATCAATAAAATTACCATCAAGAACAATTTATTCTATTTCCATCATTGATGAGTTATTAGATGATATCCATGGTAATTGTTTGTTCTCAAAGATGCATCTTCATTTGAATTATCATTAGATAAAACTTTGGTAAGAAGAATTCTGAGGATAGTAGTCTACACTCATGAAGGCCACTATAAATTATTTGTCATGTTATTTAATCTAGTCATGTCATCGTCCACCTTTCAAAGTCTCATGAATGTAATTTTTTCTCCATTTCTACTACATTTTTATTTATTCTTTTTAATGATATTATAGTTTACTATCACACGTGGAAAGAATATTTACAACATTTATACAAGATATTGCAACTCTTGGTCAATAATCAACTATGTGCCAAATTATCCAAATGTTCTTTTAGGGTGTAGGAAGTGGAATACCTAGGCCATAGAGTTTTAGGGGAAGGGATCAATGTGGACACTAAAAATATTGCAGTCATACAAGAATGGCCCAAACCATAGGCTCTAAAATTATTTATGGTTTCCTAGGTCTCATTGGATACTACCAAAAAAATATCTATGATTATGAGTAGATTGCATCCTCTTTGACTACTATGTTGTGGAAGAACTCATTTCTTTGATCAAAAACCATTGAACATGAATTTTTTCTACTCAAGAAATATATGATCTCTAATTCCAACCTTGTTATACCTAGTTTATCTAGGTCATTTTTAGTTAAATGTAATGCCTTAAGAACTATAATTGTTGTAGTTCTTATGCATGAATGGTAGTCAATGTTTGTCACTAGTAAGACACTATTAGAAAAAACTTGGGAATGCCAACTTATGATAAGGAGATGACGGAAATCGTGCACGCTATAAAATAGTGAAAGCCTTATCTTATTGGGTAATATTTTTCCATCATAGGAGACTACCACATCCTTAAATGTGAGACTTATTAGTGTGTTAAAAGAAAAAAACTATTCCATAGTAGGAACAATCTAGCCTCTTCCAATTTTGGAGATCATTTGGATAGATATTTATGTGGATTAATTGAAGGGATACCAAATTCTAGAGGAAAAATAACCATTTTAATTGTGGTGGGTCATCTCTCTAAGTATGCTCACTTTTTTCCTCTAGCCCCTCCTTACAAGGCCACAACTATTGCCAATTTTGTTTTAAATTTTTTTTTACCTTCATGGTATTTCCCAGTCTATTGTATCCAATCATGATCCCACATTCACTTTTCATTTATGGAAAAACTACTCAAGATACAAGGCACACACCTCAATATGAGTTGAGAATACTAGCCATAAAGTGATGGGAAAACTAATATTTCTAACAAATACTTAGAAAATTATGTACACTGCTTAGCATATAGGAAACCAACCCACTAAAAAAAATGGTTTTATTTCGCAAAAATATGGTATAATTATTCATATCACTTCACCAATATACAATTGCATGAATTAGTTTGTGAACAACCACAAACTTATCTCTTGTCATGCACTCTAAGTAGTTCCAAGATTCAAGTAGTGTATTCCACTCTCATGGAGTGTGCACAACTACTCAAAAATATCTAAGATAATTTGGTTATGATACAAAATTATATGTGAGAATAATTAAATAAACATAATTTTATGAATAGTTTTAACATCAAGGACATGGTTTTCCTATGCTTGTAGCCCTACAAGTAGTCATTGTTGAAACTTTGAGGTAGTTAGAACATTGCACCAAAATTTTATGGACTAAATGAAGCACTTTAGTAGGTTTTCCTTATGGTTTATAAGTAAGAATTATTACCTTATTCAACCATACATATAATTTTCCATGTGTCATAATTAAATAAGGTCCTCATTATTCATATACAGGTCTTGTCCACACTACCTTGATTGAGTGAGAAAAGCTTGATCATCTTAGAACCTAAGCATATTATGACCAATGTACATGCACTCTTTGTAACCACACTCTTACAGATGTCCTAATATAGTGGTATGGATTATAACTAGAAGATAGTACCCAAGAGTCATTCCATCAACTAAAATTGTAGTTTTCTCACTTCAAGATTTAAGTAAAAATATCCTTGAAGTAGGATGATATATAAGTACCTTATCTTAACACAACTATGTACTTATAGAGTGTTGGTGTATGTTTTAACCATGACCACCTGGTGGCATGGACCCATTATAATGTAACCTTTACTTTTATTATAAGTAGGTGTTAGTAGCATGGGTATCATCTTTCATGTGGACTACCCTTTAGAATTAGAGTTAGGTTAAATAAGAGGATATAAGGGCATGGGTTTTGAGTGGAAGGCATATAATATATTTTCTCGTTTGGGATTACAGATCTATTTCTAAGGAGGTTTTCCTCTTGATGAGGCCTATGATATATATTCTACTTGATTAATATATTTGTTTTTATTTCAATCTAGTTATTTTTATGAGTATTTATATTATTTTTATTTCATGGTCTTTTGGTTTATGAATATTTCCATTAATTCTTGCATTGCTACTTTGGTTATGCTTGTTTTTATATGAAGATGTTGAAAATATAATAGGCACATTGTGGCAATAAAAATATATATTAGATATTTAGATTCTAAATGTGGCATCAACATTGGTTAATAGATTTTCATGTATGGGTTAGCTAAGTAGGACTTGAGGTTATAAGACATTAAAAATCTATCAAATACATATCTACTGAACAATCCATTAGGAATATAACTTTTCACATCTCCTAGAAGATTTGTAGTCTGACAATAGTGCTTAAGACATCTTCCTTAATCTCTTAAATATTTTAGTATTTTATTGTTTCCCATTATAAACAAGGGCATCAGTTTTTCCAACAAATGCACTACCAAAATTACTAGAGTGACAGAACAAAACACCAAATTTCACAAGGTAATGCTCTCAAAGAAATGGTTTTTTTTTAAATTGAAAGTATTTCTAATATCATTAGGGCCCCCAAAAATAAGTTTCTCCTTAGATCAAAAAATTTCCTCTAGTCAATGAGACTATCTACCATTAGCTTATGCTTTAAATTAGTTAGAGCTAAATAATACAATTAATATAAATAACTAGTAAAATAATCATTCTAAAATAAATTATTACAAGTAGACTTGATGAATTATTTAGTGAAGGATAAAATTTAGTTTATTTCTTATGAAACAAGGAGAAAACACATAAAGGAAAATATTTTTCTTCATCCTCCTAGCACATGGTACAAGGACCTTTCCAAGACTATTCTCATCCCTCTAATAACAATTTATAACAACATCATTTCATCCCTTAGCTTATATTAATAATATTATTAGGACCCTTCCATGACTACTCTATAGTAGCAATATTTTCCTAGCAAGGAGTCCCTACCTCAAGGCCACCATAGTTAGGCCTCTCCATCAATGAATTTATTAAAGATGAAAGATCTCATGGACTCCAACATGTTATCAAGGGTTTAGATTTTTATTTATCAAGTAATAATGCATGCTCATTCAAGATTAGCACTTTATTCTCTCTTCTTATTTTAGTCTTTTTACTTCACTAGTATCATATTCTACTCTTGCACTTCTCTACCTACTTTCCTTTCGTTAAATACTTGGTCTATCGATCACACTCCTTTGCTATTTACTGTCTATTCTTATAGTTATATTTTTTATCTTTTACCTCTAATTTAGCTTATTTTCCCTTACAATTATCCATGTATTAGATCCAACCAAACCATTCCTAATTATAATTTTTTTGTGATCCATTTTCATTAAATTTTTACTTATATTTTTTTTAACTATATGTTGTTTTTACATACAAAGTGAAGTGAGATTCTTGGCTCATCTAAATATAATAAAAATATTCACTCTTATATAGCACTACTATGACCATTGTAAACAAAATGATATGAGTACCCACCCTTAATATAAAATATATCCTTTGTATTGAATCAGGGGTAAATGATAGATCCTTTTTTATGCTAAGAAGACATATCCATAGGGTCTAGTGTAACATGCTCTCTTGAACATGAATGCAAAATAAGGCATTCAAAAATCTTATCATAAAATAATCACGTAAAAGCTTTTATTTTCATATTTACATTTCTTTCCACATATAATCCTATACTTTTAATAAATTTGTATAGATCAAGAAAACTATATATCATTTCATCTCACTAAGAATTATGTTTGTTTATTATGGGACTGAAACTGATGAGATTATATTATTGATACAAATGGGTTACAATATATAGGCATAAGCCTATATGAAACATATGACACTTTTCAAAAGAAACTGACAAGTGTCAAGGTGAAGACATAGTGTACTTTAATTCTAACATTACCCCTTAAAGTGCACTATCCTAACTAAAGAAAAAACAAGTCAATATTAGGTAATATTCCACCTTAATTTTGACTTCTCTAAAAGCAACCTATCATCCTCTTTTATTGCTGGTTTGGTCTAGGCTCATGCTCTTTGCGATTGGATCTCCAACTGTAAATAATGATAGATTCGCTGTGTATATCTCTCAGTCTGTTGCCTCAGGGTCAGCCATGTCCATGCGTCTGTTGTCATTGGGTCAACCGTCTAAATGCCCAAGGGTCATCATGGGTGCCTCAAGGTCAGCCACTTATGGGTCTGTTGCCTTTGTAGGTCATCCTTAGAGGATGTTGCCTCTCGTAGGTCACTGACTAGCCCCACCATAAATATCAAATCCCTCCTTATGGTGAACTCAATCTAGAAGGTGTCAGTCTCTACCAAAAATGCACCTTAATACAAAGGAAAAACGAGCCATATAAGAGTGTCGGTATCTACCAAAAATGCACTCAATACAATAAAATGAGCCATAGATCCAAATGTGTAGGAGAAGAAAGAAGAGAAGAGAGTCTTATGAAGTGTCTTCGTCTGTAGTCTTTAGAAGTAGATTAAAAAAAAAAATTGGATAGATTCTAGGGTGTCTATGTCTGTAGTCCCTAGGATAAGTGTCCTTATGGTAGTTACCTCATCTTACCAGAATGCATGGGTAACTTGCTGCTGCATCCGCAAAGTAGAAAGAGGAGAATACTAGATACTAGGTTCACTTACAAGTGCCTTGGGAGTGTCGGGTTCAATCGAGAGTGCACTCCAAGGTAGAAAACTTTGAGGCTTAAAAAACATAAATGAAATAGCCTCAGAATTACAAATCGACACCACCAATGTGTCCTTCACAGAAAAACATTTCCAAAAATTATAAATACCCCTATATTCCACCATTAAATGGGCCTTCATCATGTGGAAAAACCATCATGCCTATCTAAGGCAGAAAAATAAACCTTAGGAATATCATATTCCTGGCATCGCACTATGGCGGAATAAAAAGACACTCTTAAAATTTCCCTCGTAGGGGAATTACATTTCCACTCTCTATGTGGATAAAAGCATTTTTAAATAAATGATTTGAGGCCATAGTGTCGGCCAATACAAATGCCAAGCCTCCATACAATGAAAAATAAATTGGCCACTCCACTTTAATAAAAAATTCATAACTTCCTTTAATATTTCAACTCTGCTGCTGCTCATGATCTTTGAGCTGGTGCTGAAACTCCACCAACTTCAACAGGCTCATGCCAGTTGTTTCAACGATAGTCCATAATGCACTTTAGGGTTGGTGGGATTGCTTAAAATATGTCTACAGCCCCAATTCATACATCAAAATCCCTAAAATTGATGGTTACTATAGCGTGGACGTGAACGAGCTCTACCAGAGTATCCAACTATACTGAGCAACCTTGATGTGGCACCGACATGAAAGATAGCTGGTATGAGTTTGTGGTGTGAATGCACCACATGGAAACATCCCACGACACGCTTGAGGAGAAGCGGAGCTTCTGCCTACAGATGAATAAGTGCGACCTCATCGAGGAATTTGATGGCCACAACCATTATCGCAAGCTTGGTCATGCACTCCTGCAGTGCCTTCTCACCTTCGAATAGAACCATCTTGTCATGCAGCATCTGTACCGCTAGTAAAAATATTTGATGGTGCAAACGCCCTCTCCAACTTCACCAATGCTTCCCCATCATCTCAACTGGTCTTCAAATCCCTGCTTCCCATGGAAACAGACCTCATAATGCCCACTTCCACTTTCTTCGAAAGCATGCTTGGATCCGGCCCCATAAATTTAACAAAAAAAATACATCACCCCAAAATCAAGACCTGGATGCCCAGATTTTAATTTCCATTCTCACATTTTCTCTCCCAAGCCAAGTGAAGCGTTTTCGCCTCTAATCGACTATAAATATTCCTCTGTTGTATTCGAACACATGATCAGGATGCAGAGCTCAGACAGAATAAAGTGGAAATTTTTTGAATCCTTAGCACAGTAGAATAGAAAATTTGGGTTTTTCACTCCCCTTCTCACCGATGCCAATGCCGATGCTTTTTTTAGGGCTTTTAAAATTCGTGGTAACACCCCAAAGTATGGACTTATTTTCCATTCCTCTACAGCGCACTTGGTTTTGATTTGCATAATATTTGCGTGGGCTTCTGATAACATTTTGAGATAGTTTTCATCTGTGAGATGTTATCGCCAGTGCCAGAGATTATCTGCTAGCAAACTACATTTCTTCAGACGAAGAAGACAGTGAATAGGAACAACAACAACAACAAGATGCACAACACTCCAATCTCTGCTAGTAAACTATGTTTCCTTTGTCCGCATTTCTTTCATAGCCCAAGGAGTCTACCAAATCCAAACCATCTTCTTCCATATTTTTGTCCTTGCCATCTCCCAAAAATTTGAATTCTTTGCAGTCCCTCAAAAGTCTTGAAACCCCCAATGAAAACAGAGATGCACCGCAAAAAACATTATCGAAACCTTTGTCGCTCTTCGGTTCTCTGTCGCCTTTGAAATTCTCAAACGGTATCTTTCACCATGCGGTCATTACTTGCACAGGAAACTGAATTGGTTCGCCTTCCATGGCCATCTTGGCCCATAATCTCAGGAGACGCTATGAGCGCTAAGATGACTTCTCTGTAGGAAGAGGAATACATTGCCAGATTTACCTACAACTTGTAAAAAAAATGACCCCTAAAAAAAAATTGCAAAAAATAGTTCATGACTCCAAGCTTGAAGCTTCAGGTGCAGCCATTAATGGTATCCCATTTCTACGGACGGATACATTTGGGGAAAATTGATCACTAAAAAAAATTGGTAGCCATGATTTTTCTAAAAGTCTGGTTTTTGATCCACTGTAAAAAATGGAGAGCATACTCCCTGTTTTGAAAAAAAATTAGGGGGGATTTCCCTCAAGCTCACAATGTTAGAGAAAGCCTAGAGCTCTGATACCAAATGATGGGACTGAAACTGATGAGATTATATTATTGATACAAATGGGTTACAATATATAGGCATAAGCCTATATGAAACACATGACACTTGTCAAGAGAAATTGACAAGTGTCAAGGTGAAGACATAGTGCACTTTAATTCTAATAGTTTACACATATGGCTCACTACATTGTCCAATGTTTATGTTAGATGACCATTTTCTTATTATATGGATATATATAAAGCTAAATTTATTTTAATGTACACAAGACCATAGTCCATATGATATAACCCCCATAGTGGATGTTATTTACCCAATATATTTTTTTCCAACCAAACTTTGATTACTAAATTATGATGTAAAGCTCTACCCCCAATTGGATTCAAACCTTGAACCTCATGTTCAATGTTTCAATTCTTACCGTTTAAGCTATTCAAAATGAGTGATATATTTAGAAACAAAATCAAAACAAGTAAAAACTTTATGTTTACATAAGAGTTGTCTAACTACTAAAGTACATGTTAATCATATTATTAAAAATACATGTTAGTTGTAATGTTGATGGTTAAATTCATACCTTCATAAATATTTATACCACTCAAAGGAATAAAATATTATATTGTGTTATAATTGATTAAGCCCAAAGCTATGCTAAAATAATATTAAATTACAATTAAAAGTATGTAGTAAAACTTCTAACTTCTGAAAGTTTGACTTTGATTTTACAAATTTTATCTCAATTCAATTTTTATAACACTTTAGAAAATCTTATTCACTTTTTTGGTTTTGTGACATGGCTAAACAATTTTGGATGTCTTCTACACTTTTATTTTTCCCTCTTTCACTAGATATTGAAATCTTTCTCTACTTGGTTTTTATTTCTTAGATCAATGCTCCAAACTCTAGAATGTTTGTAGACTCATCCTTCTCTAGCACATTTGGAAGTACAGATGCAAAAAGGTGTTTACTGGTTCTGGTCCTCCATGGGATATAGTTTTAGTAGACTTGACCTTTGATAGTTTGTTACATGTGGGATACATTCATTCCCAAGTCTATGAAACTTCCAAAACACCATGAGATGTTACTGACATACATTATCAACATTCTCATATGGTTTAGGATCTTCAAAAGGTCCAATAGGAAACTAAAAAGAAGGCAGTTAACAATGATGAGCAAGTTTTGGACTTGATTACTCTTATTTCTTCTTTAAAGACTTTAAAAGATATTACGAAAGGCACACCCAAAATTTCCCCATATAAAAAGTTATCCCATAAATGAGTGTTGATATTTGGTGTATTGCAACAAGATATAGCTATAGCATTTTTGTTACTATTTAACTATGGATGCTTTACTCCTTATAGACCTCATTTTGTTTTTTAGCTTGTGGATAATGTTAACACCGTAATATTGTAATATTTTGGTTAATAATTAATATAATCTTGATTTTTCTTAAAAATAATAAAAAATCAATCATGACACTTGAACTCTTGAGAATAAATTAAAATGTTGTTTATAATATCTTTGAATACCATCCATATTCTTTAAAAATGTAAATTTATGCAAAAACTTAGGGAATTCATGTAAGCTGAACGGCGCATAATATATTGACAGGGCTATGCTTAAGCAATAGCTATAGTAGAATTTCGTTCCAACTTCTTACCTAGTAAGAAGGAAAGCTCAACGTGTGGTAGACGACGGAAGGATCAGTGAGACGTCGTGGACAAAGTAAAGAGACCCGAATTTAGGATTTCCAGTAGCAGACGGAGACAGAGATTTTCGCAGAGAAGAAGCGAAACACGACCCGGCCCTCGCATTTCGTCAAATGGGTAGGTAGCAAACACTTTCGAGGAACCTTATCTCTCATGCTCTCTGGTAAGGATTCTTGCATTTTGTTGTAGCTAACACTTTCCAGAAACCTTATCTCTCACGCGCTCTGCCAAAGACTCTTAAAGTGTACAGCCTTTAATTGTCAAAGATTAAAAAGAGCACAAGGGTATGATATTCTAGATAATTGACCCATAGAATTTCAAAGGTTACCGTACAATCCATCAAAGCTTTTAGTTCTTACATTGGCTCCATAAGCGTAAAATATTATAGATGCCATGGCTAGGCTCGCCTCCTATAGTCGAAGAATAGAGTATATTGTATTATAGCTCCTTAATAACTTTCAAATCTCAAATTTCGAGAGACTAGACTTTTTTCCCTCGTCTATTCGTTTGTAGTTTGGATGGAGATGGGACAGCCGTAAATCACGTTCTTTCTCTTGTACAAGTTGATATGACTATGACCTTTACTACAAACAAATAGACGACTCAGCAAAAGTGAAGTTTAGAGAGATGGGTCAACAGACGGCCGTAAAACACGTTCTTTCTCTTGGACAAGTTGATATGACGGTGCCCTTTACTACAAACAAATAGACGACTCAGCTAAATGTGTAATCTACAGAGATGGGTCAAAGACAGCCGTAAATCACGTTCAGCAAAAGTGTAGTCTACAGAGATGGGTCAAAGACAGCCGTAAATCACGTTCTTTCTCTTGTACAAGTTAATATGACGATGACCTTGACTACAAACACATAGACGACACAGCAAAAGTGTAGTCTACAGAGGTGGGTCAATAGACAGCCGTAAAACACGTTCTTTCTCTTTTACAAGTTGATATGACGATGACCTCTACTACAAACAAATAGAAAAAGTGTAGTCTACAGAGATGGGTCAATACACAGCCGTGAAACACGGTCTTGCTCCTTTACAAGCTGATATGACGATGACCTCTACTACAAACAAATAGACGACTCAAGTGTGAGGGAATATTAAAATCGGATCACGGAATAATTAATTTACTTCGCCGATTCTGTCAACAAGGAGGAGCTTCGCAAGTTTGTGATGCGAGGAGGGAGCTTCGCAATATTGGATAGCGAGGGAGGAATTTTGCTGCCCTAGCTTTTGAAGTGGATTCTGGTAACAAGGAAGAGCTTCGCAAGTTTGTGATGCGAGAAGGGAGTTTCGCAATATTGGATAGCGAGGGAGGAACTTCGCTGCACTAGCTTTCGAAGTGGAAGCTTCGGAAGGTTTAATCACAAAGTGGCAAGGTAAAGTAAAACTTTGCAATATTTATCCACCAAAAAATGCTTCGGGAGTTTAATCAGCTAAGTGGCTGCTTTGCAAGTGCTTTTTCCGAAGTGAAACTACTTTGGAAATTTGCAAACACAAGATGGCGACTTCGTCAGAACTTCTACTGAAATGGCAGCTTCGGCAGACAAAACAGCGAAAGACAATTTCGACTGTTAAAAAATTCGAAGCTAATCTTCGGACAGAAATAAAATCAGATCTGGACTTCGTTCAAAGAGAGAAAATTAAGTATAAAATCACATAATAAAGTTGTGATTTACACGGCTTGCCCAAAGAATTTGCAATAACAAATTTGGAGGAAAAACAACGAAGTTCAAATATATAACAGACAAAAGGCGAGGGTTTAATGGAAACTATTATTTATCAAAAAAAGCAGGTTACAAGACTTCTTTTATAGAACCAGATACAAACATCTGCAACCCGGTTGCAGGATAAACACAAATGGAGATTTTTCTGGAGGCTGCTACTACTTTCTCTGTTATCCCTTACGCTACCACTTTCTCTTAACTCCTCCAACTCCACAAATTGACAACAGTTCCGGTATTTATAGCCGAAATATGAGGACAAGGGCGGGAATAAATTCACCAACTGACTGACAAAACATAAATGTCGAAGAGGGTTTCTGTCCAATTTCCGAACAACCCCAACTACTCGCACGCTTGAGATGAGGGCCTTGTTTCCCGTGCTTGGTCACTACTTCACAAAATTGAAGTGTGAACTGTCGGGTTTACATTGCTTTGCAGTGAAGCACCTTTAGGGGGCATGTTTATGTTATTTCGGAGTGAAGCACTTGCGAGAGGGTGTGAGATCTAGTTTAATATTTCCAACAACCTCCTTTAAACCAGATTTCACAATGTCTTTGATGCCCAACATTTCCCGCAGCCTAGCGAAGTCCTCCTCCTTCAAAGGTTTTGTGAAGATGTCAGCTACCTGCTCCTTGGACATGCAAAATTGTAAGTATACGTCATCGAATTTCACTAGCTCTCTGAAGAAATGATATTGGATATCTATGTGCTTCATTTGGCCATGGAAGATTGGGTCCTTCGAGAGGGCGGTGGCAGAATTATTGTCACAAAATATTGTTGTTGCTACTTTCGACGGATGATGTAGTTCACTAAGAACTCTTCTCAGCTAGACTGCCTAGCAGGCGACTGAGGTGGCAACAACATACTCTGCCTTTGCTATAGATAAAGCAAAAATTGGCTACTTCTTTGAGGACCAAGAAACAACTCTAGATCCAAAATGGCGTATCCAGAGGTGCCCTTCCGGTCATCTATGCTACCAGCCCAATCGCTATCAGTGTAGCCAATTAGTTCAAGCTGGTCTTTTCTAGCAAAGTGGAGTCCATGGTTTCTTGTGCCATTGACATATCATAAAATTCTCTTGCTTGCTTTCCAATGAGTGTCTTTGGGTGACTCCATAAACCTACTGATTAAACTCACGACAAACATTAAATCTAGCCTGGTTGCGGTTAGGTACATCAGACTTCCAACTAATCTTTTATAAAGAGTTAGATCAACACTTCTGCTATTGTCAGTATTGCTCAACTTCAAGCCAGTGGCAACCAGGGTGATGGCATGTTTTTTGTCCTTCATATTGAAACACTTCAGGACATCCTTAGCATACTTGCCCTGAGAGATGAAGATGCCATCTGCTGATCGGTCAACTTCAATACCAAGAAAATATTTCATCAGCCTCATGTTTGTCATTTCAAACTCGCTCTTCATGGCTATTTTGAACTACTCAAATAGGCTGTTGCTATTGCCAGTATATATCATATCATCCATGTACAAGCAGATGATTATCATATTCCCTGCTTAATTTATTTTTAGATATAGGGTGTGCTCATATGGGCATTTAATGAACCCATTCTCCCAAAAATAGTCATCAATCTTACTGTACCATGCTCGGGGTGCTTGCTTCAACCCATACAGGGCCTTCTTTAGTTTTAGGACCTTGTTTTCTTGCCCTTGCACTTCATATCCAGGTGGATGGTCTATGTAGACCTCTTCTTCGAACACTTAATTCAGGAAAGTAGACTTGACATCCATTTGGTACACTCTCCAGCCTTTATGAGCTGCCAATACCAGAATCATTCTAACTGTGTTAAGTCTAGCTATAGGTGCATACACCTCATGATAGTCAATGTTGGACTTCTACTTGTAGCCTTTTGCCACCAATATGGCCTTATGCCTGTCAACTTCTCCTTGGATATTAAACTTTTTTTTATACACCCACTTAAACCCAATGGTCTTTTTCCCTACTAGAAGATCAACAAACTGCCATGTCTCATTCTTCTCAATGGCTGCTATCTCCTCATCCATTGCTTTCACCCATTTGCGATTCTAAATTGCTTCTTCAAATGAAACTAGATCACACTCAGTAAATAAAGCAAAGTCAAAATATTCCTCATCTATCTGATTTTGGGTTACCTCGTATATGTCTTGTAAGCTCCTTGCATTTGCAAGTGTTCTCAAGTTAGGGATTTTACTTGCAAGTGGAGGTGATCGGGATGAGGAGGCTATGTTGCTGCTGACACCATTGTTGCTGCTTGAAGGTACAAGTGGCTGCATACTATCTTCCTCCATGTTTATAGGTTCAATAATTGCTAACTCAGGCTTGCTAGTGTTTGAATTCTAGTTCCAAAATCCATCCTCCAAGAACTTCACATTGTAGTTGATGAAAAGTTTCTTTGTTATAGGATTGTACAACCTGTATGCCTTTGCTTGTTCATTGTACCCTATGAAAATGCATTTTTTAGCTTTGTCATCCAACTTCTTATTTTTCTTATCTGGAACATGTGCATATGCAATGCACCCAAAAACTCGCAAATGATCCACACTTGGCTTCAGATTGCTCCGGGCCTCCTTCAAAATTTTATATTTCACACTCTTGGTGGGACATCGATTCAGCAGATAGACTGCACAACTTACAACTTCTACCCATAATTCATGTGGTAGAATTTTCACCTTTAGCATGCTCCATGTCATATTCATGATAGTTATGTTCTTCCTCTCAGCTACATCGTTCTATTACGGTGTGTATCTAGCAGTAAACTGCTTGCAAATTCCATGCTACTTGTAGAAGTTATGGAATTCATTGGAGATGTATTCACCTCCAACATCGATCCTGAGAGTTTTCACAGAATACCTGCTCTATTTCTCAACCAGAGCCTTGAAATCATTAAAATTTGCAAATGCTTATGATTTCAGCATGATGGGATAAATCCAGGTCTTTCGACTAAAGTCATCAATGAAATTCAAGAAAAAATTGTTGTCAGTATATGAGCTGGTCTACATGGGACCACAAATGTTTGAGTGCACCAGCTCCAATGGCTGTGATGCTCTCTAAGACTATCCTAAAGGGAATGCATCCCTATGCTGCTTACCAACCAGACAACCTTCACAAACTTGGTTCAATTGCTCAATAAGGGGTAAACCCTTCACCATCTACTTCTTGTGCAGCAAGTTTAGGCCACTAAAATTCAAGTGATCAAATCTGAGATGCCACAACCAGGTAGCATCCTTCACAACTACACTCAGAGATATTAATAATTCATTTTGAATCTATAGCAGAAACATTTTGTTTTCATCATGGACACTATTGCGATCTGTCCGTGCACTTTGTATTTGATGGTACAAACACCATATTTAAACTGAACAGTGTGCCGCTTATGCACAAGTTGTCTAACACTTAGTAGGTTATGTTTCAATGCAGACACATAGTATACATCACAAATTTGCTTTCTTTCACCGTGTTGAGTGTGGATGAGGATCTTTCCTTTCCCCATCATAGGAACCTTGTTGTTGTTCCCCATCTTAACTTTAGACTAGACTGTTTCATCCAGTTGTGAGAACATCTCCCTATTCCCAGTCATGTGGTTGTTGCACCCACTGTCAAGATACCAAATATTTTTTCTGCTCTCCTCCTCAATACTGTAAGTCAACAGCACATTTCCTCGTACCACATTTTTAGCTTCATTTGTATAATGGGCCTGTTGCTGATTCTTGTTGGCCATCCTATTTCTTCATCGTGAGATGTGATGACCAAAATTTTTATAGTAATAGCATTGGACCTTAGATTTTTCTTTCTTTTGATAAGATCCACTTTGCTAATTTTTACTAATGCCTCTTCCTCCTTGCTAATGGTAGTTATAATTTGTCTTTCCCTCCTTGCTTATTTCCTCTCCCATGCCTGCCTCTGCCTCTTCCTCCTTGAGAGCTAGAAGTGCCATGGTGGGAGTCTTGTCTACCGCTGTCTCAGAATGAGACTTGTGCATTGAATGCTTACTCCAAAGAAGACTAAATTGAAGGGATCAGCCTCTGCTCATGTTTCTGCAAGGAACCCATGAGATCATCCACAAATATGGTTTTCAAATCCCTTGATTCATCTATTGCAATTACCACATAATCAAATTTTGTTGGCAGACTCAGTAGAATTTTCTCTACAATCCTTTGATTCTACATAATTTCACCATTCAATCGCATCTGGTTGGTGACATGTATCATCCGAGTGAAAAAATCACTCATGGTTTCTGACTCACTCATTTGCAGGTTCTCAAAATCCCTCCTAAGCATCTGTAGTTTCACCAACTTCACCTTGTTTGTGCCCTGATAGGAACTGGCCAAAATTTCCCAACCCTACTTTGCCTTGTTGGCTGATACAATCCGGGAGAATATGGTCTCCTTGACCGCTTGCATGATGTAGAAGAGGGCCTTATGGTCCTTCTTCGTATTCTCTTTAAACAAATACTTGTCAACTTGGGAGAGGGTGACCAGTGTTGTTGCATCTATCGGTTCTAGGTACCCATTCTCAACCAAGTCCCATAACTCTTGAGACCCGAAGAGGATCTTCATATGGATGCTCCAGTAATCGTAGTTCTTGTCGTTAAATTGTAGGATCTACAATTGTAGGGAATTGTTTTTGGATGCCAATCTTCAATCCTCTGCATCACAACATAACGAATCTGATACCAATTTGAGGGAATATTAAAATTAGATCAAGAAATAATTAATTTACTTCACCGATTCTAGAAACAAGGAAGATCTTCACAAGTTTGTGATGCAAGGAGGGAGCTTCACAATTTTGGATAGCGAGGGAGGAACTTCGTTGCACTAACTTCTGAAGTGGAAGCTTCAAAATGTTTAATTGTGAAGTGGTAAGGTAAAGTGAAACTTTACAATATTTATCCACCAAAAAATGCTTCAGGAGTTTAATCAACGAAGCAGCTTCTTCGCAAGTGCTTTTTTTGAAGTGAAACTACTTCAAAAATTTGTAAACACAAGATGGCGACTTCGCCAGAACTTCTGCCGAAGTGGCATCTTCGACAGAAAAAACAATGAAGGACAATTTCAATCATTAAAAACTCCAAAGCTAGTCTTCAAGAAAAAATAAAATTAGATCTGGACTTCTTTCAAAGAGAGAAAATTAAATATAAAATCACATAATAAAGTTGTGATTTACACGACTTGCCCAAAGTATTTGCAATAATTATTTTGGAGGAAAAACAATGAATTTCACATATATAATAGATAAAAGGCGAGGGTTTAATGGAAATTATTATTTATCAAAAAAAATAGGTTACAAGACTTCTTTTAAAGAAGTAGATACAAACATCTACAACTTGGTTACAAGATAAACACAAATGGAATTTTTTTTGGAGGTTGCTACTCTCTTCTCCATCTGTCTACTAAATTTGCAATTGTTACTTTCTCTGTTCTCCCTCATGCTGTGGCTTTCTCTCAACTCCAGCAACTCCACAAAATGACAATAGGTTTGGTATTTATAACTAAAATATGAGGACAAGGGTGGGAAGAAATTCACCAACTGAATGACAAAACATAAATGCCGAAGAGGGTTTCTGTCCAATCATCGAACAATGCCAACTACTCGCACGCTTGATATTAGGGCCTCGTTTCCTGTGCCTAGTCACTGCTTCACAAAATTGAAGTGTGAACTACCGGGTTTACATTAATTTGTAGTGAAGCACCTTCAAGTGGCATGTTTATGTTATTTCAAAGTGAAGCACTTACAGGAGGGCATGAGATCTAGTTTAATTTTTCTAATAAAGTGTAGTCTAGATAGCATGAGGTCCGACTATTGTTGGACTTCCCCATGCACATCGAGATCGGGAGCCTGAGATGAAAAGTTAATTTCAACTTATTATTGTGTACATAGCACAATGGGTCAAAAGTTTTGAAATTGATTTTCACACTACTCAGTGAAACCATAATTTTGTGAAGGCATCCACCTCTCTTTTGAGCATCCAAGCTCAAAGCATGTTATGTTTTTAGGTGTTCAAGCTCAAACTTTGTTAAGTTTTCAAGTATTCAAACTCAATATTTCAAGTGTTTTTAAGTAAAACACACTTTATAATGAGGAAACAGTCATAATAAGCATGTATAAAGTTGTGTTATTTTTTTCATTTGGTTTGGCACTTTCATTATTTTTTAGCTCTAATATCTAGACATATTTCATATTAGCTTGCTTCCAATATCTTATTTGCATTGTGTCTAGCAGTTTACTCTTTATCATTGCTAGTTAATAGTTTAAGCAATTATATTTTTTTATTTTTTATAATTTAATAGTTTTTTGTATTTTTTTTAATTACCATTATATTATTCATTAAATCATTTTTTTTTTGGTAAGTAAGAGAATATTATAATTAACACCGGGTTTTAACTGGTTGACCCAAAACCATTTTACAAAATAGGGTCCACTGACCAACTGGACAAAGGCCAAGCCCTAAAAGTTTAAACTGACAACAAAAAGGGCCAAGACCTATTCTTCCAACAGAATACAACCAAACTAAACTATGGAAGCCTAATAATATGGCCATCAGAAAAGAAAGACGCAAAATAGAACTAACAAAGACAAAAACTAATCATGCAAGCACCATGCAGAGTAGCTTGTGCCCATATAAAAATAATAGAATATGGTCAAAAAAACATCCCATAGAATGGAAAACCAAGAGGCCAAGCAGTCTTCCTTGTAGTCCTCATCTAACTTCTTATCATCCTCCTTGCCATCATCTTTAGATTTTGCCTTCGACTCCTTGTGCCCTTGGAACTGTTGGCTATAAAACAGAAGATTTAGAGAATCACACGAATCAACAGCTGCACTGATGAGGCCAGACGGACTCTTCAACTGGTTGATACTCGTTGGAGGTCGATGAAATTTTCATCTTCTCCAAGACTATTATGGTGGGGTCTGGTACCTCATTGTCAGGGATCTCCAACACTTTGTTATTTCTTGCTAGGGCCTTTTTGCGACATCAAATCCAAACACACCTTGGGAAATACTTGAGGCCAAAGCGGATGTTTCCCATGCATGAATTTGTAGATAAAAAACCTATATCAGTGCCCCACCAGCTGCAAAAAACACTAGTCACATGAACAAAAAAAAAACAAATATGACAAAAGCCATTATACGGTTCAAAAAAAATATTTTTAAAAATGCCCCCATTTTCTGTCATTGATCCACTTTGAGCCTTCCAATCTGAAATTTTTCATTATCTATCACCATTAAATCATTTTAATCCTATATTTAATAATAGTTTAAAGCATTTTAAAGTGAAATTATATTAATCATTAAATCATTTAAATTCCACATAATAATAGTTTTTAGCATTTTAAAATGAAATTGTGATTGGATTTTATGTTTAATTGTGTTATTATTCTTTCTTTTTATACAATCATAAAGAGCAGAAGCCTTGTTAGTTGGAAAAAGTGTCAACAATGATATCACTTATCCAATGAAATTTTTGCCATTGATTAATAATTTCATGCATGTATCACTTTATCATATTTTAGCCCTCGTATGAATAGAGGACTAATGTTAGTCAATGGAGTTTGACATTCTTATTTAGCTTTGATAAGTCTATTTACCAATAATACTTCTATTTTTTGTCTATTTTGAAAGAAGGAAAAAGTATCGTGATAATAGAACAACATTGAAGGTGCTTCTATGGAATTGGTAAGTCTTTTCAATCTATCACAAAAATAGTTTTCTTTTATTCCTACACATTTCATTTCAACATTTATGTGTCAAAAGTTGTTTGAAAATTGCTAAACAAGTTTCTATTTTTAGTTTATTTGTCCAAATAAGGAATAGTTTAATATTTCAATCATTTAGGGGAACAACAAAATATTTATTCCAAATTATATGTCGATGCATCTAGGACTTATTTATTGCATATTTATTGCATCATTTTCTTCAAAAAAAGTCTTTTAATTCATTATCAAAAATTTAAAATATTATAGTTTTAAGCCTTGTTGAATTTGTATATTGCATTAGGGCTACATTAGGGTTAAGCAGAGTCAAAGAACATCTAAGGAGAAATCTATGTATTCTTCAACCAATCCATTAAACTTTAGACTCTAAGCTCATAAATTATCCCTATCCTTAATGTGAAGAGAAGAGTGAAAAGTGTCATGAAGAGGTCCTTTATGAATTTTTTTCCTTTCCCCTTCTCACATTTTGATGGACTTTACATAAACACCAAGATCTTCTTTGACCAAGTTAAACCTTAATCAAACTGAGATTTATCAAACTTTCATTAAGACTATTAATCTTATTTTTTTAGATTAGACCACATTAAATCTTAATACAAAGACATAACCAATTTCTAAAACTATTAAAGGTATTCTCAATCCTTTGAATAACTCTTGTACAAGCTATTGGGCTATATTGGGTACATAGTGAACCTTGACCACTAGCCAACCACATAGGATCTCATGTGTTCTTACTCCTAGTAAAGAGTATATTACAAAGTGCTAGTGGTAGTCATAAGGAGGTATAATAGTACTTCTCACATACCAAATTAGTTATATAGATATGATCTATGTATCTTCGGATATTTGGTATATACTGAAGCCCTTGAGGTATATAGATCAAATTCAATATATTAAGTGAAGGGGATAAAAGGTTGCTAAAACATATTCTCATTCCTTTTTAATTAAATTAACTAATATTTTCTTTTCTTCAAAACCTATGCCCAAGAAATGCTATCTAAGATAAAACACTACTCATTAGCTGACCATGTGAATAAAATATGTGCATTTTACCTTGAGTCACATTCCTATGAGAAATATCTAACCTTTGTGTCCAATATTTTTATTAAATATTAAATATTTCCTAACATTAGTTTCATAGATTAAAAAATTCCTAGGAAGTTTTATATTGATAAGAAATCAAGGTTAAAATCAGGATTTAAATCAAAATAAAGTATCAAAAATCATATATTTTGATTACATCTTGATAGAGGGATTAATTCATTGAATATGTTGATTTATCATTGATACCATGAATCTATTATCAAATGGTTAATTTAATGGTTAAATGGAACCAGTCCATTGAAAGGAGTTCCACTATCATGACATCAACACAATCAATCAAATAATAAATAGGTCAAGGAGAGGAAAGACTTATAAACACTTAAGAGGACTTGTTCATCCATTAGAAGTTGATATCATTTTGATATAAGCATCACATTGTCAATTAAGTGAAGTAATAAAAGAGAGGAAAATATGTCAAGGTATTCGAGGCATCAATTAGCCAAATAGAAAGGGAGATCAAGTTGAAGGAAGAAATAAAGTTAATACCATGTCATCGATAATTCCATATAAATGTTGTAGGTCCTTTTTGAGACATTATAATCATACCTATGGTCAATTTACCATAATAGAAACAAACAAATGAAACATTAGCCATTCATATGTCTACAAACATGAGGCTTACCTTTATCTATATCATCAAGGCATGTTATTGCAAATTGAATAAAGGGAATGACTAGCTAAAAATATTGTAAAAACTAATGATATGCCAACAATATTATATGACACACATGATAGGATTGAATATTTTGATAGTCAAATTGGTCCTATATCAAAACATGTTGAAGCATACAAATTATGTAGATTCATTTGCACACTTCCATCATTTCTATAATATGAAGAACACATAAATTAAATTTGTATATTAAAAACAATATACTTATTTTATATGTAGATACACCACTCACATATTCCATTGAATCAATAATTCATTTGACACACTTGATTTCATTCAAACTTTTTCATTCAATATTCTTCACTACATCAAGGTTTTGACAACATAATTTTCACTCTACATAATCTAATCCAACAATGGATGAAACATACATTGAATGATCTATCCAAGTGAGGATACACTGATAATTCAACCAGTGAAGGAAATACCAATATATAAAACCAAAAAAATACTAATAATAAATTTTCCAAGTTATTCCTTTCTATATTTGGAATTTTATTTTTACTTTTCCATGCACTTTTCTATTTTCAACTATATTTATAACTTTAGAATTTATTTTCTTATTTTCTCCAACTTTTTGTATGTGCTTTTCCATATTGAGCATTACTTTTCACAATACCACATTAATGAAGGAAGATATTGAAGGTAAGGCATCAAGAAAATAAATAGTATTTGACCAAAACACTAAGATATGTACATCATTGATTCATTAAATGACCAACATATCAAGTAAGTAAAATAAAATCTTAAAAAAAAAGGGTATTGATTTATCAATGAGTTGAGAAAATGCAAGTACCAATTTTCCAACTAGCCTCAAATTGAAATATATGTTTGAGCTAGAAAACAAAAACAAAAACACCAAAAAATGGGGATATTAGGTCAATATGTCAAATCAAAAGACATAATAGGAGTACAAAGTCCTATATAGAGAAAAAATCCAAAAAGCATGGCATACAACACGACAAAGTTATTGTAGGAAGACAAATCAATGGATTAAATTTGAAATGAAAATCACACAAATATGGGCTACAATATTATAACATATAGAAGATATAATATTTGTAACAAGTAGCATTCATAGTGAAGACTTATGAGAGGAATGACTATTTTATTTTTCTATGCAAAGATGGACTAAGTTTGATTTTAGTTAATTTTACACAATATATTATAAATAAATATCTAAGAACATTTATAAAAATCCTTTGAATTATCCACTATCCAAACACTTATTTATTATTTTTATTGTAATATAACACTAGAGAACTTTTGTAACTGATATTTATAGAGTATATGTGGTTTTTAATTTTTAATCTACATGTATATATTTTTTACCTTATTTACTATGAATGAAATATATGACTATAAATATTCTCTCTCATACATTCTAGTCCTCTTTATGATATGCCACATAGGTATGTTTAGAATTAAATTCAAATTTTACTCTAACATCTTAATTCTATTAGGACTTATGACTATAATTAGGCAAAAAATAGAGAAAGAAGATAACTACAATGTGGAAGTTTATTACATTATTTGGTACCTTATAAGTACATTAATATAACCTTATAAATATTTTATATATACTTTGTAAATATGTGGTGTGTAATCCTATAAAAACTAGTCATTTAATTTTTTGTCAGTGAGTGAGTAAAATATATTTCTCTTATGTGAAATATATAGAGTCACATCTTGAGAAAGTTTGAGGAGTCTAAGAATATTAATATTTATGTAAAGTTGAAATGTCAAGAGTCTTTGTAAATGCTATATGTAGAGAAAGCATAAGAGAATACTAATTGTGTGTTCCATGGAAATATAGTAAATTTATTTATTTTATTGAATAAATGTGTATTTCATCGTGTGAGAACTTTAATTTGTATATATTGTGTATCAGATCCATAATATACGAAGTCATGAGTGTGTCATTTCTATTGTTAGAGTAGTACACTAGAGGAGATAGCTAGAAAATAAAAAATTAATGATGGACTAGAGGAAGGCAGAACATTGGAGAGCTACAGTGAGTGGAGAGAGCAACAAAAAAAGGGGACTAATATGGATAGATGACCGACCTGAGGCCATAATTTTGCATACCTTCCGGGAAGCAAACATGGCAGCTGATAGGCTGGCAAATGAAGGCATTGTAGCAGCAAATTTGATCACGTGGACTGAAAATCTTCCTCATGCAGTCTCAATGGTGATAGATAATGAAAAACTTTATATTGGAAGGCTCAAAGTGGATCAATGACAGAAAATGGGGGCATTTTTAAAAAAAAAAATTTGAACCTTATAATGGATTTTGTCATATTTGTTTTTTTTGTTCATGTGACTAGTGTTTTTTGCAGCTGGTGGGGCACTGATATAGGTTTTTTATCTACAAATTCATGCATGGGAAACATCGGCTTTGGCCTCAAGTATTTCCCAAGGTGTGTTTGGATTCGATGTCGCAAAAAGGCCCTAGAAAGAAATAACAAAGTGTTGGAGATCCCCGACAATGAGGCACCGGACCCCACCATAATAGTCTTGGAGAAGATGACAATTTCATCAGCCTCCAACAAGTATCAACCAGCTTGAAGAGTCCTGTCTGGCCTCATCGATGCAATTGTTGATTTGTGTGATTCCTTAAATCTTCTCGTTTTATAGCCAGCAGTTCCAGGGGCACAAGGAGTCAAAGGCAAAATCTAAATATGATGGCAAGAACGATGATAAGAAGTTAGATGAGGACTACAAGGAAGACTGCTTGGCCTCTTGGCTGTCCATTCTATGGGATGTTTTTTTTTTTTGACCATATTCTATTATTTTTATATGGGCACAAGCTACTCTGCATGGTGCTTACATGATTAGTTTTTGTCTTTGTTAGTTCTTTTTTGCGTCTTTCTTTCTCGATGGCCATAATATTAGGCTTCCATAGTTTAGTTTGGCTGTATTCTAATGGAAGAGTAGGTCTTGGCCATTTTTGTTGTCGATTTAAACTTTTAGGGCTTGGCCTTTGTCCAGTTGGTCAGTGGACCCTATTTTGTAAAATGGTTTTGGGTCAACCAGTTAAAACCCGGTGTTAATTATAATATTCTCTTACTTACCAAAAAAAAAAAAAAATTAGAATGTTAAAGAAAAATAAATTTAAGATTGTGAGAGAAAAACTATGCTTATGAGAGAATGATTGGGAGGACTTAAACAAAAGAAACAAATTAGTTGAAGAAACGACATTTAAGAAATTTAGAATTCTATAAAAGTAAGATAGAATAGGAAAATAAAATTTATAAGAATTAATAATTCAACAGATGAAAGTAAAAGAAGTATGATATGATGATAAAATAATATTAGAAAACAACCTAGAGATATATTATCATTGGATGAGTAGAGTTGAGAAGAACCACACAAAGAAAACCCATATTAAACATGTAATAGTTGAAATAAGATACATGTTGTAACATGGTTGAAAAAATTCATGGCTAAAATGAGTGCTACATTGAGAAGCACACTAGGTTAATTAGGAGAGAATTGGAGTGAGAATTTCCATAGGAAAAATAATAGATAAGAAAAGAAACATATTGGAGAATTCCCATGAGGGTATTCTAGATGAAATTTCAAGACTTTAGAACCAAAGAGACATCTGAGACAAATCCATAAGAGTAAGCATAGAAGCATATATTTCACAAGAAATAATGTTATTATAAATGAGTTTGAGAAAGACAGGAAAATAACAGTTAAAATAATGTAATAAAAGGTATTTTAGATTACCCAGGTGTTGTAGATGAGTTGGATAGGAGAGGGCAATCCTCCAAGGGAGGTCTCAGGTTCAAATCTCCACCCTACCAAAAAGCTGAATTGGGTATCCAAAATCCAATTGAAAATGTTGGTGCGGGCAAGGTCGGGTGCGACTCCCGGGTGACTTTGACGGTGTAGAACCCGTGGTCTCTCAGACCAAGGTGGCTCCACAAGGGGTTTTTTGCTTAAGAAAAAAAAAGAAAAAAAAGAGGTATTTTAGATTGGCATAAGAATAATAACTAGGAATTAGAAAAGCAAAAAAAAATTATTTTTTGTAATCAAATATTGGATATATACATTGATTATGGTGGTTATGAGTTGACACTTATATGGAGGTTTTATTAATGGTAAAAGTGCATTGAATTTGGTGATAAGGTGTGTGATGCATATATTAAAGTTTTAATAAAGGTAAAAGCTTGCATAGTTTTTTTGTGAGAAATATATTTTTGAAAAATAAGTTTCTAAGGAGATATTTAAAATGAGGTTTTTGGAAATAAGTAGTAATTTTGAAGGATAAATTTCAGGAATGGACAAGAAGATAAATTTGTGAGCAATATTTATAAGTTATAAAAATATTCGTTTACCTCCACTTATATTCATTGGAATATAGAAAGAAAAAAAATCGGAGACAAAAGAAATTCAAAAAGAATATTATTGTAAAAAGAGAATATTTAATGAAACAACAAAAAAAATGATAGTGAACTTGAAAATGAAATATTTGAAAATAAATAATTTGAAGAAAAAATTTAAAGTGAATAATGTGAGAAGAATAAACCTAAAAGGAAGAAAACAATAAATTTTTTTTTTCCAAAGAGGAATAAAACTGAAGAATATTTGAAGGAACCTTGAAATAATTTTTTAAATGAAATAAGATTCTAAAAATTTAAATAGTGACTTAAAAGATTTTCCACTTTATAATCAAACTTCCCTCATCCAAGACAACTATTAAAAAATTGAGAATTATTTGAAGAATTAGAAAAAACAATTAAAATAGCATTTCTTTACAAATCATGGCATCATAAAAATACCTCTAGAAAAGTCTCCTTTAATTGAAGAACCAAATTTTATTAAGAAAGTAACTCAAAAACATAGAAATTTTTGTCTTGTAGAAGAACAAGGTCAAATATGTTGAACCATCACATTCTTTCAACAAAAAAAAAATGGGAAATGAAGTTCAAAATAAAAGTTTGAGAGGACACATGACATATGAAAAGTGGAGGATAGTTATTAGTACATTGATTCAGGGGTAAGCAATCACATGACTAATAACCTACATTGATTCTATCCAAGTGTTGTAAAGCATACCTATTAAAATTGTAGATGGCAAAACCTACCAAGTTCAATGACTACATAATGTTTCACTTAATATTTCATTTTTTTAATATAAATTTGAAAATGTATTGTATGTACCTTATTTTTCTAACAACTTGATATTAATATTATAATTATTAGAAAAGGATAGAACAATTGAATATAGGGTATTCAATGGAATTAAAAATTATTTTGTTTTTTTTTTTTTAAAGCGAAAAACCCCTTACGGGGCCGCCTTGGTCTGAGAGACCATGAACAGGGGGTTCTATACCATCAAATTCACTCGAGAGTCGCACCCAGCCCTGCCCGCACCAACATTATCAATTAGATTTTGGGTATTCAGCTTTTTGGTAGGGTGGAGATTCGAACCTAGGACCTCCCTTGGAGGATTGCCCTCTCCTCTCCAACTCACCTACAACACCTGGGTAAAAATTATTTTGTTAAAATATAAACAAACTGAATCCATTTGATCTTATAAATAATAGGATATTTACCTCATATATGACATCACTCTCATAAACTCTTAAACCAACTATTACCATGAGAGAAATATAAATAAAAATGCAATAAGAATGAAGAAATATAAATCACAATAGAGATAACATAATACACACAACTTTCATGATGAAAAAAATATTGTGACAAGTATTATTGTGATGAATTCTTACCTTCAAAATATTATATGAAAAAAGACAATTTTGAAAGGAATAAAAAAGTGGTTGATACTAAATAGGGATATCATGATTCAAGATAACTTAATTTTGTGATAAATATCAATTTTATAATAGAGAATGTTATGATAGTAAATAAATAAGTCAATGTTATGATAGGTTCCAATTAAAACTTGGCACATACGAAATGTTTGAGAAAACCAAAAAAAAAAAAGACTGGAGCCAAAGTTACTACCAAAGACAAAATATAAATATCAAAACTATATGGTACCTTATTATGAAGCATAATGTAATAAACTCCAAAGTCACTAACAAAGCATACTAAATAATGTATTATAGGGGGATGTTGGAGTTTATTATATTATTTGGTACATTACAATTACATTGCAAGAAGCTTGTAAATATTTTGTATATAATTTGTAAATATGCGGTGTGAAGAAGTCTTGTAAATGTTAGTCATTGAGTGTTTTGCCACTATTAGATATTTGTTATTATTAGATATTAAATAAAATATATTTCTTACATGAGAAATATAAAGAGTCATATCTCCTAGAAGTTTGAGAAGTCTAAGGAGATGAATAGTTTGGTGATGTTGAAACATCAAGAATCTTTGTAAAGGATATATGTAGAGCAAGCATATGAAATATGTATAATGAAATTTTAGTAATATACTAGTACTAAAATAATAATTTTGTGATTTATGGGAATATAGTAAGTTTATCTATTTGTTTGAATACTTGTGTATATCATTGTGTGAGAACTTTAATCTTGATATATTGTATGAAATATATTATACGCTATCATACAATACTTGTATTGTTATATCTAGTTTATCCATACAAAAATATGTAAGAAAAATGAATGTGTAAATGATGATGAGGGTAGAGGTGACATAAAGGATTGTAATTAAAGTGGTGATGGTTTGAACTTATCCATATTTATTGGTCCCTATTTATACAACCTACGTGGGTACTATTTAGATAAATCCTTAGAACCATCATAGATTGACACATATGGTTGTATTTTTACATATAGAAATTGCATTGATCTTCTATAGTAAAAATAAGCCAAATTTTTACTCCTGCTGGATACTTTCAAAGTAAAAGGGGCCTAAGGCAAGGTGACCCTATCTCTCCCATGTTGTTTATCATTGTGGCTGAAGCCCTTGGGAGGACAATCAAAGCTGCTCGTAATATTGGTCTTATTTCAGAAATTAAAGCATCATCACAAACACGAGCAGTTACACATGAACAGCTTTGTGGATGATACTTTGTTGTTAACTCTTGCATCGGTTTTTGAGGCTAAGGTCATAAAACATATTCTAGAGCTATATGAGGATGTCATGGGGCAAAAGGTAAATTTTTCAAAGAGTAAAATTTATTTCTTTAACACTCCCATTCAGAGGCAGATTAAGATTGCTAGGATTCTTGGATGCTCAGTGTCTACTCTTCCATCCACATACCTAGGCCTTCCTTTATTTACAGGCAGAGCTACCGATTCCATGTGGACTAATGTAATTGAAAGAATTCGGAGGAAGTCGGTCGGATGGAAAGGGAATTTGTTATCTCAAGTCGGGCAAGGCGGTTCTCACCAAGTTTTCCATTCAAAGCATCCCCGTCTACTTTCTCTCTATTTTTAAAGCTCCTACAAGTGTCTACACTAAAATTGAACAGATCCGTAAGAGGTTCCTATGGACCGGTTCTGAATCTAAGCAGCGCTTTCACTTGGTGTCCTGGGATAGGGTTTGCAAACCAAGGGAGTTTGGAGGTATTGGGCTAAGGAGAATACAACATTTAAACATGGCCCTCCTGGCCAAACAAGCATGGCGTCTTTTGACAAATGCAAATGCGGAATGGATTACTATAATCGGAAGAAAGTATTTGCAAGAAATTGAATTCTTAAGTTATTCCTTTCCTCCCAGGGGATCAATTTTTTGGAAATCAATCCTTCAAACTAAAAACTTGCTAAGCAAAGGGCTACGTTGGAAACCGGGAAATGGAAGAAACATTGATTTTTGGGACCACAAATGGTTAAAGGACTATCCCCTCTCTGCAGACCCCATCATTTCAACCCTTAGAGCTTGGACAATTGAAGTTTTTGGTACCAAAGTTGCAGATTTTATTACTTTGTCAAACAATAGAAGGGTATGGAAGACAATAATGAATAATGATCTACCAGGGGCATCAATAATACTGGAGAATGAATTAAAACAGTCTTTACTCCCTTCTGGCATTCTTGAGGACCAGATTATCTGGGAAGCTTCAGACAATGGGGAATTTTCTGTCAAGACTGCTTATCTGATGCTTATTGATAATGATGAACCTACTTTCCCTCACTTGGAAGTTTGGCCCAAAAGCATTTTTCCGAAGGTTGGGTTTTTTGCATGGTCGCCATCCAAAATAAGATCCTCACCATGGATAACTTAATAAAAAAAGGTGTGATTGTTGTTAATAGGTGTTATCTTTGTATGTCTGAGTGGGAGTCTATTGATCATTTGTTTCTCTATTGTAATTTTTCTGTCTCAATCTTGTTAGGTCTGTTACAAGTGTTTCATATTTATTGGGTCCATCCTCAGTCCATTTTTGACTTATTTGTCCAGTGGCCTTCCCCATTTTTGAATAGGCGTCTTAGGTATATGTGGAAGATCTACCTTCATCACTACTTGTGGCGAGATATGGTTGGAAAGGAATCGTCGGGCCTTCTTGGATAAGGTTTCTCAGTCATCATATGTCCTGTCAAAAATTTTAGCATATGCTAATGAGAATACTTGTTTAGTGCCTCCAGCATCTAGACCTCCAAATCCTTTTGAAGCTTCATTAGGCCAGTCATTAAACTTACCTCTCACTGATGGCCTCAATCATCCTCAAGTCTGTCCTAGAACCATGATCACATGGACCCCACCCCCCTAGGGTGGATTAAGTTAAATTTTGATGGGGCATCTAGGGGCAACCCGGTGAAGTCAGGCTGGTGGCTTACTTAGAGACCACAAGGGTGAGGTGCTTGTAGCCGTTGCAGAACATCTTGGAGCTCAAACTAACAATGTGGTCAAGCAAGGGCAGCTTTGGAGGAGCCTCAAGGTGGCAGAGAATTATCCAGGGAAACTGTTGGTGGAAGGTGATTCTCTTATTATTATAAATCTTCTAAAGAACACTAAGAGATCTCCTTGGAGATTTGATGACTACATCCATGAAGCAAGGGCTCTAATTCATGACCGACCTGAGGCCATAATTTTGCATACCTTCCGGAAAGCAAACATGGCAGCTGATAGGTCGGCAAATGAAGGCATTGTAGCAGCAAATTTGATCACGTGGACTGAAAATCTTCCTCATGCAGTCTCAATGGTGATAGATAATGAAAAAATTTAGATTGGAAGGCTCAAAGTGGATCAATGACAAAAAATGGGGGAATTTAAAAAAAAAAAAAATTTGAACCTTATAATGGATTTTGTCATATTTGTTTTTTTTGTTCATGTGACTAGTGTTTTTTGCAGTTGGTGGGGCACTGATATAGGTTTTTTATCTACAAATTCATGCATGGGAAAAATCTTCTTTGGCCTCAAGTATTTCCCAAGGTGTGTTTGGATTCGATGTCGCAAAAATGCCCTAGCAAGAAATAACAAAGTGTTGGAGATCCTTGACAATGAGGCACCAGACCCCACCATAATAGTCTTGGAGAAGATGACAATTTCATCAGCCTCCAACAGTATCAACCAGCTTGAAGAGTCTGTCTGGCCTCATCGGTGCAGACTTTTGATTTGTGTGATTCCTTAAATCTTTTGTTTTATAGCCAGCTAGCCAGGGGCACAAGGAGTCAAAGGCAAAATCTAAATATGATGGCAAGAACGATGATAAGAAGTTAGATGAGGACTACAAGGAAGACTACTTGGCCTCTTGGCTGTCCATTCTATGGGATGTTTTTTTTTTTGACCATATTCTATTATTTTTATATGGGCACAAGCGACTCTGCATGGTGCTTACATGATTAGTTTTTGTCTTTGTTAGTTCTTTTTTGCGTCTTTCTTTCTCGATGGCCATAATATTAGGCTTCCATAGTTTAGTTTGGTTGTATTCTAATGGAAGAGTAGGTCTTGGCCATTTTTGTTGTCAGTTTAAACTTTTAGGGCTTGGCCTTTGTCCAGTTGGTCAGTGGACCCTATTTTGTAAAATGGTTTTGGGTCAACCAATTAAAACCCGGTGTTAATTATAATATTCTCTTACTTACCAAAAAAAAAAAAAAATAAGCCAAATTTTTATATATTTATTATTTTGATCTATTAGATTATTTCTCATTGAGGCATAAAAATTAAATTGTGTTCACTAATGTAATACACATAATATATATAATTAATCTATAGTAATACATAATCTTAGTGTTAATAAAAATGCAAATCATGATAGTATAATAACTATTATATAGCTAATTAACAATAAATGTTTTTACAATATTACATAATAATTATTTAATTTTTTAAAGTACTATTCTATGTTATTATAGTGTTATATAAAATCTTTGCGTTGAATCTAGATAAATAGAACACAACTATGATATATTTATTCAACAACTCTACACTATATCAAAATTAATAATGTACATATTATCACTATAGATTTTAGCTCCTTTTAAATTGGTGTCTTTACCTCTAGCAATTGGATGAAGCCAACTTTATACTTTACTTCATACATATGGGCTAGTTATTCCTTATGCTAGTAGTTCCTAATTAACCTTGGATTACAAAATGGTAGATTTTCTTGGTTTTATTTTTGGTGGCAACCTAAGACATATGATTAATTAATTTATATCTCAATTTACAAAGCATAAAATATGGTGTACAAAGGATTTTCCATTTGATATGGTTATTACATTTTCCCTTAATGGATATAATTGATTTTTAATTCACCCCACATGACTTGCACTTAAGCATATAACTTGCGTAAATAAAATGTATTGCTCACAATATGACATAAATTATTTGAAGGATTTTTATAATTGTATACTAAATGGTTTTGCTTGTAAGCCTCAAAATTATTGTGTAACCAATGGATCAACTCTTAATAATTCCACAAACTCCAACAAGGTGTTTACATTCAGATTTTATAATATAAATCTAATTAGGCATATAACTGAATAAGTTATCTATGAAAATTTTAGTTTGGGTTGGAAATAGGGATGGTCTCCTTGAACAAGTTTCCACTCATTAGCATTCTATTATGGGACTTACTCTCTAATTCCTAAACATTGCTAATTAGAATCCTTAGGATTTTACCTCAAAGTATATCTATGAAATAAATAAGAGAATGACAATTTATATTGTTAAATGCCTAGCATGATATTGTCTAACAAAGATTTGATACTACTATAGACACATTATGGACTAATAAATTATCAAATTGAGAAGTACACTATTTTCTAGATACATAAATTCAACAACTTGATAGGTCACTTACATTAGATTAGGGAATTGATGCTTTTCAGAAAAGCAAGTTATAAATATTATTGGTCTAATAATATCAATAAATATGGTATATGGTTAATATTTAATGTAAAAAAATACATATAAAATGTTCATCAAAGAAGATTTTTTTATAAATATATAAATATATTTGGAAAAGTAGTCCATGGGCTTGAAGTTCAACTAGTGAGAATATTTCTAGGTTTAGAAAGAACACATAAATATTGAATTTTAATAGATGTCATGACAATAAAAATATATGGACTGATAAAATATTATGAAATTACGTCATATAGATGGATCTCATTTCAATATTGTAAAACCAATTAAAAATATTTACTGATAAACTGAAAATACTAGCTAAGAGAATAGGAATATAATCTTAAGAAAACACACATACACATGTATATATAACACTATATGGATTAGGAGATAACTTATTTATTGTTAAATTTATATTTTTTGTACATATTTAGTGTAATTGAACAATTGAAACTATTTTAATCTAATGCATGCAATGAATTGAATAAGAAATAAAATTTATATAATGTCTCTCTAAATTTTTGTTTTTACATATATTCATATTTGTTGGTATCTTGGAAGTTGTAAAATATATTCAAAAAAAATTATAAATTCTTTTCATCTTGAATGAGAGTCAATTTTGAGCAGTTTGAGATATTTTCCAATGTGATTAATGCTAACAATAATTTTATGATTTCCATTCTTTTTCAATGGATGAAAAATGACTTTTACTACTAAAACAATATTAAATACACTAATAACAAAAAAATGGGTTGGTATGGGAGAACACTCTAAACATTCAAACTAAGAGTCCCCCTAGTGTCCTAAAGAAGATCTTAGGATTAGAAAATCAAATTAGTGTTGGGATTTAACAAAAAATATTCATAAATAAGTGGAAATATCTAAACAATAGAGAGTTATAAAATAGAATTGAAATATATGAGGGATGTTACCCAATGGTCAAGTAGAGTCTAGAAGTGGTTTAACTTGAGAGCCATATTTTTGGCTTGGGCTTGGATCTATAACAACACATTACAACAAATAATAGCTTTGGCATAAGTAGAGAAGTATATCGAAACATTTAGATTAGCAAAAATAGCATTATTATGACCTTTTCAACTATTAAATAGAATCTATATTCTAAAAAATGCTAAATTTAGTCAATTCTTGTAGGCATGCCAATCCTATCCCCAAGGAAAATCATATTCGAAGACAACCACATGGGTCTAAATCACTTAAATAAGTCATGAATCCAAGTCTAAGCTACTTATGATTTAAGGCAAAACCAAAATAAATGTTTTATGGTCTTCCAACACTAATAGAAGGGGAATTTTGGGTTTCTAACTCCAAGTGAATTAGTTACTCCTCAGTTGGCAATCCTTGGAAGAGTAAACACCAAGAGAAATGGTCTAATTTGGGTTGTAGAGCTACATCCCAAGTAGTGTAAAATATGTATTTCTAGACTTTGTTAGAGGACTAAAGGTGCACGGGCATTATAGGAAAATGAGGGGAGAGCCATCAATACCCATTATTTATTTTATAATTTCTAAATGAAGTATATGGATACCACTTCCAATATTTCCTCCATTGATAAGTGCATCTAACCTCAATTTTCTATAACATATAATAGGGTACTGTCACTTAGACAACCTAGAAGGCATCCTTGTCCTACTCTTATAAACTGAACTAGGATTTAATATTAGTCTATGAAATCTAATTCCTTGTGTGACTAGAAAAAATGTTAAGCACCACCTTAAATCCTCTACAAAAAAAAATGCAAAGCCCTAACGCAAGGGATTTTGGATAGAGGCTAGACTTAGTGAATGATAATGGAGGACCACAAAAGGGACTAAATGTTGAAATATAACCCATTACACAATCTATTAGCATTTCAATGAAGCTAGGGCTCAACTTTCTCCTATACCTTCCATATGTTTTTTGCAATAAAGGTGCCCTAAATTTGAATAGGTACTTTCATAAAAATAAGTAATCACAACCCAATCCCTTTCAACACTTTTCTACCATATGGCATACCTAAAAAAATATAGTTCTAGAGGTAAATATTCTTATGCTTCATTACCTTACATTACTTTAACAATAAATTTTACATAAATGATTGTCCCTTGCCTTTGGGTATCTAGAAGGTCCAATCCCCTAGACTCCCTTGGGATATAATAGAACTCCTAGGCCACTCTATGGAAATATTTCTTGTTTTATGAAGAACCTCACTAATGATCTTGAAGGAGCTTCTCAATTTTTTTGTAAGAGGATTTGGAAGGGACCCAACATAAGCATTAGTAGACATGAATAGTAGCCAAGATATTAGAATAAGATTGGAATTTCAAGAATTTTGAGAGATGCTTGGAAAGCCACTTGTGAAGCTTATGTTCCATTCTATTGAGGATATATTTTAACATCATAGAGAAATAGGACTGAAAAGCAAAAGGAATACCCAAAAACGAAAGAATTTTTCCATCGTGGATGCACTTTGAATTATGTCTACTAAAATAAGTAGGATTTGTTAAAAACAATTGCTTGTAGCATTAACTGTTTACCACTAAATGTTGGATCCTAATACCCCACATAATGTGTGTAGTCATTGCATGGAATTCTCAATATTTTCTTCCTCTCCAAAGAGAGTTTAAAGAGAATCATCTAAAACCAACTATTACATCATCTCTAGAAGGATAATGTCTTTCTTTCTTACCTTAGATACAACATATACTAAGATATAGCTAAAGCCTTCATCCACAAGGACATAAAGAGCAAGAGCAAGGGGTACCCTCTTCCTTTTTTTATCTTAGTAGAGTTACTATTACTATGTGCAACTAATATGTAAACATTGATGGTTTATAAACAAATATTAGATATAAATCAAGTAGGTATGTTGAACCCCAAGGTTGACCTATGTTGATAAGATAAACTTAAAAACAATATAAAAATTTTTAGAAGGATTCTTTACTTATATTTATAATCTAAGATGCTTTATATGTAGGAATATTTCACATAATCATAACAATGTAAATTTAAATAAAGTAGATGAGATATTGTAGTATTCTTATCAATGCATATATAAACTAAAAAGTGTTCACCATTTTTTTTTAATATTCTATTTTTTCAAATAAATATACATAAATAATTGTTTTTTATGTTTGAGATAAGTACATTGTCAAATAATTGTGCAATAATGGATATATACCTAGATATCATCTAGCAAAATGGAATTTAATCATGGTAGTTTATAAAGTAGACTAAATAGAAATCCAAAGAGTTTAAAATAAACTTTTGGAATAAAATTTAGAATTGGTGGAGTAAATTGTAGCAAAAATAATTCCTAGGAGAAAAATGAAATCACTAGTTTACTTAAGAGGACGAGAAAGATTCTTTTGTGGAAAATAAGTCATGGATGTGATATTATGGATGAGACAAATAGTCAATAGTAATACTACAAAAATAAGTGGTCATTTTTTAGAGTGAATATACATTCATGCAGAGTCATATACAAAACAAGAAGGCAATTTTTTCCTAAAATTAAGGAGAGAATTTTAGAGCCAATTTGGGATTTCCTAAAGGTTATCCCAGATTGGTTGGTGTAGGGGGGTTCATTCATGACAATGAAGGTAACTTGCTCCTTACCTTCATGAAGCCCATTGGAAGGAATTATTCCCAGGTTGCTAAAGCAAGGGTGGATTATTTGGGTTTATCTCTACTAAAATATTATGGTTATAGGAAAACAATTATGGAAGGTAATTCACTGAAATGTGGTTAGAATGCTTAATGAATCCTACCATGTCAGTTGGAGGGTTACTAATTTAATTAATGAGGCAATCAAATTATATCGCGCTCTTGAGGAGATTCAAATCAGGTACATTTTTAGATAAGGTAACTCGACTATGAATTTAATGGAAAACATGGGGGTAAATCTTCAGAGATTTATAGTGTGGTGGAGGGATTTCCATACTAAGATCATCAACCATGTTTGTAATGATGTTTATTAATTTTTGGTTGGTGTCTGGTGCCATTGCACTGGTACTTATGGGGGTGGGAGTAATTACAACAGTAGGAGGGTGGCTGGTCTTCTTCCTCATGGCATCATGACCATGTCCTCTTTTAAAATTCCAAACTCTAAACTCTACCTATTTTTTCACCTTGGTTGTTAGGGAATATCCTGAAGCTTTTTTAGCTTTCGTTGGAAGGAGCTCATTTATTGAGGCCCTCCTCATGTTGTACATTTGTTGTGTGGATTTTGGTATGTAGAATGGCCTTGAGGTGTCCCTTGGGTGTCGTTATGAATGTGCAATATGTTTTGGTGGCATCCACTAAATTTATATTGTTAGATATGTCCAAATATTGGATTTTTTTGGGTGTTATTTCCAATGAATAATGGGCCTTGGTGGCTTCTATTCCATTTATATTATTATGAGGGCCTAGAGATTGGAAATTTAAACTTTCATTGGGACTGGCTCTCGTCCTTTCTTCTCTAGTTTCTACACCTTGGGTGGCCCACTTTTTATCTGTCACCTTTGGTGATGTGGTTGGCTAGGTGGTCTTGTGCCTTGGTTCCACCTCTTTGATTATTTTCTTCCTTCTCTCTAGGTGGAGATTTTTTGGGAGATGGTTGGTTGTGTATTATGCCGCATGAATGCCCATATTTTGCTCTCTATATTATGCGGTGGCTCGCTCTCTCTTTGGGATTTTTTGAGCTCCTAAAAATTTTTAAGTTTTTGTTTGTTCATATGTTCACTATCCACCTATCGGGGCTCTTGTGGAGTTATTCTATTATTCTCGATGCTCACGAGTTTGCGATTGGAAATTACTATGACTTTGGCTTGGGAGGCCTCGTTTGGAATGGTTTGGGTTATGAGGAGTTTTTATGTTCAAGCCATGTTTGGAGCCTTCTTTGTTATTCTATGTGTATGTGTGTTTTTACCATGGCTCCCTTGTGTGGTCTATTGGTGTTATCCTTTCTGGGTATATTCGGTTTTCTCTGAAGATGGGTAAATCTAAGGTCTCTATTCATAAATCCAAATAGTCCAAGTTGAGGGTAGAACCTACATCTCTATTGGCTGATGAGGATGTTTTATCCATTTTGAAAGCAGGGGGTTTGTTGGATTGTATCTAGAAGTTCCATGGTCATAATCATGTTCTATCTAAATGGATGGAAGTCACTTGGAAGGAGGGATGGATTTGTGATGGGTTGTGGTCGTTTGAAGCTATGATGGATTTGGTTACCTGTACCATGGGGTTAGTTTTAGATGGTAAAATGCACAATAGGAAGAGACACTCTTTAGTTTAAGATATTTGCTTCTTTCTAGATGAAGATGAATTTGAGCCCCAAATTTAGAATGGTTTTAGTGTAAAATATTTATCGAATTCGTAGAATAAGGTAATTAGGGTGATAATGGATTTTTTCATGATGGATGTTTCGTATGACATAGTTCAGAGTTTTCACGCTATGTTCCTTAATCACCTTCATCGATAGAGGTGGATGAATATTGAAGAGATCTATAGAAAAATTATTCCAAAAATAATGTAGAGATAAATAAATTAGAATAAATGACACCACACAATGCACATATGACACACGATATTTACCTTGGTTCACCCGATGTGGGATACTCTAGCAAAACAAGAGCCACTCCTCCTTGATATTATTATTTTCTTTTCTTGCACAAAAATAGGACATTACAATAAAATATAAAGGAAACTCTCACAACCCTAAACCAATATGTGGTATTAGAATACAATAGGAAAAATACCGTGGGCTAAACCATCCACACCCACCAACCACCCGCCAACCATGGGAATCCCAACAATCGCTCTACCAAATCACTCAGGAAAAAGGGAGAATTTTTTTTATCTCCAAACTGCATGTTGTTTGATCTCCATCAGGTGAAGACTATGGATAATTGTGCTCTTCATCATGATAGATTTACCTTGAGAGTACATCTTTGTAACTGGTTTGTCTTTGGCAGTAGATCTAGGAAGGATATCCACCATATCATCCTCATCGACCACCTTAGAAATGGGGGAGGACTCCACCAAATTTTACCTTTTACCATTCAACTAAAAAAATTATGAATCCCCCCAATTTCTCCATGATAATCCATAGAGGGGCTCTCCACAACCAGATAAGTGACTGGAGAAACCAAGGGTTTCTTCCCAACATTAGTAGAAGTATTTCCTACCATAGAGCCCCACACCCCTTTAGAAGATTGTAAGCCTTTACCATATACCTTTTCTGAACCCAATCCCAAAGAGAAAGAACACACAATATCAACTTCATATCTTGAACTATCTGAAGCCATTAGGGGGTCACTAGGGATTGAAATAGGGAGAGAATTCAAGGAATCTAAAATATCATCAGCAACAACCCCCTTCTCTAAAGCAGCATGCTTGAATAGCAATAGAGTCAAACCTTGATGCAAGGGAGCCTATCCCCTACCACTTTGCATGACCATCATAGATTTATGTAATGAGTTGAACAAGAATAGATGAGTATTCATCCACCTCTGTCGTCGAAGGTGATTAAGGAACATAGCATGAAAACTTCGCACAATGTCGTACGAAGCATTCACTATGAAAAAATACATTATCACCCTAATTACCTTATTCCATGAAGCAGACAAATATTTTGTACTAAATCCATTCTAAATTTGGGATAGGAATTCATCTTCATCCAGAAAGAAGCTAATCTCTTGAACTAAAGAGTGTATCTCCCTATTGTGCATTGCACCATCTAAAACTAGCCCCATGGTATGGCTAACCAGATTTACCGTAAATTAAAATGACCATGATCCAACATGATACCTCCTTCAAAGTAACTGCCATCCATTTAGATAGAACGGTATTATGACCATGGAAATTCTAGATACAATAAAAAAAAAACCCTACTTTTAAAATGGATAAAACATCCTCATCAGTCGATAGAGACACAGTTATACCCTCAACTTGGACTGTTTGTACTTATGAATGGAGAATTTATATTTACCCATATTTAGAGAAAACCAAATAAACCCAGAAAGGATAACACCAACAAAACACACAAGGGATCCAGGGGGGAAAACACACATACACACCGAATAACAAAGAAGGCTCAAAACATGACTTGAACATAAAAACTCCTCATAACCCAAACCAATCCAAATGAGGTCTCCCAAGTCAAAGATGCATGAATTCCCCATTGCAAACTTGTGAGCACTGAGAATAAAAAAATAACTTCACAAGAGCCCCAAAGGGCTCTTAGTGAACATAGGAACAAATACAAAATTAAACCCCATAATGAGCTCAAAAAAACCCACAGAGAGAGCAGACCACGACATAAGATAGCAAGGGGAATATGGGAATCCACATAGCCTATGACACAACCAAAAATCTCCCAAAATAACTCCACCTGGTGAGAAGAAAGGAAATAAGTAAAAAAGTGGAACAAGGCACAAGACCACCTAGCCAGCCACATCACCAATGGTGACAAATAAAAAGTGGGCCACTCAAGGTGCAAAAACTAGAGAAGAAAGGATGAGATCCAGTCCTAATAAAAGTTTAAATATCTGATCTCTAGGTCCTCCTAACAACATAAATGGAATAGAAGCTACCAAGACCCACTATCCATTGGAAATCACACCCAATGCAATCCAATATATGGGTATATCTGATAATATAAATGCAGCGGAGGCCACCAAAACATATTGCACATTGAGAAAAAAACCCAAGGGACACCCCAAGGCCATTCTGCAAACCAAAGTCCACACAAAAAACATACAACAAGAGGAGGGCCTCAGGAAAAGAGCACCTTCCAACGAAAGCTAAATAAGCTTCGGGATATTCCCTGATAACCAAGGTGAAAAGATAGGCAAAATTTAGAGTTTGAAATTTGAAAAAATGGCATAGTCACAGTGCCACAAGGAAGAAGACCAACTACCTTCCTACTACCGTAATTACTCCCAACCCCAATAAATCCAAGCGCAATGGAACAAACCACCAATTAATAAATATCATTGCAGACATGGATGATGATCTCAAGAGGGAAATCCCTCCACTAGATTGTAAATATCTAAATATTTGGCCCCATGTTTACCATTAAATCCATAGTCGAGTTTCCTTCTCTAAAAATATTCTTGATTTGAATTTCCTCAAGCGCACAAGATAATCCGACTACATCATAAATTAAATTTGCCACCATCCAACTAACATGGTAGGAGACATTGAGCATTCTAACCATGTTTAGCGAATCAACTTCCATAATTTCTTTCCCATGGCCAGAATATTTTAGGAAATATAAACCCAAAAAATTCGTCCTTGGTTCAACAACATAGGAAGAATTTCTTCCAATAGGCTCCATGTAGCCTAGGAGCATGTTATGTTCATTGTCACAAATAACCCCCCTATACCAGCCAATCTGGGATTACATTTAGAGACCCCATCGAATGAACCCCCCTGCACCGACCAATATGAGATTTTTCCTTCTTTTTAGTTGTTCGATGTGTGTTTTTTTGTTTTTTTTTCATGACTTTTTATGTGTGTTTTTTATGTTTTTTTGTGTTTTTTTGTTGTTGTTTTTTATTTTTTGTATTTTTTTGTTATATTTGTGTTTGTTTTGTGTTTTTATTGTCTTTTGTTGTTTTGTATTTTTGTTGTTGTGATTTTTGTGATTGTTTGTTCACATTTTTGTTGTTTTAGGCATGCTCTTTAATTGTGATGAAGGAAGTAAGCCAAGTGTTAGCCTTGGGAAATTTTGATAAAATAGATACTCCTATCTCCTTGCAACTTACTTGAAAGTGACGTCACAATTGGGGTATTTTCACAAAAAAAAAAAATTATAGGTGACCTTGAAAGTTAGATACAATAGGATTTGGCTTATTTAGATTATATTTGCCTAATTAAGCATGTCCAAAGGAATTATACATAGATGTAAAGAACAAGCCAAGGTAAGGGCATGAAGAAAATTGCACAAAATCCTCTCCAAAAATTTAAGGACAACAAAATTCTCACTAGTCTTCAAGGATTGTTAATATTGTGCAAATAAGAAGAGGAAGTTATGTGTGAGTCATCAATAGGAAGTGTGACCATTGTAACAAATTTAGTCACACTAGATATCACAATTAGTAACTACTTCTATAATTTATACCAAAATATAAGAAAGACAAGAATTTCATTACACTTGAAGCATCCATTGAGCTTTCAAAAATTGTAGAACAAGATATTAATGGGTAAAAAGAAGTTGATGAAAAATAACTTAAATGTGATAAAATTCTACAATGTAAGACCATGAGATAAAATCTATTTTTCAAGTCAAAGTCCAAATCAAAAAGAAAATTGTTATTATTGTCATTGATTTTGATAATCAAGAAATTTTGATTTTAGAAGTTTTGGTACAATGGTTGGGTCTATTAACAAAAATACATCCTAAAACTTATCCTTTGGGATATTTGCACACGAATGCAAAACATAATAAAATGTGTAAGTTCTAAAAGATATTTGTAAAGTAATATTTTAGAAAACATATATATAGCATCATGATGTAACTTTCATAAGAGAAAATCAATATATATGTGTGAAGGGTGGAAAGTGGCATCTTACTAAGCTAATAAAAAAAAGGAAAAATATCATTGATGTTACAAACTCAAAAAAAATATTGATTAATGCTAGTAGGAAATTTAAATTTTTTGATGATCAAACCAACAAAATATGCAAATAGTTTGGATATGGGTTCTTTTTTTCTTCCTATGAAAAAGAAAAAGTAGTTAGACATAATATTTTCTTATTTTATAGAAGTTTCTCATGATGCTAAGGAGCTTCCAAAATATAGGTCTATACAACATGAAATTTAGTTAGTACCAAAAGAAACTTTTCAAGTATGTTTCAAGCTTATGTTATAAATAATTAAGATATTAAAATATAAGTTAAAAACCCTTCTAGAACAAGAAGTTGTGTGCCCTAGTGCATCACCTTGTAGGTCACTGATTGTTTTGGTACTCAATAAATATGGCAGTTGAACAATGTATATTGATTTGTGCCTTAAATAATATCATTGTCAAAAATAGATATGCACTTCATGAAATAAAGATTTGTTCAGTATGTAATATAAAGAAACCTAATTTTCCAAATTCGATCTAAATCTAGTTGCAATCAAATCCAAATTAAATAATAAGATACTTGGAAAACAACATTTAAAAATAGGTAAGGATTATATGAATGGATTGCTATGCCATATGGATACTACATTGATCCATCCAATTTCAAGGTATACTAATGGTGTTTTATTTCTATTTTTATATTTTTTTTGTGGTTTTAAACTTACATGGCATCTTAGCATTTAGTAGAAGATGAGAACATCACCTTAAACATTTATAGTGAATGATAAATAATTTACAAGAACAATAGTTGTTGAACATCAAAAAATATTTTTGTGAAGATAATACTCATATACTTGGATACAATATTTAAAATAGTCAATTGCATATTGATCTAGCCAAGGTAGATGCTATCCAAAATTAGCCTCAACCGACCAATGTACATGAGGTAAGAAGTTTTCTTGTGACCACATGTCAACTTGATAAATCCCTTGCTCATTTATCATATATAATTTTCATATTGCATACATTAAGTAGAGGAGATGTTGAATTTTATTGAAGTAACACTCAAGAAAAAGTGTTTGAATCCTTGAAGAATAAAATATGTGGTGTTCATGTGCTAGCTCTTCCTAACCTGAAGCTTCCTTTCAAAATTTAAGTCAATTCTTCTAGTTATTCCTTGGGTGTAGTCCTTGTGCAACAAGGGGGACCAATTACATATTATTCAAAAAAACGTTTCTAGTTTAATATTCAATTATCCTACTTATGATAAGGAATTATATGCAATGGTTCATGTAGTTAGAAATTCTTGAAATTATGTATTAATAAATGAGACTATACTTAGAAATGATAACAATCCTTTACAATATTTATAAATTCATATTATATTAGAGCAAAGTCACCATTTAAAAAGGATGTCATATATTAAACAATTTTATTTATTAGTAAAATGTAAAAGAGGTGTGAAAAATAAAATTGTAGATACTTTCTAGGCCACCAAGGATTGTGTTGTTGGAAGTTATTATGTAGGTGAAACCATTTGGTCTTGAGGTAGTTTAAAACTTATATTCTAAAGATGCAAAATTCAACCACATTTTATATTTTGTTCATTATAACTAGGTAAAATTAAATTATAAACAAATGAAAAAGATTCATTTAGAAAAATGGTTGTTTTATTGCTATAATAGATTTTTATTCAATGGGGATAAATTTTAGTTTATTTTCCAAGAGAAGGCCCATACATCTAAAGTGGTAGGACACTTTGTGATGAAGGTGAGAGAAGGGAGTCTTATTGATGATCGACTCAAGCAACGAATGATCAAATCAACCTAGTACCACATGATGCATGACAAATTTCTTCTAATCATACAATAACCATACTTGTATGGTCATGCTCATCATACAATAATATTCATTGTATGCTAGTCTAACTGTTTGGTTTCTATGACAACTTTATGATTTGGTTAATTTGTATAACACACATTCATCATGTGATGGTCTAGTATGGTATTCCATAATTTTTGTATGACCATATAAATGTATGGTTTACAGGTTTAATTGTTCAAAATGGTGATCTCCAACATGATAGCTTCTCTTTTTAGAAGGAATGATAATTTCAGTTCTATTGAATGGGATTGATAGTCTTTCACCCGACTGATAAGGCTATTTCACTCCACCACTCAAATGGCTATGTTATTTCAATCCACCTATATTTCAAAATAAGATGATACTTTGATCCTTCACTCCATGATACTTAGCTTTTAACAAATAAAATATTCTTTAGAATGATGAGTTTTATCTTATTGTAAATAGGCTCAGATATTCATCATTCACTACCTTCTATTTTATTACACTTATCTTCCCTAGTTAACATTCAATGTCAAAGAACTCATTTGAAAATGACTATGCACTCTCTTTCTCTAGATGACCATTATGAGTAAAGTATTTTCTACCCATCAAAATTATGATCTTGTTCAAACTACAACCTCACTTTGCTTTCCTTCTATGACTATGTTTGTATCTCATAGTCTTTCATGCATAAGGCCTTGCAAAACTTGACTCTAACAGTCTAAAATATGCATTATTCACACAACACAAAATATATTGGAATCAATTATATTATTAATATTTTTGTATAAATAAATATGGAATCACTATCTAGAATGTTGGATATGGACCACGATATCTATTTTTTTGGTTGTGTCTATCATCTCAACCATATCTATTCATCATATTCATCACATATCTACGGTCACCAATTCTCATACTCCTCATGACCTCTCTTGTGATTTCTCTCTATAGTATCTTCCTTTATTTACAACAAAAACTATTCTATCCCTCTATATGAATTCTCTTTTATCCAATTCATACCCCTTTTTAGCCTTCTCTCTCTCTATTTTTCTCCTAGCTATTTCATTTTTGCTTCAATTTCTTTCTTATTTGATCCTCATGACATTTTATCTCTTCAATTTTCTTATTCTCTTTATCTTCCTAAACATGTTGTCTCCTATTTCTTTTTGGACGTTATATTTTTCCACCATCCTCTTCTTTACTTTCCCCTATATTTTGTTATATTCTAAGCAATACATGTGCATTATACTCACATGGATGACAAGGATGATTACACTTTCTATAACCATCAATATATCAACGTGTCATATTCATTAGGTAAGAGAAACATTTCCATGAGTTCTATTAAATGAGCATGAATTGTTCCTCCAAGCCATTACCATTACCTTGGTTGTCTTGTCCTTGTCTTCTTCTACGAATGAAATTTTCTCTTATTGAATACACTCAAAATTCATTTCACTTTGTTCCATTCTAAGAATTCTATCCAACCACAATTAAACATATATTTTTTTGACGACCTTCTCTCAATGTCAACACTTTCTAATGGAGTGATTATATCCTCAACAACTCTTACAATAATGTAGCTTCCAAAACCTAGTTGCAACAAGTCCAAACCTTCCATAATAACTACAACAACCCATCCTAGGAATTTCATCCCTTGTACTAATTTTTTTCTCACAATTGTATTCTCATTGCTTCCTATTTGACTTGTATATCATGGACTTCATCCCATGGACTTAATTTTGTCATTATGGGTATTTTCACACCTTGCTCATATCTTCCCAATTTTTTGCTATCATATCCCATTATTAAATACTTATTGATTGAATTCAAGATCCATTTATGATTAAATTAAATATTGTAGTATAAAATCATTTTGCAGAACTAATAAAATATTTGAGTGTGACATCTCTAATAAGTAGAATATATAAATTTATATTATATAAATATACCACGTGTGAATTACATGAACTATAAAACTTACACTAAATGAAATCTCCATTTTTTACAATTTCTATCATTGTTAATTTTAAGTATTTTAATATGCAAATGAAATACATTTACAGTATTTTCTTTAATATACTTGTATATAATGAGCATGTTATAAAATTTAATAGCCTATTTTATGCATTTATTTTAAAAAATATATTTTAATATTTAATAAATTGTAAAGTTTCTAATTTTATTTCAATACAATACATTAAAATGTATAAGCAATAATTTGAAAGTTTTCTTTAATGTGACAATTTGGTAATGATCATATGCTCATACCCAAAATTATACAAGGATGGTTATTGTATGAGAAAAATAAATTTCCATGTATCATGTCATAGTAGTTTGAGTTGATCATTTACTGCTTGAGAAGATCATCAATAAGACTCTTATCTCATCTACATCATAAAATGTCCTAGTACTTTAGATGTATGGGATTCTCTTAGAAACTAAAAAAAATTGCATCCCATGGAATACATAATCTATTATAGCAATATAATAACCCTTTGTGTAAATGAAAACCTTTCATTTATTTATAATTTAATTCTGCCTAATTATATTGAACAAAATCTAAAATGTGACTGAATTATGCATCTTTAGCATATAAGTGTTGAACTACATAAAGATCAAATGGTGCAACCTACATAATAACTTCTACTGAAACAACCCTTTGGTGGCCTAGAAAGAAGATTTGCAATAATATTTTTCACACCTCTTTTACATTTTACTACTAAATCAAATTGTTTAAGATATGAAATCCTTTTTAAATGATGACTATGCTATAATGTCTAACTATGTGAACCATTGCATATAATTCCTTGTCATAAGTAGGATAATTGACTATTACACTAGAAAATATTTTTGAATGATAAGAATTGGTCTCCCTTGTTGCATGAAGACTCCAACTAAATCATAACTAGAAGCATTGACTTCAATTTTAAATGGAAACTTAAATTTAGGAAGAGCTAGCATATGAACTTCACATATTTTATGCTTCAATTTTTTCTTGAGTGTTACTCCAATAAAAGTTAACATATCCTCTACTTAATGTATGTAATGGAGTAGCTACATATGAAAAATGAGCAATGTATTTATGAATTTGACATGAGGTGAATGTTAGAATTTGCATAATAATAGATATACAAAGTATTACACAAGAGATGAAGAGAAGAGTGGAAATGATTGCTTTATATCTAGGATCAACTCTGTATAAATAGTAGAGTTGATCATTGAGAGCCATTGGATTACAACAACTCATCAAACTTGATGAAGACACCACTTAGAGTTCTCCTGACACATGGAGGAGTGAAAAATTAAGTGTATCCTAGTGAACTTAAGATAATATTCACTTATTCTAACAGTCAAAAGAAAACTTCTTACCTCGTGTACATTAGATAGTTGAGGTCAATTTTGGATGACATCTACCTTGGCTATTTCAATATGCAATTGAATATTTTCAATGTTTTGTCCTAGGTATATGAGTATTATCTTCATAGACTCACATTTATTGAGATTCAAGAACTATTGTTCTTGCAAATTCTTTAGCATTCACGAAAAATGTTAAAGGTGTTCTTCTCATATTCTACTAAACACCAAGATTCATTTAAATATAATAATCATCAAAAATACAAAAATAGAGTTAAAATGCCATTAATATACCTTGAAATTTTATGGATCAATGCAGAGTCCATACAACATAACAAGCCATTTGTATAATCCTTACCTTGTTTTAAATATTGTTTTCCAAGTATATTCTTATTTAATTTGGATTTGATTGTAACTAGATTTTATATCCAATTTAGAAAATTAGGGTACTTCATACAACATATTGAACAAATATTTGATTCATGGAGTGGATATGTATTTGTAATAATGATCTTATTTAAGGCACAAATCAATACACATTGTTAAACTTCCATCTTTCTTGAGTACCAAAAAAATTGGTCACCTATAAAGTGATGCACTAGAGCACACAACTACATGTTCTAGAAGATATTTTCTCTCACCTTTTAATTTCTTCATTTTCTATAACATAAAATTGATAAATACTCAAAGAGGTACTTTTGGTACTAACTAAATTTTATGTTGTATAGACCTCTCTTTTGGAAGACCCTTAGCATCATGAGAAAATTCTATAAAATAAATAAATATTTTGTGTAACTATTTTTTTCTCTATAGGAAGAGACAAAAAACTTATATCCAAACTATTTGCATCTTTTGTTTGTTTGATCATTAGCAATTAAAAATTTCTAGTAACATTAATCAATCCTTTTTCTTGATTTTCTAAGATCAATGATATTTTCCCTTTTTTTTATCAGCATTAATGAGATGTGACTTTCCATCGTTCATCCATCATGATACTATTATATGGTATTTGAAATATCACTTTGTAAACATAAGTGGAACTTACACATTTGATTGTTTTACATCTTTGTGCAACCATCCCAAAGGATAAGGTTCAAAATATGTTTGTGTTAATAGACCCACCCATTGGTACCTAATATGCAATTTTCTTGATTATCAAAATCAACTATGGCAATAATAATAATTATTTTTTATTTGGATTCTAACTTGAAAAAAACAATTTCTCTCGTGGTCCTACATTGTAAAAGTTTATCCCATTCAATTTAGTTTTTCATCAACTTATTTTGACCCATTAATCTCTTGCTCTATAGTTTTTGAAGGCTCCATGGGTGCTTTAAGTGTAATGAAATTATTGCATTTCTTTTATTTTGATACAAATTATAAAAATAGTTGCTAATAGTGATATTTAGTGTAGCCAAAGTTTTTACAATAGTCACACTTTCTATTTGTGACTTGCATATAACTTCCTCTTCTTCTTTCAACAATATTAACAATCCTTGAAGACTGATAAGAATTTGGTTGTCCTTGAATATTTGGAGAGGATTTCCTCCAATTTTCTTGATACGCTTACCTTGGCTTGTTCTTTACATCTATGTATAATACCGTTGTACATGCTTCACTAAGAGAACATACTTTAAACAGGTCAACTTCTATTGTATATAACTTTGAAGGTCACTTTTTAAAAAAAATTAATAATTATGACCAATTTTTGAAACACTGTGGTGTACACCTACACTCACTGGTCTCGACGTTGTCAAAGATGCTGCTATTTGGTTCCCTTTTAATCTGTAAGATAATATTTTTTTCAAAAAAAAATTTAAACATCTCACAACTGGTTATGGGGCATTTTTTCTATGTCTATAATAGCTTATAATAATTATACTACCAAATTAATGCATGATTATTTATTTTCAGCCTTGTGATTTTGTAGACATTCAAATATTCGCAAACATTAAGTTATTTAATCAACTGTTGAATTCCTTAACGTATTTAACCATAGTAAATTGGCTAATAAATATTAAGCACTTACCCAATAATAATAAAAAAGAATTATCCCAGATGATGGGCAATATATAGTATATAAGTACGGATATGTTCAAGTGGGAGATGAATTTCAGGTAAGTCAATATTCACAAGGGAAGGGAGGAAAGTTTCTCGCATGTTTGACAAATATGCATGAATTAATGGTTCCTACTGAAGGAAAGAGACCTAAATTAAGGGTGTCTTCTACGATAAAAACTGGCGATTTTATGCAGACGGTGTGAAATGATGACCTTGCATTTTGTCACAAAGGTTGGTGGCTGAATTTTGTCACCCTTGGATCAACCCGATGCGAGTAGTTCCATCAAATTTACATCAATGTGTTAAATTCAAATTTAAAAATTAGTTGGTCACCATTCATGGTGATCCTAGAACCTTTGATATGTGTGCTTTGGCAGAACCTATTGGAGTTCAATTTTGCCCTGCTATGTCATCCACACATCCTAATTCTCATCATCCACCCAAATGTGTGAAACACACACCCATAACATCATCTTCTTTTTCCCCATCCACCACACCTCTACATATAGTTCAACCATCTTCCGAACAAACCACATTAGGACCTCAAAAAGATCCTAAACCCACAACCAATGCTTCTTGTTTTACTCCTATAACTTCCATACCTTTAGACCCATCCATCGACATCTCTACAATGTCTACGCCTATCAAAGGCATGTTTTCCGCATCCAAAAACATAGGAAATGATCCTTCTACCTCTTACGCTCTTACTGATGAGCTCTTACCCGATTTATCTAAAATTCTTGTATTAGAGAAAACAAATGTTTCTATGCAATATTCCCATATTTTAAATAAATTGACACCCTCTCCTCGTACCTTGGGCATCCTACAACCTATGGAAAGTATCTACTAATTCGTGAGTTGTGCTTTTATTTATAAGGGATATGACTGGGGAAGAATACCTAGAAACATCAAGACTCATTATGATGGGTATGCTCGTTGTTATTTTACTAATGAGTTTGTTAAAGCTAAACCTATAATTCTTAGATTGGGCTATAAAGAGAAAGGTTTGGGACCTTCCCAAAATGGTATGAAAGAACATTTTGAGGTAGAACCATGGCCTGATCGATGTGGTGTGGGCCTATTTCCTATTAAATGTCAGCCCTTCCCATTTGAGGATGATGACCATCTTATATGTTACCAAAATTATTTGGATAAACGTGATGCTTTGCGTTTAAGGGATAATCCATTTACATGCAATATGCTATCCATAGCTTACCCTAAGATGATTGCTAAATCCGACAATGAGTTGGAGGGGGATATCTTCCATGATGTCTCTATTGAGGAATTGTTACATAACGAATTTTATTTTGATGGCTCTATACCTAGTATAGCCCAACTTGAGGCCACGACTCCTCAAGACGAATTATCCAAGCTAACCTTGGAAGAATTACAAGAATTAGGTGTTTCACCCACCCATATAATTTTTAGAGAGATCTACATATGGAAGTAGAACCGAAGATAACCCTCACATCATCAACATTGGATCAGAATTGAGTCAAGAAAAACAAGATAAATACATTTCATTCCTAAAAGAAAATGTAGATGTTTTTGCTTGGACATATGAAGATATTCTAGGATTATACCCTTCTATAGTTATGCATCACGTAGTAGTCCATCCAGATGCTAAACCTGTTAAACAAAAACTTAGAAAAATGCATCCTAAAGTGGCCTTACTAGTCAAAGGAGAATTATAAAAAATCTTGAAGGTTATTTTTATACAAGCTATTTATTATGCTGAATGGATCTCAAATGTAGTTCCAGTAACTAAGAAAGAAGCTACCAAAGTTAGGGTTTGCACAGACTTTAGAGATATTAATGATGCATGCCTTAAAGACAATTTTCCTCTTCCCCAACATGGATCAGATCATTGAATGAAAAATTTAGTCAGCTGGAACTCCTAGATGAAAAGTGCATCAATGCTTTGGACCATCTTTGTGCCTACCAAAACAAGCTTAAGAGAGCATACCTCAAGAAATTTCATCATCGATCCTTTGAGATCGGTGACCTTGTCTTAAAAGAAAATTAAAAAAATACTAATGCAAATAAAGACCTTAAAGGTAAATTTGATCCCACCTGGCTTGGACCGTATATCATCACTGCTAAATTTGGATCGGGAGCATATCGATTAGCTACCTTATATGGTAAAGATCTTAAAGAACCTATGAACATTATGCATCTTAAGCATTATTATGCATAACATTGGGTCATTTCATCATTTGTATATATTGTATTTTGCATATTGTTTCATTTTAGCCATTTATATCAAAATATTTTTCAAAAAAATAGTAACAGTATTTATTCTTTCAATTCATCACTCAAAATCAAAATATAAAAACTTCAAAATCATAAAAAAAAAAACATCTTTTATTTTCATACCTATCAATTCTTGAAGTATTGCAGTTATATTTTCCATTATTTTGGATAAATTAGCATTTATTTGGAATCCCACACTTTCACACTCGCAAGCATAAATATCTTGATTTTATTTGATATGATTAGTAATCTCTCTTATGTCAAAGTCCACAGTTGAATTAACTAAATTTTTGAGCATAGAGAACTGATCTTGTTATTTACTTGAACCAAGTACATCTCTTCACATTAAAATGATTTCATTGCAAATTCAATATGATGCTACATAGTAGAAGTGGTTTCTTGAGTGAAAAGTTTCCCTTGCTATCCTATCATGCACATGGTCTAGAATCTTTGAGAATTGACAAAAGGACAAGATCACCCCTACCCGAAATAAAAATCCCTTGTTCTACAACCAATCCGAGCAAGTATCCCTAGTATAGGAAGCAAAAGAAAAAGTCAAAGCAAAAGAGAAAAAGAAAAATATTATTTTGTATCATCACATCAATATTTCAGCATTATCTCAATATCAAGCAAAAATACAAAAAAAAAAAGAGAAAAGCAAAAGAAAAAAAGCAATAAAATCATTTTCCCTAACCCTTGAAAAGAAAAGAAGGGTGAATGAGCTTGAATCCCTGGAATCCTCAATTATTCAAAAACTATGAGGTAAGCCCCATAACAGGTGGTTTGTGCCCAACTTGCTTGGCCTTGGGTAATTCCTAGCGTGGTGATATATCTGTCACATTAGCGACCATATTTTGTACAAACATATGTCGGCTTATGGATTAGCTGTCTCTTGATAACCTGACTTACATAGTAGTCTGGTATGGTTACATGCATATAAATCATGGTCAAGGAACACTCATTTGGTTAAGTCAAATTACTTGTATCAAATTTTCTTGCTCAAAATTGGTGAATGAACAATATAATTGCACACACATTTGTATTTGATAGATTCTATATCATTATGATAAAGCAATATCGGTAATGAACTCATATTTGCACATGAGGGTTCCTTATAAATCTACATTTGTCTTTGAGATAATGTAAAATATTTCTGCAACTCTTTTTGGAATAATTTTATCTTATTTCAGAACATCTGTTTAGTATAAAAACAATTGTACACATTGTTTTCAGAAATCACAAAATGCTTTCAAACAACATATGACACACATATAATCAATAAAAGTCATTTTCATACTATTATTTTTTGTTTATCAAAAATAAAAAAATCAATCATGCAATAAAACTAAAATATCAATTTTTTTCTTTGGATTTCGTGATGATGGTATAAGTCTATACCTATAATTCTATGCCTAGCACAAACCATTGTTCTCATTTTATTTCCCCTTCATTTTAATTCATAAAAACATATGACTTACATCATTATGTTACACAATTGTGCTTTAAAACGAACGAACCCCTATCCTATTTCATGTTATTATGTCAACATTCAATTTTGCAATGATGGTATAGTTCCTAGGGACTTATTCCAAAATTTTATCACACTTAGGAATTTATGCCTAGCAAAAATCATATTTCTTTAAATATGTCATACATAATATTTTTATGAAAATCTAAAAACAAATCATAAACCATCATCATTTTCATCATCACAACACAAAAGTCTTAAGACAATATCTTAAGCACTCTTTTAATTTTAACAATATTTCTATCCTGGGATTAGCTTGACGACCTAGTGAGCAGCGACTCCATGAAATGGTCTATACCGGCGATAATGTCCTTTGAAATTATTGTTAGAAGTCCCTTTTATTTTTCATTAAATCACACCACAAAAACAACCAATTTATGCACATCAGATTATTTCATTTACAATTTTATGCCATGACATAAAAAATTATAATTATTTCCAACAACATAATTACATGAATCATCAATCAAACACAATCCAAAATTCAAGCACCATCCAACATACATAAGTCATATCGTAAAAAAAACAATCTATATATATCATAAATCAAATATGTACATCATCTGGATTGGTATGCCACAATAATACCCTGACATACTCAATCTCCTCAAAAAATATATAATAATATAGTCTGCAATCTATAGTAGCTAGCCTCGAGAAGTCCTCAAGCTCTCAGCCTCATCTCCTCCCCCACCCTGACATGGAGGAGGTGGTCCCATAGAGGTCCGGGCTATGTCTTGGGTCCTCACCGTCGATCGTGAGGATTTCCTCGATGATCCCATCATGATCGGCTCTACAATGGGGGCAGACAGTGGTACACTTTGTCCCTATGGGACCACGTGATAGTATAGCCCTTGGAAGAATGTCGTCTAAGAAATAGAACACACTAGATCCTAAGTGCTCACCCCTCTGCTTTGAGCCCTGAGCTATGTAGCCTTGTCCTATAGTGTCTGCACTTGAGCCCGGAGGTGGGCAACCTCAGCCCAAAGAGCCACCATATCGCTGATCTCCCCTACCTCAAAATCCTTGCCCTTATCGAGCGATGGTGGTATCTCCCCCTACTACGAAGGGACTCCCTTCTCCCTCCGCCCTATCTCCTATGCTCTATGTGGATCCTGACCCATCCTCGGGCATCTCTCCTACGGAGACCATCATTGCTCTCTCTCGCTGTGACCTCGTGCTGCTTCAATAGTAACCTGGAACCACCTCCCCATTCGTCCCACCATGGCATGCACTGGATCTTGTGCCCTTGTCATCCGAGGAGGGTGGATGTCTGTGTACTAGGCATCATAGTCATCTACAACCCTAGTGTCATCACCATCCACTGGCTAGATGGGGGCATCATTCACGTCCTGACTCTAGAACCATTGCATGTCTAGAGCCCCGCTCAGTGTAGTACTATCCCAAATAGTTTGAGAGTACTCATAATCCCTGAGAGAAGGGATCCTCTGCTGTAGACCAAACTGTTGTAGAAATTGGTTATAGCGGTGGAGCTCTACCTCTCCCTGCTCCATCCGTAGCCAGTAGACTTGCCTAATGTGAGCTAGCTCCTTCCCATCCTCTGCCCACCCGGGGTGCTCTCGCCATGGCCTCCAGGTGATCTGGTCCAGGATGAGGTCATCCATAAACCTCCGTGATATCAACAGATCTATCTGCCATTGTGACCCCCTCTGTAACTACCAGTAGAAAACTTGGGGCCTCTCTCGGTTAACCCCTATCAATGGGAGCCATACCGGCCTTCACACCGTGATGTGCTCCTAGCACCAAACCTATAGTAGCAATGTCAAGACCAGACATGAGCCTCCCTTGTATACGATCCCATGTAGGATCCTATGCAAACAACATAGCACAAAACTTCCCCAAGAAAACCTATAACCGTGGTCTCTCATGTCACCGACCACATCTAAGAGGAGCCACAGTAACCTGCATCCACTCTGGTGGCACAGCAGTAAACCACCTATCACTCCTACCAAAACCTGAGTCAACCTAGATGCCCTAGGCATTTGCCTCAGTGAATCGATGTTCCCTCCACCCTTCTCTAGGGTGAAGCTTGGGTCCTTGGTCAACCTCATCATTGCCTAGGCCTGATTGGCCACAAGTGTCATCAACCGTCCTTGTATGGGGATCCTCATGATCCTCCATACGTCCTCTAGTGTGGGAGCCATATCCCCTGTCGGTAATCAAAAGCATGACAACCCCGGATACCATCTCTTTGCTAAGGCTGTCTGTAGCCCCATATCTGTCGATACTTGTGGCATCTTTGCCACATGCTGCAAACCAACCTGAGCCAGTTGTTCGTGCTTTGCCTGATCAAGAGCGGCTATGTCATCTCGTAGCCCACCGTATTTCCACTCTCAAATATTTAGTAATCCCTTCTACAAAACAAGCAATCAAACAAAAAAATTCATTAATAAATCCATCATTAAAATCAAATTACATACATTTTTATCAAGATTAAATTCTTAAAAATAATGATATTGTCCACCATTGCATGATATCATCCCAAATTGGGCAAAATCATCCTTTGTAGGATGAAATCACCTATGATTTCGTAAATTGGGGATCACCCCTTGTTGTACGGGATCGCCCCTATATCATCGATTTAGCCCTCTGACGAAATCAATGATCTAGGGACAATTTCGACGAAATTGGGACGATTTTGTCATGATGGCATTGACAACCTAAAAATGACCGCGATGCCCCAAAACAATCAAAATTTCAAACAAAAAATTCTACACATTAAATTCAAACCTAATTTACTAGGATTAGATCCTTACCCGTAGCCCACGTCGGACCTTTTTCGATCTGTGCACTGTCTCCACCATATTTCTCTGTAGAAGCTCTAAAAATAGTGAAAGTGAACAGTAACAATGAATTAGGGTTTTACCCTATTTTTCTTAATTTTATTTAAAATTAACAACATTTTTAATTTTTCTTTTCCATTCTTTTTCCTCAAATGTTCTATTTGGGTAAAAATATGGAGGGGGCACCATAGCCAGTAGTCGTTCGATTCGACCTAGAATCATCGTCTAAAAAATTAAGTAAATTTTTGCTTTCTCGTAAAACAAGAAAAACTCATCTTTAAAGCATTTTATTTGGAAAATTTGCTAAAGAAGGGGCAAAATGTAGCATCATAAAATTGGCATAGTTAAACCTTAGTAAAAAGATAAAAATTTTAATTTTAAACCTAAACCGCCCGTTACCCGCTTTCCTCATTTTTCGCACCATTTTTAGGATTTGTTTTGATTGTTGGATGATATCGTCGATGATCAGATGAAATCATCCCAGATATGACGAATTCATCTGGAACATAATTTCTAGATGATTTCATCCCAAAATCAAATTTTCATAATTAGCTTCTGTTTCAACAACTTCTCTAACTTGGGCAGAAAGCTTGTCTGCGCAGTTAGAGTCTCCCCCATTGGATATCTCTCAAATTGGGATGATATCCAACCTCCTAACCTCTCCCTAATCCTATATAAACTGGGATTTTCTCAGTTTATCCCCTTGAACCCCTAGCTAACGGATTTCCCTGTAGAATTAGTTTCGTATGCATTAGAGCATCCTCGCACCATCATTTGCATTATGTGTTTCATGTTTTCTTGTAGGAATTTTACTGTCTTTCAGTAAGAGTAAGCTTGGATCGTTGCACGCGATTCCAGATGATTTTGGATGATCCTATCGTGGATAGCAAACGATCTCGTACAATTGGATGTGATCCTGACTGTAGTCCAGATTGGGGGCAATTAGAACCCAGAGTTTGCATTTCCTTATTGTTTTTTTGCATTTCTTTGTTCAGTATCTTAGGCTATTATATTTATGCATCCTGGAGTTCACCTCATTTAGTATAGATATATGATGAATTTAAAATAAATTGTCAAATTGAAGCATTTCCTTTTAATTGCTATTTAGATCTACCATTTAGGAAAATTCATCGTTATTCCTATCATTTCCCCTTGCTTTTGTAGTTGCATTTTTGGTATTTTGTATCTATTTTTGTGATTGTAGGTTTTTGACAAATTCATCTGACAAATTCATCAGATCGTCGATGATCCTGTCTGATCTCAGATGACTGACTATGATCTGAGATGATTCTATGCAATTTCAGATTATTTTGTATGATTCGAGATGATTTGGACTTCTATAAACCGTAGAATCTTCATTTAGACATCCAGAATCAGGTATATTCTATCATATTTAGCACATTCTCTGTGTTCAACATTTATTCATGTTTTTTGTATCCATAAAATCAGCATCGGCATATAGATTAGCTTAGATTCATCTTGGCTAAACCTAGGAATTGAATGATTGAACATAAAATGAACACATCAAACCTGTCATCAACCTAGGCATGGAAAATGCCACTTAAAAGTTTCCTGGTGAACCCACCATCCATCAAAAATTCACCCTTATACCCCTCTCCCGAGAGGCAGGACTTTCAAAGGGTCTCTCGGTCCGAGGTATTGTCCCATCCTTCTCGCATCCCCCTTCCGGGTGCGTATCCTATAGCCTGAAGGTAAGGATGTGAAAAATTTGGAGCGATACATTTTATAGTTCATGTAATTCACATTGTATAACTTTATTATAGATGTCTCACTCAAATAATTTATTAATTATGCAAAATTATCCTATACTACATTCTTTAATTGAATCATAAATGGGTTTTGAATTAAATCAATAAGGATATAATAATGAGATATGATGGCTAAGGATTTAGAAGAAATGGGCAAGGTGTGAAAATACCTATAATAACAAAAGTAAGGTCATAGAATGAAGGCCTTGAATATACAAGTCAAATAGGAAGCAATGAGACTACAATTATAGTTGCTCCATTTTTTGGCCATGGACCTCGATTATCCGATGTCACTCCAAAAAGCATTTTTATTTCTTGAATAGAATATTGAAGTTGTTCTCGTGTGACTAGATGTAGACCTCCCAAAAGGTAACAGAGGCATGCAAAGGTTTCCTCAGGTTGGACAGATCTCTCCATTTAAGAATATTGCAGCGGACTCAACTCAATCGATGACCTTGCAATGGGTGTTTCAGATAGATGGTCCTGATTGGGATTGGAATGCACTAGTCCCTACATGTGAGATTTCACTTTCCTCTCAAGTTAGTTGAAAAATAAATTATTACAAGGAATGAAGGTGTAAGGATGGCTTTCTGTAGTTAGTATGGAAGTTTTGGATATGTTGCAACCACATGTTGGAACCTACATTATTGTGAGACTTGTGGAGGAAATAATCACTCCATTAGAAGGTTTTGACATTGAGAGAAAGTAGTCAATAAAATATAGGTTGATTATGGTTGTACGAAAGTGGTAGAATAGGAGAAAGTGAAATGAATATCGAGTGCATTCTATAGGATAAATTTTATTCATAGAATAATACAAGGACAATACAACCAAGGTAACATGGTAATATCTTGGAAGAATAATTCATGCTCATGAGATGGAACTTATGTAAAATTTCCTCTTATTTAATGAGTCTGATGCAAGGGAATATTGATAATTATAGAAAGTTTAATCAACCTTGTCACCCATGTGTATATAATGCATAATTTATTGCTTAGAATATAATATGTAGGATAAAGTAAAGAAGAGGATGTTGGAAAAATATAATTTCTAAGAAGAAATAGGAGAAAACATGTTCAAAAAAATGAGGAGAATAAGAAAATTGAAGAGACAAAATGACACAAGGAGCAAAGAAGAAAGAAATAGAAGCAAAAAAGAAATATTTAGGAGAAAATTAGAGAACTAGAAGGCTAGGAAGGGCTATGAAATGGATATAAGAGAACCATATAGAGGTATAGAATGGTTTTTGTTGGAAAGAGAAGAAAGATACGATAGAGAGAAACCATAAGAAATGTCACGAGGAATATGAAATTTTGTGAGCATAGGCATGTGATGACTATGATGAATAGATATTCTTGATATGATAGACATGACTAGAAAAATAGATATCGTGGTCCATATCCAACATTCTAGATAGCCATTCCATATTTGTCTATACAAAAATATTAATAATATAATTAATTCCAAACTATTTTGTGTTGCATGAATGATATGTATTTTAGACTATTAGAGTCATGTTTTTAAATATATTGTGCATGAAAGACTATGAAATCCAAATATAGTCATAGAAGGAAAGTAAAGTGAGGTAGCAATTTGAGCAAGAGCATCATTTTGATGGTAGAAGATCTTTTGATCATGATGGTCATCTAGAAAAAAGAGTGCATAATCACTTTCAAATGAGGTCTTGGAAATTGAATGCTAACTAGTGAAGATAAGTGCAATAAATAGAAGGTAGCAAATGATGAATATCTTAGCCTATTTACAATAAGATAAAACTCATCATTCTAAAGAAATTTTTATTTATGAAAAGCTAAGTGTCATTGAGTGAAGGATCAAAGCATCATCTATTTTTATATAGGTGGATTGAATGAAGCTAGCCATTCAAGTGAAGTGAAATAACATTGTTGTTTAGGTGAAATACTATCAATCCAATTAATAGAAATGAAATTGTCATCTCTTTTAACAAGAGGAGCTATAATTTTTAAGATCACCATTTTGAATAGGTAAACCTGTAAACCATACATTTAGATGGTCATAAAAATATTATGGAATACCATTCTAGAATATGACATAATGAATGTGTGTTATACAAATTAACTAGTTGTACATTTGGACCCATCATACATTAGGAAGTTATCATAAAAACCAAAGAGTTAGATTAGCATACAATGAATATTGATGTATGATGAGCATGACCATACAAGGATGGTTATTGTATGATTAGAAGGAATTTATTGTGCATCATGTGGTACTAGGTTGAGTTGATCATTTATTGCTTTAGAAGATCATCAATAAGACTCCCTTCTCTCATCTACATCACAAAGTATTCTAACACCTTAGATGTATGCACTTCTCTTGGAAACTACACTAAAATTTATCTCCATGGAATACATAATCTATTATAGCAATATAATAACCCTTTTAATAAATGATTTTTTTTCATTTATTTATAATTTAATTCTACCTTGTTATATTGAACAAAATCTAAAATAAGGTTGAATTTTACATCTATAACATATATGTCTTAAACTACCTCAAGACCAAGTGGTGTCACCTATATAATCACTTCAAACAACATAACCCTTGGTGGCCTAAAAAGTATATCTACAATTTTATTTTTTACACCTATTTTACATTTTACAACTAAATCAAATTATTTAAGATATGACATATTTTTTTAAATGGTGACTCTACTATAATTTACTATCAATTTATAAATATTACAAAGAGTTGTGATCAATTCTAAGTATAGTATATTTTCTTAATACATAATCTCATAAATATCTATCTACATGAACCATTGCATATAATTACTTGTCATAAGTAGGATAATTTACTATTGCACTAGAATTCTTTTTTGAATAATATACAATTGGTATCCCTTATACCATGAGTACTACAACCAAGGCATAACTATAAACATTGACTTCTATTTCAAATGGAAGCTTCATGTTAGGAAGAGCTAGCACATGAACACCACATATTTTATGCTTTATGGATTCAAAGACTTTTTCTTGAGTGTTACTTCTATATAATTTATGGATTCAATATCTTCTCTACTTAATGTATGCAATAGAACAATTACATATGAGCAATGAGCAATGAATTTATGAAGTTGACATGTGGCCACAAGAAAACTTCTTACCTCATGTACATTGGTTGGTTGAGGCCAATTTTGGATAACATCTACATTGGTTATATCAATATGCAATTGACTATTTTCAAAATTGTATACCACGTATATAAGTATTATATTCACTAAACTTACATTTCTTGAGGTTTGACAACTATTGTTCTTGCGAATTATTTAGTATTCACTACAAATGTTAAAGGTGCTCTTATCATCTTCTACGAAACACCAAGATGCCATCTAATTATACAACCACAACAAAAATACAAAAATAAATTTAAAACACCATTAGTAGGCCTTAAAATTGGATGGAGTAATGTAGAGTCCATATGGAATAACAAGCCATTCACATAATCCTTACATTTTTTAAATATTGTTTTCCAAGTATTTTCTTCTTTAATTTGGATTTGATTGTAACTAGATTTTAGATCTAATTTAGAAAATTAGTGTGCCTCATACAAAATACTGAATAAATATTTGATTCATGGAGTGGATACCTATTTGTGACAATTATATTATTTAAGGAACAAATCAATACACATTGCTCAACTTCCATATTTCTTGAGTACCAAATTAATCAGTGATCTAAAAGGTGATGCACTAGGGTATAAAACTACTTGTTATTCCATATGAACTATTGGTTGTAACCATGGTGGAAGGTTCTTGGAATTTACTCTATAAGTTCTAAGGTAGAAAACTAGACCTAGATGTTATTCGATATTGGAATGCTTGGGACTCACTTGATATTATTGTGTTGTTCAATCCTTTATTCCTCATCAAGATAAACTATAAGGAGGACTCTAAAAACATATTAACAGGGGTCCCATGGTTCTTTGGTAGAAGAGAGATATTCTTGCATAAATGGGGTCCAAAATTTAACCCCAATATTCAAAAGGTGAATTTGTTCCCTCTCTGGGAAAGACTCCTAGATTTACCCTTCCATATTTAGCATGAATATTTTCTAATGGGCATAGCCAAAGATATTGGATATTTGGTTTTAATTGATTCAACTACCAAAGAAAAAACTAGGATGATTTTCACCAAGATGTGTGTTATGGCTAACAGAAAGGCTGAGCTACCACATAATATAAAACATATTTCTAGTTATGGTCCTTGGCATCAACCAAACATATATGAAAACAATCCCACTCAATGTTCTTATTGCAATAAATTTGGCTGCCCTTTGGGGTTGTGCCTATGCAAAGCTCCAAGAGGTGGAAATATAAGGAAAAACTAGACCAAAAATCTAGTTAATTTGAGTTAGGGTCAAGTGATACCTAAGAAGAGAGCTCAACGTAAACCCTTAGTTTTAAATGAACCAAATATGGGTGAAAGGATTGTGGATCATATTTCTTCTATGGAGGTTAATGAAATAGTTACAACAGTACCTCATGACGAGCCTTGGTTTCCTATTCAAGATGTGTGGTAGAAAGTATTTACACCAAAACTTAATATTTTCTTTTGGCTAGCGGTTCCAAGAAAGTGTTTGACCCTAAATAATATTTAGAAAAGAGGTTTACTTATCCCTAATAGGTGTTTTTTGTGTCGCATGATGGAATAAAATCCTTGAGCACATCTTCTCCACATGCACTTTTTCATGGGAGGTGCTAAGCATGTTATTGAGCTATGTGGGTATGGATTGGGTCTTCCCTAGAGAGTTGACCACTTTCATGGATTAGTGGAATTCCCCTTTCCTCTTGCCTCACCTCTGATCCTTTTTGGAGAATTCCCTTTTCCATTTCCATATTTTTGGTGGTACATATAGAAAAAAAGAAACTCCAAGGCCTTCAGGAACAATTCCTACACTACGAAGTTAGTGTTTATGAGGGATATAGTTGCTACTATTAAGAATGTGGACCTCTTTTATTTGGACAAGGGCTCTCTCAGTAAGGAATTAGAGCTTGAAAATATTTTGGGATTTAAGTCTCCTCTGCCAGTATCTCCTAGGATTCACTAATATTCTAGGGTAGATATAATTTGGAAACCTCCCCCCTCCCCCAGATTGGGTGAAACTAAAATTTGATGTAGCATCCCAAGAAAATCTAGGTCTAACAGGATCAGGGGAAGTTTTCAAGGAATCCAATGGTTGAATTTTGCTGGATTTTGCTAAAAATCTTGAAAGTAGGACTAGTCATGTGACAAAAGCCAGAGCAATTTACAAGGCGTTTTGTAACTGAATTCTTTTGATTGTTGGAATATTATTATCAAAGGATATTCCCTTAATGTTATTGATATGGTCAAAGGGAGTCATCTTCCAACCTGAACTATTTCAAATTTGATAAAAGAAGTTCATAGGATTAATCGAACTATGGAATCTATCCAATTCAATCATGTGTTTAGAGAAGGTAACAAGTCTGCAAATTTCTTGGTTAATTTACGATTATCTCAAGACATCCTATTTATTTGGTTAAATTACTTCTCAAAGGTATTAACTCAATTATAAAATGAAGGAGGAATAAGATAATATGCCTTCCTTGAGTGGATAGTTTGGTCGTTTTTCTCCCCTGTGAGGGTTTTGGCGCCTTTTACTTTCTATGGTGATAATTGTAGCTATTTTACTTTTACTCCATTTGTTTTTATTTTAGATTTTATTGTTTTCAAGATCTTAGTTTCCTTTGTTTTTAGTTTAGAGTTTTTTCGTTTTCAATATCATAGGTTCGTTGGGTGGCATGTGTACCCCTTTGTCTACTTAGATTTACTAGATCCATTTTGTAAAAAAATTGAGGTCCATTTTTTTTTTAAAGCGAAAAACTCCTTCTGAGGCCGCCTTGGTCTGAGAGACCATGACGAGGGGGTTCTACACCATCAAAGTCAACTGGGAGTCACGAACGACCCTTCCCACACCAATATTATCAATTGGATTTTGTGTATCCAATTCAACTTTTCGGTAGGGTGGAGATTCGAACCTGGGACCTCCCTTGGAGGATTGCCCTCTCCTCTCCAACTCACCTACAACACCTGGATAGGTTTGAAGTCCTTTTCAAAACCCCTTCATCCACCTAATAAAAAAATAATCTTAACAATTTAATTTTTATTTTTTTTATAAATAAAATTTAAAATTAAATCATAATTAAATTCAATTTTTTTTATTTGTAAACTCTACATAACATATCCATAGCAAATGAGGGGAGAGATTTGGACTTGGGGCCTTTCCATTTCAACTAAATATTTTTAACTACACACTTGCTCTCCAACTCCTCTACATGAGCGGATATAAACCACCTTTAAAATAAAAATATACAGCTTAAAACCTTATCAATCAATAAAATTATAACAGATAATACCTTTCATATTAAAAAAAAATAACAATCAAATTATACCTTGAAACAATTTAAACATATATATATTTAAATATACTATTTAAAAAAATAATTATAACAATTAAAATTACACTTAAACTTATTTAAATTAAAATATATATATATAAATGTTCTTTTAAGATATAAAAATGGTAATTTTTTGTTTTGATTTGGTAAAAGTGATATTTTTTTCGAGATATCTAAAATTAAAAATAAATACACTTATTTGTGTGTATATAAGTCTGTGGTTGACCCCTAAATTTTACACTACCTATCCACCAAAAATAAATAAATAAATTTTATTATTAAAATTATTATTATTATTTAATTTACTCCTTAAAACGAGAGAAGCATAAGCATCGTTTGCAACCCTATTCGCCCACACTAACCCATAGAGTTCTAGTCTTGGGATATTTCGGGTAGCTTGCGGAGTGTAGTCAAAATTCAGCCACGAACTTTTCTGAAAAAAATGCATGGTCAACATTTCGCGTAATAAATAAATAAATTTTATTATTAAAATTATTATTATTATTTAATTTATCCTTAAAACGAGAGAAGCATAAGCATCGTTTGCAACCCTATTCGCCCACACTAACCCATAGATTTCTAGCCTTGGGATAATTCGGGTAGCTTGCGGAGTGTAGTCAAAATTCAGCCACCAACTTTTCTGCAAAAATGCATGGTCAACATTTCGCGTAGTTGAAAGATACACCTTTTTGGTTTGAATTTCCATTTTATTGAATATTCAAAATCTAATTGATATTAACGGTGTAAAACTCCTAATCATAGTTTCCTATAATTTTTTTTAAATTAAAAAAAAAAACATTAAGCCGCCATCGCCTGTCTTTATCCTCTAGAAGACAACCTTAATTTAGGTCTCTTTCCTTCAGTAGGAACCATTAATTCAGGCTTTTTTGTCAAACATGTGAAAAACTGTACTCCCTTCCCTCGTGAACATTGACTTATCTGAAATTCATCTTCCACTGGAACATATCCCTGCTACATACATATATTTATTTATTTATTTATTTTAATTTGGTGACTGTTTCCATTTTGGTAGCTGTTTTTATTTTTATTTTTTTAATTTAGTAACTACTTAATTTTTATTAGTTAATTGGGAAGTTGTTTAATATTTATTTATATATAGTTATTTTATACATTTAAGTAAAGGAGATGTTAAATTTTATTGGAGTAACATTTAAGAAAATGTTTTTGAATCCGTGAAGCATAAAAAAATGTGAAGTTCATGTGTTATCTCTTCCTAACTTGAATTTTTTATTTAAAATTGAAGTCAATGCTTCTAGTTTTGCTTTTTGTGTAGTCCTCATGCAATAAAGGATACGAATTGCATAGAATTCCAAAAGCTTTTCTAGTGCAATAGTCAATTATCTTACTTATGACAAGGAATTATATGCAATGGTTCACTTAGTTAGACATTGATAACAGTGTATACTAAGAAAGGAGTTTATACTTAGAACCGATCACAACTCTTTACAATATTTATGAATTCATAGTAAATGATAGTAGAGTCATCCTTTAAAAAGTATGCAATATCTTAAACAATTTCATTTAGTAGTAAAATGTAAAAGAGTTGTGAAATATAAAATTGCAGTTTCTTCTTTCTAGGCCACCAAGGGTTGTGTTACTACAAGTGATTATGTAGGTGACACTATTTAATATTAAGTTAGTTCAAAGAATTATATGCTAAAGATGCACAATTCAACCACATTTTAGATTTTTTTCAATATAACTAGGTAGAATTAAATTATAAAAAAATAAAAGATATTCATTTAGACAAAGGGTTATTATATTGCTATTATAGATTATGTATTTCATGGGGATGCATTTTATTTTAGTTGCATAAGAAGCACATACATCTAAAGTGCTAGGAGACTTTGTGATGTGGATGAGAGTAGGGAGTCCTATTGATGACCTTCTCAAGAAACAAATGATCAACTATACCTACTACGACATGATACACATAAAATTCCTTCATAACATACAGTAACCATCCTTGTACGGTTATGCTCATCATACAACAATATCCATTATATTTTAGTCTAATTGTTTGGTTTGTATGATGGGTCCAATATAGAAACTAGTTAATTTATATAACACACATTCAACATGTGATGGTCTAGTATGATATTTTTTAGTCCTTATATGGCCATCTAAATGTATGGTTGGTAGGTTTTATTATTCAAAATGGTGACCTCTAACATGATACATCCTCTTGTTATGAGGAATGACAATTTTATTCCTATTAAAAGGGATTGATAATCTTTCACCTGAATGACAAGCTTTTTCACTTGACGACTTCAATAGCTAGGTCCTTTCAATCCACCTATATGTCAAAACTAGATGATGCTTTGATCCTTCACTCAATGAAAATTAGTTTTTTACAAATAAAATTTTCTTTAGAATGATGAGTTTTATCTTATTGTAAATAGGCTCATATATTCATCATTTACTACCTTCTATTCTATTACACTTATCTTTCCTAGTTAGAATTTAATGTCTAAGACCTCACTTGAAAGCGACTATGCACTCTCTTTCTCTAGAGGATCATTGTGAGAAAAATATCTTCTACCCAAAAAAATGATGCTCTTGCTCAAACTGTAACCTTACTTTGCTTTCCTTCTATGACTATGTTTGGAGCTCATAGTCTTGCACACACGAAACCTTGCAAAACATAACTCTAATAGTCTAAAATATGAAAAATTCATGAAACACAAAATAGCTTGGAATCAATTGTATTATTAATATTTTTGTATAAACAAATATAAAATTGTTATACAAAATGTTGGATATGGACCACAATATCTCTTTTTCTCATTGTGTCTACCATCTCACACATACCTATTCATCATAGTCATCACATATCTATGCTCACCAACTCCCATATTCCTCATGACCTCTCTTGTGGTTCCTCTCTATCATCTCTTTGTTCTCTTTCAAATATAAACAATTCTTTCTCTATATATGGTTTCCATTATATCCAGTTCATACCCCTTCCTAACCTTCCAACTCTCTCTTTCTCTCCTGCCTATTTATTTATTGCTTCCCTTTTCCTCTTCTTCGCTCCTTGCGATATTTTTTCTCTTTAAATTCCCTATTCTCTTCATATTTTTGAACATGTTGTATTGTCTTTTTTTTTAGACATTATGTTTTTCCAACATCCTCTTCTTTATTTTCCCCTATATGTTATTATTTCTAAGAAATAAATATGAATTATATATGCATGGATGATAAGGATGATTACACTTTTTGTAACAATCCAAGTGTCCCTACAACATATTCATTAGGTTAGAAAATTTTCCATGAGTTCCATATCATGAGAATGAATTGCTCTTTCAAGATATTACTATTTTAACTTGGTTGTCTTCATAAGACCAAATTTATTGTCTTGTCATTGTCTTCTTCTAAGAATGAAAATTTCTTTTATAGAATGCACTCAACATTCATTTCACTTTATCTTATTCTATCACTTCCATCCAACTACAATAAACTTATATTTTGTTGACTAATTTCTCTCAATGTCAACAACTTGTAATGGAGTTATTATATCATCCGCAACCCTCACAATAGTGTAGGTTCCAAAACCTAGTTGCAACATGTTCAAATATTCCATACTATATAAAACAGCCCATCCTAGGCCCTTCATCGCTTGGACTAATTTATTTTCTTACAATTGTAGTCTCATTGCTTCCTATATGACTTATATATCCAAGGCCTTCATTCCATGGCCTTAATCTTAGTAATACGCATTTTCATACCTTGCTCATATTTTCTCAATCCTTTGTCATAATATCCCATATTATGTCCTTATTGATTGATTTCAAGACATTTATGATTAAATTAAAGAATGTAGTATAAAATTATTTTTCATAATTAATAAAATATTTGAGTGAGACATCTATAATAAGTTTAATTCACAAATTTGTATTATATAAATATACCGTGTGTGGTTTACATTAACTATAAAGACTACACTAAATGAAATCTCTATTTTTTAACAATTTGTATCATTGCTATTTTTAAATATTTTAATATAAAAATCAAATACATTTATAATATTTTCTTTGATATACTTATATATAATCAAAATATTATTTTATTTTATAGCCTATTTTATTTCTTTCTAAAATATAATATATTTAATATATTAAATAGTAGCGTTTCTAATTTTATTTAAATAGAATACATTAAAATATATATACAGTAATTTGAATGATTTGAAACTTTTATTTAATGTAAAAATTTAGTAATGATAATATGCCCATACCCAAAATTATACATGTAATATTTTAACAATGATCTTACAACCTTAAATGTAATGAACACTCCCTCTAATAACATTATCCTTAACACTACCATGAGGGTATATCGTAGTGGTAAGTCCTTAGATTTTCATTCAAGAGACCCAAATTCAAATCCCAATAAGAGGGGACTGGGACCCCTCATAAAATCTAGCTTAAATATTAGCCCCTAAGGACTAAGTGAATTGGTGTTTGTTTGTTTGGCTAGGCATTTGCCAAGAAATTTTTTGGGTTCAAACCTTGGGTGTGCCAATTTACAAAGTAGCCTACTCTGAATCCTTTGAGTTCACACTAGACTAATGATGATGGTACGAACCTTGAGAGACTGGTGATCTCCGCCTCATTTCGGGTCAATGATATAATTTTTAAAAGTAAATATCAATATCATGTCCAAGTTTAGAATTGCATTATTTCCTATTTTGTAGAATATTTATAAATATGGTGCTCATCATGGGAAGTCTCAAGGGTAGAAAAAGAGATGGTAACTTGATTACAAGATTTGAATATACATGAATGAGTCATCTATGATAATGACATTAAAACAAAGGATCTACTTTGATCTAGCATATAATGGAAACATCCATAAATTGTGTTTACAAATTTTATTTTGATGGTGATTCTAAAGGAAATCTAGAAAAAACTATATGAGGTAGTAATTTTTGAAACGGTGAAGCTAAATTTATCCTCACTTAGAATTATATGGAACTTCAACTAACTATGTAGAGGCTATGGTTCTTCTTATGGTGATTAAAATTGTAATAAAAGAAGAATGGATATATATATTTCAATTGAGGGGGATTCACAAATTATATTTAATTCTATCAACGTAAATGGATGTGGGGATTAGATACAAAATATTATTATTGTAGATGTTTAGCATATATTACTAGATGTAATCTCTTGGAAATGTGAACATATTTATAGATATGTAAATTGATTAGTATATAATTTAGCTAATCATAGTATTGATCTTCATTCTAGCCATGTATCATTTTATCTCTTCATCAAAATAATTTCAATGAGCTTATTATAGAAATATATCACTTCAAGAAAGTTAAAAAGTAAATTTAATAAAAAAAATAAAAAATACATTTGTGATAAGAAAATATACTAGAAATGTTTTAATTAAACTAATAGCAAATATAAATTTTAGGTTGTATGGAAGCATTAGCTATGAGAGAGTGTAGCACCAAGTGGGAGCACAAGCTAGGAGTGAATGGAGTAGTAAGTGCATGCATTAGTAGAGAGTGAGTGCAATCAAGAGTGAGTGCAAGCGTAAGCTAGGAGTAAGTGTAGTAGTGAGTGCAAGCATGATCCAGGAGTGAGTGCAATCAAAAGTGAGTGTGAGTGTGATCTAGGAGTATGTGCAACAAGTGTGAGTCAAGAGTGAGTATAATAGAAAGTGTAATTCAATAGGAAGTGTAATTTAAAATGGAGTGTAAGCTAATATTCAATCACAGTGAAAGAGCAATGAGTTCATTTAAAGTGCATCAAATATTCAAAATCTTACCATGAATGCATTGAACATTGTTTCCAAAAAATTGTTGAAGTGAAAGAACATTGAGAAAAGAAGAGATAAGGGATATTGCAAGCCAAGAGGGAGTGCAATTTGGGAGCAAGTGTGAGGTAGGAGAGAGTGCAAGTTGAAAGTAGGGTTATGCATAAGGGGTTGGACCCAAAATGTACTTATAAAAAAATGGTGAATCCTAATAAAATTAAATTAATCATCTTCACACCAAAATTTGAGGGCATTTGAAGCTCTAAAAATTGAAGTCATATTTGGAACAAATATTGACCTATTAAATAACATTATAAATTTATAATAACACCACCATTATCTTAGGATCTAAAAGAGCTTTCCAACAAGTATAAATATGACTATGTTTGGATATATATTATGATGAATTAATCATAATAAAAAAATGGTCTCAAAACTTTTAGGTGAATAGGCCAATGTCAAGGGTCCTCATATTCGTCAATTTTCAATTTTGAAAATCCTAATATTCTCCCAATTTGTGAATATTCACCACTATGCATAACCTTGGTTGAGAGGTAAGGTGATCCATGATGGAGTGCAAGCCAGAAGTAAGCCTCATTAGCTAGTATGAAGGTAAATTAATATTTGAAAACCCTAATGGGAAGTTAGGATGTCCTAGTTGGAAGTATGGAGGCCCAAGTTGGAGATAAGTAGAAGAGAAAATGCATTACAAGTTTGATCTAGGTAGCAGATGTTACACTAGAAGTAAGTATCAAGTGAGATGATTGAGAATGATTGTTGGTCAAATATCTACCTAATTAATAAAACTAATATTTGTGCACCCGAGACATGGCCAACATTGATAGGCCGAAGGAAAGGAATTTCCTCCATGCTAATCTCCAGAGAGGGGTGACTCCCTTACTAAATCCTACATGGGTTTAAGACTAGAGTTGTGGGAAAGAAATTGGAAATAACAAAAATAGATGGAAAATATGGCCATAGGTCTAAGGTGTAGGATTGGAGATACACTAATAGTAGGAAATCCACCCAAGTATTAGAGCAACATTCAATAGAAGGAGACAATAGAATCTACTTACAACCTTTCAGACATAACCTTTAGGATCGTACTCTAGAACTCACTCCCTTACCAGCAATGTTCAAACTTAGATGTAGAATTTAAACTTAACAACAGACAATGAATATGAGCATAAAATACAAATGCATAAAATAGAAGAAAATCACACACAAGATCACTTGCAAATTCATAAGCCAAGTATCTTCTATTAATGCAGAGAACTTAAGAAGTTTTCTCATAGAATGTCTACCCTCTTTTTACAATAGAAATTGATTAGTGTTTATAGAGGATTTCGCCTCTTTCATTAAATACACATGAAGACAAAATGCTCACAGATCAGGAAACTTTGTGAGACAATTCTTCCTTGAAATCATTGAAAATCCTTCTTTTGAGGTGATGATACAGCTTTTAAGGAAGTTCTCCTCAGAAATCAACATTTTTGGTTGTCGGTGCATACAAAACTACAAGGCTTGGTCATTGACTTGGTACATTCGACATCCTTGAAAATATGCTTCTGCTTGGAAATCATGAAAAAGACCTTGTATTTTTAATATTTTTTCCATATTTGCTTGAGATCCACAACCTGTGTTACTCTTTGCCACAAATATTTAATGCTCTTCATTCGCCTGGCTTGGGTGCTCCTCAAAACCCGTGATATTGTTGATAACACAATTCGTTCATACTAGATAATAATAAAATGCTCATTTACTCCTTAAATGGTATGCATTGGTGGAGAGGGTGCCTTGCATTGATTTAATGAACCGTATACCCTTTCTAGTCATGGCAAAAATCATCTTTTGTTCCCAGGTGAAAGTACATCCAATAATTACATTATTCTCTTTTGAATCTATGTTCAGCCCCAAAATAGGTGAAAGGAGTTGTCGCCTTCCTTTTGGGGTGAACGTGAGATTGACATTTCAATATCACCCCAAAATTTTGACTCTTCACCTACTTTATTAATCATGGCGCGTTCATCCCCAAGGGGGGTGAACGTAAGGTTGAATTTTCAAAGTTGTGATCCTAAATACGTTCACCCCAATATGGGGTGAACAAAGTGTTCGCCCGCTCTTTGGGGTGAACGCACCTTCCTTCGAAAGTTACCCATTTTTTACTAAGTTTTACAATGCCATAAAACTTTTGTTGATCACACCTTCAACTTGGCCAATGTGTTGGGCGAACGTTTTTCTCCATGTTTTCGAAGATTTTTGCCCCAAAATGGGGTGAACGAAGCTTTCACCCCAAACTTGGGGTGAACATGTTTTCCCTTCATTTTGACTTTGGGTGATGTCAATACTTAGCCATTTCTTAGAACTTGAGTCTTTCTTAATTTATGTTCTTCTTTTGCCTAAAAAAAGAGGCACATAGATATTTTACCCCTCAGTTGGGTGACTCATACTCATCAAAGTTAGTTGTGTCTCCTTTATTTTATGTTCACCTTGGAATAGGGTGAATGAGCCTTTCACCCATTGCTTGAGGTGAATGCGATTTTCAACAAAGCTCTCATTTGAACCATTTTATAATTGTTTTACAGGTGATTCATACCACGGTCTCAAATGCATTCTCCCAACTATTTTCCTTAAAACACCCATTATTTTCAAGACAAAAGGATGAAGGAAAACAAAGAAGAAAAATAAACCATACTTGCAACATATTATATCAGTCAGAATACTATAACATAATATTATTATATTTTCTGATACTTGTCGATTTCACATCAATACAATTTCATCAAAATTTTAATGTGGCATATTGCAAAACTAACAATATTTTTGGTAGCTCACAGGGTTTCATGCTTACATGGATGCATGCGATCCCAAGTCTTAATCCATTGGTCTTCTACTGAGTCTATTTATTGGCTATCTTGGCTAGTGCTTTCGATGTGGATGTTTTTCTTCTCATCTACTCTTCTACTTTTTTAGTAGATTCAGCTTCTACCACTACTTGGAGTACTTGGGTCCACTCTGCTTTTGCTATTGCATGCTTTGCTACTACTCATTCCTCTTGCTCTTTGAGGTTTTTGGATTTTACCTCATAGAATGTGACTACCTCATCCCAAGAATGAGTTATAAACAAATAGGGAACACTCAGCAACTCATAAACAAAGCAAATATTTTGGACGTCTTCCAAACTGAGACGCTTTTCTCATTGGGCCAGTTCAAATAGTGAAAGCTTCATGTGGGTATACTTATGCATGTGTGATAGCACCTGTTCTTATATGATAGGTTCCTCTCATACATATATATTTGAGGTATCCTCCATGAACTTCTTCTAGGCTACTTGCAACTGTTCTTTCGATAGAGGTTCATCCCACTCATCTGTAAAATACAAAAATCCCATCGACAAGAGTGTCAAAATGAGTCATGGAAACAATATGCTCTCACTTGATGGCATTAAGAATTTTCTGACCTTCCCTCACCAGGTCCTTCCTTTAAAATTATCTACACAGGGTGACTTTCATAGCTAACCAAGCATGATCCATTTCACTTAGGGGGTGAATGTGTATGCTGGAATTAGCCAAGGCCTGAACTTTTACAACCACCTCCATATATGAATCCAATATTCCTCAGTAGTATCTATAAACTACTTCCCCATATGAATTTGTATTTTTATTGTACATAAATAATACAACACTTGAACTACTTGTGTGGCCAGATTTTAACAATTTTGGGCTGAGTGAAGGTGTGTCTCCTTGATGTTTTTCATAGAAAAACCTACAGCCTATGCAGTATTCTTCGCCAATTGATTCTGTATGGCCTCTAGCTACGTTCATAGTGCATGTATTTCTATCCTTACTACATCCCTTTCCTTAAATTACACTCCTACCTATTGACACAAGTGTTCATTCTCTAAGGTTGTCTTCTCCTCTTGCACTCTGATTTTTGCCAAAGCATTTTTTAGTTCGATAATTTTATTCTTTATCAAAATATCTCTGCTTAAAATACTCGTCATGCAAGTATAAAAAACTCATATCCACCTGTATTTTAACCATTTTCTTCATGGGATCAATCCTGGTGAGGTATTCTATTATGGTCTCACAAACATAATCACTCGACATCATTTCTCCTAGTGGATTCTTAACCAAGGAAGTGATTTTAGTCGTGTGAGATTCCATGGCAACGGGATCGAAAGCAACCTTCTTGAGAGTTCAAGCTGGAGCTAGAGATTTTTTTTACCTCTTGCGTTTCAACCACTACAACGAACTAAGGTGCACCTGATAGATTTTCTCCACGTTGAGCTATTTTGGTACCACCTAAATGTCAAGCAGTACTTGTAGATCCAAAAATGGCATGAAAGGTATCAAAACTTCTAAGCGATCAGGATTAAAGAAATCAGATGAAATGGCTAGAATAGGAGGGACCAAAATTACAAAATGGGTGGAGGAACCAGGTTCAGCTACTATTATGCTCACTCTAAGTGGAGCCTATATACTTATAGCCTCGATGAAAGTGGTGGCAGCAATGGAAGGGGAAGAACACAAAAATGGGTTTAGTCCTGATGCAAACGAATTAAAAGAAAGAGGGACCAAAGAAAGGGGAAGAGAATAAGGAGTAGTAGTGACTTTAGGAAGGGAAGAAGAGGTAATAAAAATGGATACATAAGGCATACCAAAAGGTGGAGAGACATACAAAAACTTATGGAAGTGAGCTGATAGTCACTACATGCTCTAAAGAAGATGAATAAGGAAAAGAGGATGTGCCTTTAGGTGCAGGTGCCATGTGCTCTGGTGATGGAAGTGACTATGAAATAATTTCCTCCTATTTCTTTAATGCTTCCTCTTCAATGCTCACATCATCCTTGACATTCATGACCTCCACATGATGAATATCTAACTACTGATCCTCATCTTGTTCATGAATCATCAAAAACATTTGTGCAACCGTCATTGGAGAATCTATCACCGTCGAAGAGGAAATGATAGTTGCTAAAACAACTAGAACTATGGGAACGGTAGCCACTAAAACTTCAATAGTAGAAGAGGAAGTGGCACCAGTCCTTGGTCTCTTCATAGCTTTGGGAAATTGAGGCACATATCGAATAGTCTGCCTCTCAGGAAAAGGTGCCTCCTCAATTTTGTGCTTCATACATTATGATATTTGTCTAAATACATACTAATGTTCTTCCTCCTTCATAATATCTTCTTTGACTATCAGGCATTCTCCCTTTACCTCACTTTTGCCGCTATTGTAATGTTGGAAGATTTGAGGTAAGATATTAGCAAAAGTGATGGGTTGATAGGAATTAAAAAACTCATCATAGGTGTCTAAATATACCTCATCCATATTCAATATGTAAGGAGACATGGTCTTTCATCGATGGACCCACATTATCCACCAATTTGTAATTTTCTCCTCGGCCCACAGGGGATAAATTTCTTTTACCTGACTAAAAAACCTGGGTGGAGGAATATGATTTTTGTACTTAACCAGATTATACTCAACCTCCTGTTCATAGCAATAATGCTAGCATGGAAGTGATATCATGTCTTCAATTTGCCACTCCAAATCAGGCTCATAAAAATTATTTCATTTTTTCTCAATGTTAGGTTGAGGACAATAGTGGAATGTCTTGGTATTTATTATCTCTATGAATTTATCCAATGGATCAAACCTCCAATATTGCAGTAGTTATATCAAACCTAGGTCCTAGAGTATCACTGTGATTAGCCTGTTCTACCCTACCTGGCTCACTTCTATACTGTTGAACTTGAACGACATATTGCAAGTCATATTCTTACCATGCCCTACTCCATATATATCATCACATAGTTTTATTGGTGCAGCACCTCCATGGAAAAAACATGTTCAATGGTAAAATATAACAGTAGGAATGGCTTGCTCGTGAAGCCAAAAATTATTATGACCATGCCCTAAATAAGAAAAAATATATCCCCTTTTTCTCCTATAACTATTGCTTCTCTCATCTCTTATGGCACTCTTTTACATGTACCACAAATTAGTTCTATTGTATACCCCAAAACAAAACTATTAAAACTATAAAATGACCCCCTGTTTGAGCGGGCGTCAACATGTAAACTAGTAGAATTTCATCCCTCTCATCCATTTGCCTCACTGAGATGAATGAGAAATGCTGGTGTAGGTGAAATAAGAGATACCATAATAGAAAAAATTATGCCTTAATGACGTCTCTTCCCCAATTTGTAACCTCTTTAGAAAAAAATGCAATTTTTGAGAAATAAAATTGTCTAGATCGAATAAAATAGGATTGATTCCTTACCTCATGGTCAGTGGAGGGTAAAACTCTACCTAGAAAATGCATTGCGCTAGGGTGGTCTGCCACCTATGGATGGTAGAATCTATCGAAAGACCAACAATCCATGGCAACATTGAATAGATGTCTAGGATCTTAAATTTTGTAAGTAGCTATGGTAGATTTGAAAGTTTCCCTAGTTGTGGCTCCCTAATAAATTTCATCTCCATTAACCGACGCATTATAGTGGAGATGTATTTATCCTTCTGCTCATTGGTATGCAACTTCTTGATGATCACATAAGAAGGAGTATTCAAACCACAAGCAAATGCCTCTCGCACTTCCTCTAGGGTAATAGTAAAGAGCAATTCCCTATTTTCATTCCTCACCATCCTAGTAACTAGATTATAAAATCAAGCAATAAGCTACACCAATTTTGGGCATGGGTGTATGGGTGTAAATAAATACTAGAAAAATTATGGGTGACATGGCACCATTAATATACAACATGTTTCTAAGCCCTGATTGATTACGAACTGCATGTCCTATCGTAGTTTCTCGATGCCCTTATTGGTGATTATGCAGTTCCCAATTTCTTCCATTGTGTTAACGTATGGTTCCAAATCCACATTTTCATTCCTTAAAGCCTTTTTGGATTTTGACCCACCTTCTCTCTTCCTAGACTTTTTGGGTTATGTTACCTTTGTTGCCTCTTTGCTTATTTTTCCCATTATTTTTATTTAATGATTACCATGAAATCTCGCTCTAATTTCTGCAACAGCTCTGCAATACGATGGTAAAAAAAATTAAAATAAAATTAAAATACGAGGCTTTTACCTGTTCATTTATATAGAGCGCTCTTCCAACCACCATAGTAAATGCTGAATTTCCCTTAAACAATTTTGGAAAATGTGCTCTTTGTTTCACTCACCTGGAATTATTTATGATGATCTAATGATGTCCATTGTTACTCACTGTAGAATACTCCTTGGAATGTGTACTATTTTTATTGCATGGTTTCATAGAAAAAAATGCCCTTGCCTTTAAATATTTCTCAGGAAAATAACCCTACCACCAATGAATCAATAAGCACTTATCTTTTGACGGTGTGAGATTTTGCTCCTTGGAACCCTCAAATATTCATCTTATTCAAATACGATGCACGTTTTAAATTAAATACTTTTGGAATGCCTCATAGCTTGCATGCACACTTCTTTAGGATTTTCCATGTGTCCGAGAGTGAAATCACTTCGATAAAACACTTTTAAAGATCTGATTATGCTTTTAGAATCAATATGCTTCAAAAAACAATGGGAGTCAAAATATCTTAAAGGTGCACTTGTTATCTTTATCCTTGGCTCCAAAAATATCCTTGACCTATTTGATTACAATTCCCTGGTAAATATCCATATTTTAAAATGACTTCGATTTTTCCTTTTGCCTGATTTCAAAAAGGGTATGAGTTTCTAAAAAAAAATTAGTTGCTTCTAGAGCTTTTTCTCCTTTTAAATTCTTCTTTATTTTTAACTTCACCTACCTAAATTCAAGAGCTCGGTCATAGGTTTCACTACCTGATAAAAATCAACAATAAACGTTCAAATAAGAATTATTTGATAGAAGAAATATTGTAGGTCCTTTTTGTTAGCTAGCAGTGGTAGCTTCAGGAGCGCCTCGGCCCTTTTGGGATCAATCACTAGTCCCTCTTGTGCGATCACATGATGTAACAATTTTCCTTCTTTGAAAATGAATATAGACTTCTTCGGGTTAATGGAAATCCCAAACCCTTGGTATTTTTTGAACAACTACCTCAAATGAGAAACGTGCTCTTCTCTGTTTTGCGAAAATGCAGTCATATCATCAAGGTAAATCATAATAACTCTATTTATTAAGTCACTAAAAGTGATGTCCATGGCTCTCTGAAATGTAGTACCAGCATTTGAAATACTAAACGACATCCTTTGATAAGTGAATGTGCCCCACTTAGTAGTGAATGTTGTCTTGTGATGATCCTCATATTTTATGTAGATCTAGTTATTACCAGAGAAACCATCTAACAATGAAAATATTTATACTCTAGCAACCATATGGAGTATTTTATCAATCTACAATAGGGCGTAGTGATATTTTAATGATTCTAGATTCATATTCTAAAAATCTACACACATAAGGATATCTCCATTCTTTTTTTGAACTGGTACTAGGTTCACCACCCATGTTGAATGCTTAATTGTATATATCATTTTAGCTTCCAACATCTTTGACAGTTTAGCCTTCATGAGCACCTCGATATTAGGATTGATAGGACACTTTTTTTTCCAAAAATGTTTCACTTCCTCTTGCAATTCAATGGTATGTTGGATAATATTTTTATCATATCCCTTCAAATCTTGATAACTCCATGCAATGATGTCAGGGAATTCATAACACAAGTTCTTGATATCTTCCAATTCTTCTAATGTGCAATCAGTCCCGATCTTGATAATCTTCTTAGGCTCCAACTGCAACTCCTTATATTACTTCGTATCCCCATTAATTTTATGCTTATTAGACCTATAATTTTGGTCAAATAGAATTTCCAGTGAAATCAACCCCCTGGGAATGTGATTATTCTTCAATTGAATCATTTCTTCCATCTCTTATTCAATATGTCTTCTATCATCTACACTTGTATCTTCCTTAATAAAAAATTGATGATTTTCTCATCATTGTTGAACACTTGCCAATAGAGGTTCTCATTAGGGACTGAGGGTCTATAGATTACCCTAAAATTCTTGGGTTTCTTGACTACTTGTTCCATGGAATAGTAATTTGTACCAAGAGAGCATAAAATATCAGCATGCTTATTCTACTCTCATAAAATTACCTGGATATTTAAAGTTGTAAAGGACTCGAAAAAATTCTATACTCTATTGCAATAATCCTTCAAGTAGTTTTTCTTTGACACACACTTGTTTGTGGTTTGGTTGATAATGAGCTCATAATATCCAAATATTTGTAGTTGTTTGATGCCTAATTTCTCAATCTTTTTCAATCCAAGACATAATGCTTCATATTCGACTACATTTTTTGTGCAATTCCAAGTTATTCTATATGAATATGTATTTTCTAACCCTATAGGAGAAACAAGAACAATACCAGTGCCTACACAATTTTTACACCTGACACCATAAAAGTATAACTTCTATAATTGATCTGCAACAGGGTCTAGGGACTCAACGATATTTTTTCAATTTTCTTAGGCTTGGTTATAGTATAGCAACCAATATAAGTTTTGACCATTGCATTGAAATCCATGAGTGAGAATTCATCTTCTGGGTAAATTTCACCAAGTGCTTCTTCCATCAAATCGATTTCTTCTAATTCTTCAACCATTATGTTGACTGTCCCTAGGGATTTTGCCTCTTATTTCAACTTTTCTATATGAAAATTGGATGGATTTTCTTTATAAATATGGATTCTCTTTCCTTTGAATGGAATCTCCAAATGCAAATAGTCCATAGAAAGGTATCCTCCCAATTTCGCTATGAACTCCCTAGAGAGATACATGCTGAAATATGGTTCCAAGTCAATCACCACTACTTCTTAGATAACAGTGATTTGAGGTATGCTATGTAGAAATATTGTAATATCCTTGATTACTCCTACTATTTTTATTGAAGTCCCATCCAGTTGTAATACTCCTAGACTACTTATCATATATTCCATCCCCATTACTTTGAATACTGCCTTCGACATGATAGTAGTTGCAACACTAAAATTGATCATACAATTTTGCACAATCCACCCCTCTATTTTGAGTGACAAATAGAATGGAGGAGCTCAATTATTTCTAGTGGCATAATTTTACAACATCTCAGGAAATGCAATCTAAGAATGACTTTTCTTTTTTTCTTTTACAGTCTTAATATACTCTTGTAGCAGGTTGACTTGCCGAGGAAACTGCAATACGTCATATAAACTCACTTTTGTAGGTATCTTCTTTATTTTTTACATGATGTTATAATCAGACACTGTAAGAGCCTTTTATTCTATTCCCTGCTCATACTTGTCCTAGTATTGCTGAGTAGCTTCAACTCTTTTTCGCTTAGTCAATGATAGATAGAAAAGGTGTTCCTTGGCCTATTATTTCACCTCATTCTATTCTGGAGTAGTTGTAGGCTATGTAGCTCGTTCCTTCATTTTTGCTTGAGCTTGTTTAGGTAGTAAATATTTGACCAGGATAGAATCATGCTACTTTGATATCACATCAAGCACTTTCACTGGAAGTTGCACTTTTTTATTTTGCACCTTTGGTTCTATAGGGACCTTCAAAGGCTCTAACTCCATTGGATTTACAGTCACCATCTTCTTTCTAGATATCGTAAGAACTAAAAATTGCTCCAAATATGGGACCATAAAATTATGATTAACTTCCATTATTATATTAAATTGGCCACTGGTATAACTTTGTATTCATGTCTGTATATAATTTAGATGAACCATCCAAGTGTCTTCTCCATGAGGATCATTGCAAGTTGAGCACTAGTATGCTCTCTCAGATGTGTTGGTTTCTTTATTTTTCAACACATATGTGTTACTTTCAAGGCCCTTGCTAGTGGTCACTTGCTATCGAGTAATTTGTGGTGTTTAAAATATCCTTGACCAAAAATCAACTTCAAATTGCTTCTTGCTTACTACTATAAGCTCGTTTGATATTGTGTTGATGGCTGAATTAGGATATTTCACCTCTTGTAACAATGCCATTTAAGGATCAGGACTAGAGGGCATGAGAGGTACTAGTAAAGGTAGTGACACTAATGGGATAAATTAAAGTGGAACCAATGGTGCTAGTAATGCTAGGAAAGGAATGGTTGTTGGCAATTATGGTGTTACTAGAGTGGGTAACTATGGAAAGCTTAGAGAAGGAAGTTGTGGGAAAAAAATCAGAGTGACTTGAGGTGGGCCTAAGATCCATGAGGTAACTAGGTACATAAAATGCATGGGCATTGAAAATGTACTTGAATACAAATGTTGTGGTATTTTAGGTAGAATAGGTATGGTCATCTTCGAGGGAAGCTTACCTATAGCTATTAAGTTTGATTTGGCCTTATGTGCTTGTATGTACAGTTCTAAAAAAGTGTTTGCATTGGTCTACTAGATAGCCATGCCAATATCAATGTTGTATGCTCTGATATAATAGAACACAACTTGTTCATGCATAGGCTAAAGACCATCAGGAAATATTTTCCAACTTTGGATGAACCTAACATTGAAAACAACTATCTCCTCTTGTGGATTCCTTTGAATCATTGTAAATTGATGCAGTAAGGAGAATGTATCGGCTTGTTCATAAAAAATGTTGATCAGTAGTTTCACCAATTGATCCCATGTGGTGATAGTGGTGGACTACAATGATTGTTACCAATACAACAACTTTCCTCTAAGTGATAACATGAGCAATATTACCATAATTTATTCATCTTCTATGCCATGGATTGTATCCAAATAAACCACATCTTAGATGTGCTCATAAGTAGTTTTACCAGTACCATCATATGTAGGAAAAGTCTTCAAAGTTGCTTGGGGGAATAGATTTTGTGCTTGTAAATTCAAGGCTCCTAAGCTATTCCATGCTGGGAACTACCTTGGTGGCTATGGCTGCTATGGTGTTGGGTTTTAATCCATGTGGACTGGTGTGTGCAGTTGATCATGGGGAATGCTAGTGGTAGTACTAACTAGACTTGTAGGGGCAGAAAACACATCAGCTAATCATGAGGATAGTGCAAATGATGTATGATATCATTGAGGTAACGATGATGTATGGTATAAAGTGACTATTTGAGGATGCTCTCCTAACCTTTGGGTATAAAGTTCGTAGAACTCAATAGGATTTTCAAGATTTTTGGCCTTTGATCTCGTAATCATGAAGCACAACTTTTGTTGCTTTCATGTTTTGAGTTTTCTAGGTACAATCAAGTTGCCAGATATTCTAACTATACAACATGAAGGTGAAAATCAAACCTTAATACTATTGAAAGTAGAACTTGTTAGTCCCACTAGGCATGCCAAAAATTATTTGTCAAATATCTGCCTAATTAATAAAACTAACATTTGTGCACCCTAGAAATGGCTACCATTGAAAGGTCGTAGGAAAGGAATATCCTCTATGCAAATATCCAAAGAGTTTTGGCTCCCTTTCTAAATCCTAAACAGATTTAAGACTAGAGTTGTAGGAAATAAATTGGAAATAACAGAAAGAGATGTGAAATATGGCCATAGGTCGAATGGAGAAAAATTAATAGCAAGAAATCCACCGAAGCATTAGATTAGCATGCAATAGAAGGATACAATAGAATCTACTTACAACCTTACAAAGATAACCTTCAGGATCGCACTCAAAAACTCACTCCCTTACCAACAATGTTCAAACTCAGATGCAGAAGTTAAACTTAATAACAAATAATGAATATGAGCATAAAATGGAAATGCATAAAATAGAAGGAAATCATACAAAATATCACTTACAAATTTAGATTCCGAGTATCTTCTATTTGTGTAGATAACTTAAGAAGTTTTCTCATAGAATGTCTAACATCTTTTTACAATACAAATTGATTAGTATTTATAGAGGATTTACCCTCTTTCATTAAATACACATGAAGACAAAATGTTCACAGATCAGGAACCTTGGTGATACAATTATTCCTTGAAATCATTTAAAATCATTCTTTTGAGGTGACAATCCAACCTTTAAGAAAATTCTCCTCAGAAATCAGCATTTCTAGGTGTTGATGCATAAAAAAATGCAAGGCTTGGTTGTTGAATTGGTACATTTTCCATCCTCAAAAATATGCTTCTGATTAGAAATCATTAAAAAGACATTGCATTTTTAATATTGTTGTCATATTTGCTCAAGATCCACAACTTGAGTTACTTTTTTCCATAAACATTTAATTCTCTTCATTCGCTTACCTTGGGTGCTTATGAAAACCCGTGATGTCATTGATAGCACAATTTGTTCAGACTAGATAATAATTGAATGTTCGTTTACTCCTTCCATGCCATGCATTGGTAGAGAGGGCATATTGCATTTATTTAAAGAACGATATGTCGTTTCTAGTCATGGCAACAATCATCTTTTGTTCCTAGGTGAAAGCACCTCCAACAACTACATTATTCTCTTTTGAATCTATGTTCAACCCCAAAAGAGGTAAAAGGATATATCACCTTCCTCTTGGGTTGAATGTGAGATTGAATTTTCAATGTCATCCTAAAATTTTGACTCTTCACCTCCTTTATTATTCATGGCACGTTCACCTCTAAGAGGTGCGGATTGAGCTTTCACCCCTCAATCGGGGTGAATGTAAGGTTGACTTTTCAAATTTGTGCTCCTGAATATGTTCGCCCCAACTTGGGTAGAATGAAGCATTCACCCCTACTTGGTATGAATGAAGCATTTTCCCCCTCTTTGGGGTGAACGCACCTCCCTTCGAAAGTTACCCATTTTTTACTAAGTTTTACAATGCCTTAAAAACTTTTGCCGATCACACCTTCAACTTGGCCAATGTGTTGGGTGAACATGTTTCTCCATATTTTTTAATACATTCACCCCAAAATGGGGCGAATGAATCTTTCACCCCAACCTTTGGGTGAACACGTTTTCCCTTCATTTCAACTTTCAGGCGAAGTCAATACTTTGCAATTTATTAAAACTTGAGTCTTTCTTAATTTTTGTTCTTCTTTAACCCAAACAAAGAAGTGCATAGGGATTTTACCCCTCAATTGGGTGAATCATACTCACTAAAGTTAGTTGTGTCTCCTTTATTTTACGTTCAACTTGGAATAGGGTAAACGAGCCTTTCACCCATTGCTTGAGGTGAACACAATTTTCAATGAAGCTCTTATTTGCACCATTTTACAATTGTTTTACAGGTAATCCATACCAAGGTCTCAAATACATTCTCCCAACTATTTTTCTTAAAAAAATCATTATTTTTAAGCCAAAAGGATTTAGAAAAAATAAAAGAAAAATAAAACATAATTGCAAGATATTATATCGGTCAGAATATTATAACATAATATTATTATATTTGTCGATACTTATTGATTTCAAATTATTAAAACATAATTGTGACATATTATATCAGTCATAATATTGTAACACACCCATTATTTTCAAGCCAAAATGATGTAGGAAAACAAAGAAGAAAAATAAAACATAATTGCAACTTATTATATCGGTCAAAATATTGTAACATAATATAATTATATTTTTCAATACTTACATATTTCACAACAATACAATTTCATCAAAATTTTAATGTGGCATATTGCAAAATTTCCAACAATGATATAATATTTCTTAAAATTAGAGGGTTAATATGTAATTTCCATAGATATTAGCTAAGGTTTTTGGAGATTCAAAATTGGATCAAGTGAGAGTGGGGATTAAATTCAAATTACTCTATGACTTTTCCTTCTAAATGTTTTTTTCTCATCACCTTTTATAGTCCAAAAATTAGAGATAAAATAATGGTTGGTGGCCTATTATTTAGGGTAAGAGATTCACTCTATTTGAGACAATTGAATTAATTTTTTTCTATTGGGATTGAAACTATTAGGAAGCTTCCAGTATGCATTTGACCTTTTAGATGTCCATGTCAAGTTATAAATAAGGATGTTTTGAATAATATTGTAAATACCCTAGGGGAATTCATCAAGGAAGCACTAACTATTAAATAGTGAAAGCATTCCATATATACTTGAATATGTGTTCCTAGTGATATTTTAAAACCTTTGCCACAATCTGTTAATATAAAATCTCAATCAAGAGAATAGGATCAAGTAGATTATGAAAATAACATATTTTGTTGCCACAATTGTTATGAAATTTAACACATGGAAAGAGTTTACAAAGGGAGAACTATGAAGAAAGAAACAAAAAATTATAACCATGAGATAAAATTCAAGATGAAGCAATGAAATCATACAATAATAGAAGCTATATCAGACCATGGATATTCCACTTTGAAAGAAGAGGTAGAGAAAACCTATCTACAGTATCATTTGGCAAGTTCAAAAGGAATTAAATGTGCAAAATAATATGTGGAGATAAATCTTAAAACAATGATAGCAAAATAAGTCAAGGTTATTTTAGTTAAATCATCTTCATTTTCTTCAAGTAGTATATAATCCTCTCTAAGTAAAAAGAGTATAAGGGATGAATATGTTATCCCTTGCACTTAAAAGTTTCAAGAGTAGCATAATAAGGAATGAGGATGGAGGAAACCCATAACAATTAAGGTTTTTAGAGTAGAATAAGAATTTAATTGCTACATAAGAGCATCCTTGCACTTTAGAGTTTCTAGGGAAACAACAAGAATATTATGCTTTTGAGGTTATTCTTTACACTTCAGATCCTTCAAAACATGGTAAACATAAAGATGATAAGTATTACCATGACCAGTGAGATAATATTTAAGAGATTGATGAAAATGAAAGTATTGTTGGAAATAAAAAAGAGAGAAAGACCCAAGAAGTACATAAAGAGAAAAAAAAAAAACTAGAGGGATATTGATACGGAAAAACAAAAACAAATATAACAAGTGCTAACAAAAAGTGGGGCTAAACCCATAAATAAATTCAAAAAATAAGAATAAAAATAATATCTTGGAATATTAGGGGAATGGATAAGAACCCAAAAAAAGGTATTAATATTTTTCTTTTTTATATTGATAAAAAAAGGGGGTTGAAGGGCCCTAACCCTTTACACAGAGCTCAAAATATGTCCAAGAAAACAAATAAGAGAATATTGTACAAATGCAAGATAGCCCTATCTCAGTAAAACAAATAAACTTGGGCTAAACCTACTGATGGAGAAGATAAAATAATATCCCTTCCTCAAAGCTTTACATAACTAATAAAGAAACTACTAACAACAATGTAATTTAGTGTGCTCAAATCCTTCATTGCATGATCCCAATAAGTATTATCTTTTTTTTTATCTACCCTCTTTATCTACTAGCTTCATTATAAATTCTTATTATCTCTTCTAATTCCATGGGAGCGTATGACTAGACCTTGAAATTCTCATATTTAAGTACCATATTCGTCATTTTATCAACAATATTGTTTCCCTTTCTATAAATATGTTTAACTTGAATTTCTTCTAGGCTTTCCAAAATAGTCCTCACATATGTAATATTTTGGAAAATACTGAAATAATTTAACTTTCCATTTTGAAGGGAATTTATAATATTCTTTGAATCCCCCTCAAGAAAAACTTTCCTAAGACCCAAAATCCTTGAAATTCAAAGGCCTGTAAGCATCGCCCTTGCTGCAGCTTGGTGATTTGTGGTAATTTCTATATCGTTAACATATGCAACCACTACTTGACCTCTATAATTCCTAATAAGGCCCCACCACCAACATGACATGGGTTACCTTTTACAGCCCCCATAGAAGTTAATTTTTAAGCAGTATTTGTGAGGACATTCCCATCTAGTATCTAGTCTCACCTTATTCATTTTTTCCATATTTAAGATATCTTTTCTCTAGAGAGGATCATTGCAAGATTTTCTTGGTTGACAATGTTTTTAATACAATCCTCCAATAGAGCTATTTTTATCCTAGAATAAACCCCAATTATATATATGGTTTTATTTTTAAACACTCATCTATTTCTTTCCAACCAAATCCCCCAACAAATATGTGGAATGCATTTTTGTCAAAACATATTGCTTCCTAAGTACAACTATATCCAAATCCTGATTATAGAATCTATAATTACCCAAGCAACTTCAACTTCTCTCAATAACATATTTACAAACAACTAGTCCACACACTTATCCTCTTTGTTACATAAGACACAAAACATTGGAACCACAATTCTTGTTTTGAACATATTATATTTTGTGAGGATCTTATTGAGAATGGTAGTCCAAAAAAAATAGCAACCTTAGGGATGATTTTTAGCTTCCAAGATCTTTTAAGATTTCTTTTCATTGAGGTTACTTTGCCCAAGACTCTATATCCATCCTTCACCAAGTGTTGGCCTTGCTAGTTTCTTCCCCAAATTATCTTATCCTCCTTTGAACCTCTACCTAAATAATAACTCCTTAAAATTTTTTGTAGATATTTACCCCTCGGGCCTTGCATATCTTCTTGTAAGATTTTCCACTCCTAAAAATCACCCACCCTATGAATGTAACCATTGGTTTTATTTCCATAGGTTCTGGTTTAATTTTTTTGTAATATCTTTGAAATCTTTGTAGTTTGTTAAATAAATGCTCCTCTTGAATCCAAGGGTCTTTCCAAAATTTAATTTTTTCCCCCTTACCTACTCTCCATTTTAGAACTTGCCATAGAAATTTCCTACTATTAATTTTATTTTGCCAAAAAATAGATCCAAGTGGAGGATTAGAACAACTAATAAAGTATTTTTCCCCTTCAAGTATTTGTTTTGGATATTTCTAGCCCATTTTTTTGATGCTCCAGTGCAAATCCTCCAACCATGTTTAGCTATAAGGGCTCTATTTATATCTCTCAACTTAATCAATCCAAAACCCCCATTATGTAAAGGTTGGAAGCATGTATCCTAGGCTACCATATGTATACATTTTTTTGCATTATATGCTTGTATTAATAAATTATGAGGTTGTTATATAAAATACACTTATAGATATAGAAGTTGGACAACACATATTTTAGCCATTAACGATGTTGAATTTTATCTTAACATAATTTATATTTCAAAAGGCATATGACATAAAAGGAGTTGATTGTGGAAACTTAGCAGTCGAGGAAGATGGAGATTGATAGAAAGATAAATGAAGAATATCTTTGATCAAAAGGTAAATTTGGATATGCTTTAATTAATTTGTTATAAATGTAATGAGAGCAATGTAATATTTTGGTTTTGTAATGGAAGTGGCCCCAAATAGAAGCCATGCATAGCATATTAATATATATATATATATATATATATATATATATATATATATATATATATAGGTTTTATATATAGGTTTTATGGGAATAGTCCCAATAGAAGTCACATATAACTTATTAAAAAAATATCTCTATGTTTATAAAACACTATTATTGTATCCTTGTTGATTGAATAGTAAACACATTTATAATTAGATTAAATTGTATATAATTACAATGTAGCATAAAATTATTTCATAGAATTAGTAAAATATTTAATTGAGATATTTATATAATAAGTTTAATATATAATATTTTATTATATAAATATAGCATGTGTGTTTTACATGAACTATGAAAGTTGCATTAAATCAAATCTCTAATTTTTTACAATTTGTATCATTTTTTTTATTAGGTAAATAAGGGGTTTTGAAAGGGTCCCTAAACCTAAGATCCAATAATACAATATTTCAAAGAGATTCCATACTGAAACACAAGGAGGTCTAATCCATCCAAGGGAAATAGAAACAAAAATTCAAACAAATCTAAAACTAACTCAGTCAACTCCCACTCAAGCTAAACCAAATGTGACAAAATTTAAATTAAATTTGATCCATATTGAAACCACAAGTCTGGGCAAACAAACTTCACAAGAGAAAATAAAATCCAAATTGACAAAATTGGATCCAAGAGTTCATTCGAATCATATGGTTACACAACAAACATCTATAAACTAAGGGATAAACAAACCGTGAATACCAAGAAAATATTAGAATCGATGAATCCATAAATTTGACCTTCAAAATATTCTTTCCTTAACTTAGAATATTTTATAATAAAAATCATAGCACAAATTCTTGCCCAAGCCAAGAATTGCATAACTACTCTAGGAAAAATAAAAATTTTTAAACCTCCAATTTCCTACCCATGGGGGAAACACACATTCAAGTCAAGAAATTTAATAAGTCTAAATTGAAAATTTCCCATCTCAACCACAGGGGGAAAGGGGTCTTAGTAAAACACTTCCTATAGACCTAAAAACCATAAAATTAGAATAAAATGATCAATACTACAACATGATTATAGCATGAACTTGGAATGTAGGACTAAAACATGAATATCTAATGGATCTAGCTCTACATCTAGCACAAATCCACAAAAAATCCTAGAGAAGAGACCCTAAATGAAGAACCATAAATACCTCCTCTAGTTTGGTTTTAAACCCTTAAAAAATAGGACACTCAAACCCTTTTGAGATTTGGATAAACAACATCCAACATCAAAAAAATATGGATATGCTTTGGACCCACTAAAGGTACCAACATTTGCAAGACTTAGAAATGCTTAGGATCTTCTAAATGACCCATAATGTTGGGTAAATAAAAATAAGGGCCAACAATAAAGTTATGGCTAGGATTCCTCTCACAATTGAATAAGCCCTTAAAAATAACAAAAATCTAATAGTTCTACATAATGACCAAAAATGAGACCACCAATGTCAATCATTGCAGATGCGAGCCACCATATTCCATCATACAAACACTATAACTTTAACCCTAGGAACCACAAATACTTCCACAAAAATCCCATGGTTACTCCTATCCTATCCAAGCACTAGAAAGGAAAAGTCTTAGATCCCCCAAAAAGAGCAAATATTTCCCCCAATCCGTATGGGTTCTAACCCCAAAGGGACACCAAAAATAAAAACATGGCCAAAGAATCACTATAGGTAAAAAATTGTCCATCCACTATAACTATGATATTTTCCATATCTCTGCCAACCCCACCAACCTTGCGAACTCCCCAACTTACCAACCAATAACTCTAGAGAAAGAGAAACCACAACTAAGAAAAAAAGAACAAATGGATGATGGACTTTCAATCCTATGGGTAGATTAACACTGCCTAGAGGAACACCTAATCTATGTGATCCAATCCCTATCTTATCAATAAAACTACACAAAGAGAGAAAAATCACCTTACTGATCTCACTCGATAACTTTTTTGGAGCTAGTTGTGATTTACTACCAACAAGATCTTATATTTCTTATAACATTAGAGATCTCCTATTTACCACCTACCCCTCTGAAATCCCCTTTCATCGACACAATCTTCTTTCTCTCTAAAATATAACTCCACAACCAATATCCATAAGGATCATATCTTCCCAATATCCATAATAATTTGTATCAAATGTAAAATAGTATTGGAGAATAATAAGGCACCAAAACGCTCGAACAAGGGAAGCAAAAATGAAGAGGACTATCAAAAAATAATAGTAAATAATATTTCTCCACATAAACATGTGGATAATAAGGAAAAATCAAAGACACTAACAATAACTGAATAAGGATATCAGTCAGACCAACATAGGGGACAAAAGAAGGAAGAAAAAAGAGATGGAGGCAAAGCGGTAACACACAAGAACACAAAAGTAAAAACAAGAAAGGATTAAAAAATAAATAATGAAAGCAAGAAAATATTTAGCATGGATAGTGCAAGTCACCAAAATGAGTTTCAAGATAGGTAAGAAATTTATAGTCCCACAACCACACCATTCATGTGGGCACAAAGAATTTATGTGCAAGAGCTAATGAAGATGAAAGAGAAACTTGAGATCATGGAAAGGAGAGAGAAAATAAGATATACTAAATTAGATGAGGTCATAAACATCAATCAAAGGCTGGAAAAGGAAAATAATCAACTTAAGGATTAAGTGTCAAAGCTACAATACCTTGCAAACATGGGTCAACGTGAATGTCATGTCCTAAAACAAGCCATCCACTCCCTAATCAATGATACAATAGAGGTGAAAAAATGAATGCAAAAAAAATAAAATAGGTATGGAAAGCACTCGAAAACATAGAAACAAGAGAAAATGAGCTACAAAATGAATTAGTAAAGGCAAATTCATGGTCTCAAGTAGTAAAATAATCAGTCAATGAATAGAAAGTGTTGATAGATAAGTAAGTAAAAATTCAAATAACATAAGATAAATAAAGACATGAGAAGTTATCAAACATAATCAACAAAGGGTTAAAATATTATTGGGATAGGGAAGACACAAACCATTTAACCAGGAACTTCTTGTTATATTGGTTATAGTGGAAATTCTAGATCAAACGAGCCGATAGAATTTGTAAACTGAGAGGAGGTAATTATAGGCATATTTTGGTAACATTGATGAGCTAGAAGAATAAAATAAGGTTACTAAGAAACAAATGCATGTTGAGAGGGTCACAATTCTATTTATATGATGACCTAACCTTTCTATAATAGGTTGAAAGAAATAAGGTATGGGAAAAGGTGAGGGCAACAAGGAATGAAGGGATATGGGTATCTTTAAGAAATGGAAAGGTGTACATCATATCTAAAAAAAACCAAAACAAATAGGGAGTGTGGCCTGCCTGAGAATATCTTACAATGGTAAGTTTGAACTGTAGAGGTTACCCTTGGAGAAGAGGCCCTGGGTTAGGGCTCATTGCTATAGAAAGAGATATAATCATCCTAACAAAAATACATTAGCCCGATGGATGTAGGACTCTTAAATTTATGGGATACAATAAAATAACAATATGTAATAAAGCAGCAAAAAATGATAAGGGGTAGGGGGTATTATGATTTTAATAAAAGAGGAGTGGGATAGGGTCATTAAAATTGAAAAACAAGATGAAAGAAATAGTACATTTGGATAAATATCCTAGAAAATAAGTTAGTTATTAGCATAGTAGCATGTTATTTTTCTCCCAAGAATTCTAAATTTTATAAGAAACACGACCTTAACAAATAAGACCCATACTCCTCCCTAAAAAGAGATATTTTGAAATATATTAAGTTGGGGGAGATTATATTAATTGGAGACTTAAATGCAAGGACAACCAATAAGCAATCTAACATTCTAGTAGGTAATAAATATATTTATATTAATCCTCTTTGGATTCCAGAAGAGGAAAATCAGTAGTGGATCGGGACTTCAGAATATGGGCATGGGGCTATCACACAATATGGAGAAGATTTGTTAGGCTTTTGCAGCATACACAACTTGGTTATTTGGAATGGGATGAAAATTTGGAAAAATTCAGGATAGTATACATGCAAAACATAATAGGGACAAAGTGTGATAGACTATGTTATATGTTCACAAAACTGCATACAAAAAATAGAGGATCTAGAAATGGAAGATTTCCCAATGGAACTTAACTTAGATCAAAACCCAATTGTTATGAAACTTCAAATGCAAGGAGACAAACCAAGGAAAAAATACATGCAAGAAAATTAAAACAAACTTCCTCACAAGGAAAACATTCTCTTAATAGAAGAAAATTGATAGACTTTCAGGACATCATTAAATAACAAGTTACAGAAAAGGGAAAGAAGGAGATTATCTCATAGTAACATATATTACAATAAAAGTGAATGGTTAATTCATGTTATCCAAGAATATTTAAACAAATTCAAGAGAACTAAACCTAGAAAGAAAGAGAAAAATATCTTCCCAACCAATTCGTGGTTCGATGAAGATTGCAAAGGAAGTGCGGAGATTACTAAAGGAACCAATGGGTAAAACAAGAGAAAACAAAAAAGCATATGAGAAAATGGTAATGGAAAAAAAGAAGAATACACTAGAATAAGGAGGAAAAAACTGATTTACTTTGGGAAGCGTGAACCAAAGAAATTTTAGAAGGAACTAAGTGTGAAAAATATGCAAACTAAAAATAACATAACAACTAGTCAGTGGTTGAACTATTCAAAATAATTGTATGAGCACAGTAACTAGTAGGAGACACTCCCTACTATCATTTTGAAGAAAGAGCTTTCCAAAAATGAAGACATATTCAAGGGATAAAAAAGTTAGCAACTGGTAAAGCCAATGACATAGATAATATTCAGGGAGAGCATATAAAATGGGGGGTAGATATTCATGCACCGCATATCAAAGTGATTTTCAATGAGATCATAAAAAATGACTTCCCTAAAGAATGAACAACCAGCTTGACCATTCCTTTGTTTAAAAGTGGATATGTAAATAATCCCTCAAACTCTCATGATTAGCCCTCTCTTTGCAAATCTATTTTATAGTATGATAGAGCGTAGAATCGACAGATAGGTAGAAGAAAAGGGAACGAGAGCAAAGAGGCAAGTGGGTTTTAGGACCAAGCACTCAACTATTGATCATTGTATCACACTTAGACATAGAATGGAAAAATATGGGATAAAAAAAAGGATACTTTTTTTTTGTTTTTTAGACTTCAAAAAGGGATTTGACACAGTGCCAAGGAAAAAATTATTGAGAATAATGGAAGTGCTAGAGGTTCCAATTTACTATAGGGCAACAGTTCATAGATTATATCAACATGTAAAGGCTAGAATCCCAATGCAGGAAGGGTTAACTGAATATTTTAAGAGTGACATAGGCATCAAAAAATGTTGCCCTCTATATCCAACATTATTTGGGTTGTTCATTTATACTTTAGAAGAAAGGATAATCAAATTTGGGCAGGGTTATGCATAGTGGTGAATATTTGCCAACTGGGTGAATATTAGGATTTTCAAAATTGGAAATTGGCAAATATGATAACCCTCGACGTTGGCCCATTCGCCTAAATGTTTTAAAGATCAATTTTTTTTTAGGGTCAATTTGCCATAATATATATCCAAAAATAGGCATATTTGTACTCGTTGAAAAGCTCTTTTTGAGCCTGATCTAATTGTGGTATTTTTATGAAGTTATTAGGTGATATAATAAGTCATAATTGTCTCCAAATATGACATTACGTTTTAGGGCTTCAAATACCGCAAATTTTGGTATGAAGATGATTGATTTGATTTTCTTAGGATTCACCATGATTCACCTTGATTTTGATTAGGATTCGTCATTTTTTTACAAGTACATTTTCAGTCCAAACCCTTATGCATAACCCCAAATTTGGGGGAGAGGGTGTGCACCTAGCAAAATATGTGGTAAAACTCCTCATGTATGTAGATGGTGTAATTATTGTGGTTGAAATAGCTAAATATTTAGAATATCATATTTGGTATCTAGAAATATTTTGTAAGGAATTTGGGATGTAGGTGAACATGAGCAAAACAAAAATCATGATCTTTTTCGAGTGAGGTGTGGGCTAGTGGCATGAAAAATACAAAATGAAGCAAATAGAAAGGATTTAAAAATGTATAATTACAAATTTTATTAGAATTAATACCATAGTCCCTTATGAAATTATTCTACCTGAAACTGGAATGTTTCCTTTATATGCAATTGCTATGACCAAGTTGTTATGTTAGTTGAAACAAATAGAGAACATGAAAAACAACATATGGCCTAGGGTAGTTAGGGACGAAGAGCTACATAGGTGGAAGAACACATGGATGAAAGAAAATCAGAAATGGATTAAACATTAGGAAATCAACATAAATGAATGCCCAAATTTCCATATAGACATAAAAACTATGTGAACGAAAAGTTTAGAAGTGGAATGTGAAAAATGCAATGTTCCCTTTAGATGCAATTGCTATGACCAAGTTGTTATGTTAGTTGAAAAAAAATAAAAAACATGGAAAACAACATATGGCCTAGGGCAGTTAGGGACGAAGAGCTACATAGGTGGAAGAACACATGGATGAAATGAAATTATAAATGGATGAAACATTAGGAAATCAACATAAATGAATGCCCAAATTTCCATATAGACATAAAAACTATGTGAACAAAAATTTTATAAGTGGAATGTGAAAAACGCAAGCAAGAAAAGATAATATTATATTGCAAAGTTTACGCCAACGTATAACCATAAATAAAAAGCATATATAAGTGCTTAAATTAAGTGGAAGTAAAAATACTCATTGCTCAGATAAGGACTAGCTCTTAGAGGCTTATATGTGAAACATGGATATGGACAACACCCAAGGAACAATGGGAATAAAGGATATGTACTCTATGCAACACAAGGGAAATAGAGACAGAGGAACATTTCATCTATGAATACCTGATTTTTCAAACATCTGTGGAAAATACAAAGAAACACTTGGAAAAGGGTCTATGAAAGAATTATTTGAAGATAGTAAAATAATCCAAATCAATAGGAAAAGAAGCAACCTTCTCAAGGATACTAATGTGTAGACACTAAAATCATGTCAATTCGATTGGACTGCCAAGACATGTTCTAATCGACACCATATCGCCCCCTTGGGAAAACCTCAAAGGTTAAATAGTGGTCCTAGACACTTTTAAGAGGTTGTACCCAAATTTTAGAAATTTTTGGTCCATGTAGGCATGGTCATCCCACCTCAGGACGACCACATTTCATGGTCATCCAACCCAGGGATGGCCATCAACAATCATCCTTGGGTGGGATTACCATGGTCTTGGACCCTTAGAAATTCAAAGGAGATACAAATGGCACCCAAATTTTACCATTTAACCCACCCATTGAAGCATTCCAATAGATGGCACATAACTCTCATGTCAAGTTTCAAATTGGAGGTACAAAATTGGAGATTCTTCCCCCTCCAATGCATGGCAAGATTTGGACAAATGGCGACACTTGCCTCACATGGCCAAGCATGCCCATTTGACCATGTGCTCACTTGATCTATAAAGTGGAGTCATTCCACCCAATTTTAGAGAGTATTCTTTGCAATATTTTACAACAAATAGCTACCGATATTTATCCCCAATTCAAGGCATTTTTTTCTTTGAGATCTTCATCGAGCAAAGGAGGTTTTCAAATGATTCTAAAATATGCAATCCATTTACAAAACCAAACCATTTGAGTGAATCATATCCTAAAATTTGATGACAAAAACCCTAGGAGTAGCTTAGACCAGATCCTAGAGGAATTTGTGGCAAAAACCACCATATTTGGTGGTCGTCCCACCCCAGGACGACCCCCAAATTACGACAACCTTAAAAGGCACATCCATGGATGACCATGAATTGGAGAAAGTGAATTGTGGTTTTCTCTTTTGTTTTTGCATAGATCAATTCTAGAGTAGATTTTATGCCTTCTATCAAGTTTTGGTGCAATTTTCAGTTGTTTTACACATGTTATTATGCATTTCTTGTTTTGTAGTCCTAAATGGCACACCCAAGGATGGCTATAAATCAATGTGCAATTTTCTTTCTGTTATTGCTTAGATCATTTCTAGAGTACATTATATGCATGATACTAAGTTTTGGTAGTATTTTGAATATTTTTGCATCGTCTATTATACATTTTCTCTTTTAAGCTAATTATGTCATATACCTCTTTGATTTCCTTTCAATCCACACATGATATTAACAAATCTAACTTATTTGTATGTAGGTCCAAGTATCACAGTGCACAAGGAAGGATCAGCAAGTCATAACATCGATATAACATTACGATGACATCAAAATCTTACTCTTGAACGATTCGTGAGTGCAAGGAAGATGCTAGAGCGCACCTGAGTTTCTAAAGGATTTATTATTTTGACATATTTGTAATGAGTGTATCAATATAGAGCCTTCGAGGGGACATTTTTGTAACCATGAATTTGACAAATCAAATAATATAGATAAGACCCCCATTTATTTCACTTATTTGTCTCTCATGCTTACTTAAAATACCATTTTTGTAGTATTTAAATCAATAAGAACAATAGATGAATTTCATTTCCCATTGTTATGTGTACCATTTTTTTGCTCTACAGTGGTGATCATGGTGGGACCCCTGTACCATTTCATTTTTTCAAGTTTGACCCTATTTTTGTCTTTTAAATGTTGTAGGTTTTGACCATTCCAACCTGAAATAGTCCCTAATTTCTTAATTGGAACACCCAGGGACGACCACAACAAATGTTCCACCCAGGGAAGACCCCCAAATTTTTAGCCATCCCACCTTAGGATGAAAACAAAATAGAGGTTCTACAACTCAAATTGATAGAAACGACATAATATTATGCTTTCAAGTTAAGTATATGTGCCTTGCTTTTGCATTTTTACTGTTCATAAAAAGTAAAATTTAGTTTTTATTTCTCCTCTTGTTTTCTTGAAAGGTAGATATCACTTTTCTTTAATCACAAAAATAACAAAAAATAATAAAAACAGAAAAAGAATCCAGTAGAAATGCATTTTTGTGGTTTGATTACTTGTGACTTACCTAATGGGTAGGTTTCAATTTAGGGCATGCATTTTGTATGTTCAATTTCTATTTAATATTTATGAAAGTGAAACATTATTTTTGCATGTAGTGAAATATCATTGAGTTCTCTTTTGTTTTACTTTTATTTAAGTATAAAATGCACCACACACACCACATCACATTTTGAACGTTAGTGAGTCAGAATTCATCCCTAACCACTAATAGAGATCAATGACAGTGGGTTTCATCTCCATACATTGGCTCACATGATTGATACAAACCCTATTTTATTGGCTAAAATTAGCTCCAAGAAGTGTCTTAGCCATGGAAAATAGCACACATTCATCTTCAAAGGATGTATCACTACCCACTGAGGACTGGTAGGACCTGTGCTCCCTGATCGGGTATAGGCTTTGTCTCCATAATTTAGTTGGTACACATGACTAAACATTCATTACCAGTTGTTGAGCTACAAGTATATAGGTAAAATTTCTTTAACATAAAAATATCATCCAAAAAGAGAAAAAAACATGAAAAAATATCTCATTGCAAAGAATGAATCAAAACACACAAAATAGTTTTAGGGAACACATAAATATTTAAAAGAGATAAACACTTGTCTTCTTGCATGTTTTCGTTCTTATGTGTTGCATCATTAAAATTTGTAAAGGAGATAATCACATAGGGTTTAGTAGGAAGTAGATATTGTGTGCACCTGCAGCCAAGCCCATTCAAACGCTAACATTGCATAGAGTAGGAAAGGAGACACAATTCATCTTTGATTTATCCCTAAGGACATGTTCATACCTCCTTTGAGACCTCCTACTCGTCCATATCCTAGAATATCTAGTCAGGAACTTCACCTACAAGGGACCCTTATACGGGACACCCCTACAGATTTTGTTCCTAATCAAGGAATGTACCTCCCATATTCAGATACTTCACATACCTTCTTTCATTGATGACAACTACGCATTGAGGCACTAACAGATAGAGCAATACCATGCATTCGCCTGACTTCAGTTCTACCATAACCACCGACATGAAATATCAAGAGTACACACTCTAAGTGGATCTAAATTATCAAAATATGCCCTTAAAACACCTTAATAGGTTATAATAACCTAAGTACCAAGATAAGTATGATACTCATCGCTCAGGATGAGCAAACTTAGCCCTTCCCTTCATCATCAATGAAGGAATACATGAGGAAAATTTTGATTATCCTTAGGTATATTATACCATGCAAGAACGATGTGTCTTTGCACCATATGAGTACAAACAACGTTTGTCTAGGACTTAACCTCAAATGAAAGAGAATTTCCTCAATCAAGAGAAGCGTGTAGTCAATATTTTAGACTATCTTAAATGAGATAGGCCCGAAGGTGATACTACTAAGGATCATAGGTCCCACCTGGTAGAATAGATAAATCAAGTGGTCAAGATATATATCGAGCACTAACCATAATTTAATCAACTTCGATAGGATAAAGAATACTTGGACCAGTAGCATCAATTAGAAAATAAAATATTTGAGCAGCAAACAAATGATTTGTTTCAAGAGACCTTATATGATAGGGTCTCTACCCTAAATACTCATAGATAGGGGGTTCATCAGAGGAAATCCGCTCTCAATAAAAATAGGCCTCCCAGGCCTAACCATATGTTGTCTCCTTGACCTCCTAGGCCCAACCGATACTTGCATCCTAGTCAAAACATAGTTCACCTTCCACAAGCATTTACTCCTCTTTGTAGGTCAATTCAAGATTTACCTTATAGGGCCAAAACTAAGCATGAACTAGAATAGGAATATCCTGAAGCGCCTAACAGAGGTAGGGTGTATGACATTCAACCACCACACAATAGACTTGATATTCATCTTCCTCCCCCATAAGGTTGAAAAAAAGAAGAGGAGACCAAATTCTTTGATGCGTACAAAGCATTCCTAGAATGCATGGAATCTATAGAGAACAAGACCTTGGGATCTGGGCCTCAAAATCCCACCCTATGCTAGATTCGCAATCAATCACTTTACCCATAAATACCTTCCCCTACCTACCTAGAGCATTTCAAAATACCCAAGATGGATAAATTTAAAGGAGAGGAAGATGCACAAGAGCATGTCACAATATTTCTAAACCAATGCTTTTGTATCTAAGATAATGATGCCTTACCATTGAGAATATTTTTTCTTACCCTCTCTGGTCCTACCATAGAGTGGTACAACCATATTCTAAAGTATAGTGTCTACACTTTTGAACAATTTGTAGATGCATTCTTGGAACACTTCACATTTAACACTAAGTGAAAGGTGACCTTAACAAACATCACAAGGTTGAAGCATTATGATAATGAGTAAATCATGAACTATGGCAACAGGTGGTGAACACTTCTTTCTAAACTACCATACCTACTCCCCATGTCTAAGTTGAATCGTATGTTTGCTATAAGTTTTTTGAAGCCATTTTCCTTGTTGTTGGAACTCCAAAAGTACCCAACTCTTGAAGATGCTCTAGAACAGGCTAGGAAAATTGAAGATATTAAAATTCAATAGGGGGAAATTGTGAAACCCCACAAGAAGTAATGGACTAAGAACATAAAGAACAATCCAACACAACCAAAGTTAGTAGTAGTCAACCAAGTTGCTATTAGTATTCTAGGGCTTGTGCAACGAATTCCACCTTAGAAGCCCAACTATCAGGCCACACATGGAAACTACAACAACAACAATCAAAAAAATCAAGGGAAAAAAAATAAATGTCATCCTAAGTGATGATTTATGCCCATTAATAAGTCCATGTATTCGTTATTTGAGTGCCTATGTGCAACCAAGATAATTAATCTACCTAAAATTTAACCTATAGATCCAAATGCACCAAAGTCCCTAGGATATTGTGAAGACCTATACTACAAGTACCATAGATAGAATGGGTATGACGTGCAGATGTGCTTCAGGTTCAAACACCTAGTACAAGACATGATCGATAGGAATGATCTTCAGGTTGATAACCCTATTGCAACAAACAATTAACAAATGGATATTTTTAAAGACCCATTGCCTTTTCATGAGCAAGAGGTAAATCCAAAACATGTGAACAAGGTTTGTATCACACCCCATAAATAAGGGTTCATAAAAATGGTCAACATTATGATAAGGAATAAGCATTACCCAATTCAATTTGCACCACCTGTAGGTTCAAATGATATTCCTTCAACATCACAGCCTCCACCACCTCCAGTGCAAAACCTTCCACCTCGTTTGGTGGTCACCGTAAAGAGTAAAATTACTCAGATCTTGTGAATAACATCGACTCAAATATCTATCTATGAGCTTATCCAATAGTCTCCACCTCATCAAGAAGTTCTCATGTATATCCTCAAGTTGGTTGAGCTATAGCCCCAGGATTCTAACTCCTTTAACAATTTCATGGGGTATGTTAGACAATACACAAAACCAGTAATCACATTTCATGAGCTTGAAATAAAGAAATTTCAGGTCATCTTCAATCACCTCATGAAGGATCCTCTCTAGGATGATCAACCTCTTAGCATAGAGCTTCCTAATGATTGATTGTTTCAAGTGTTAGAATCACCTGATCCTAAAGAGACTGAATCAAGGCTAACATGACTCTATTTTTCTATGGCTCTAAGTGTGAGAAAGGGAGTGGAATATAATTTTTTTTTTTCACACCTCAAGGGGCTCCAATACCTCTGTCATTCAAACTCAATTTCCCATGCACCAAAAATAATGTTGAGTATGAAGCTCTTCTCATAGACCCTCAAACAAAAATCACCATGAATATAGCTAAGCTCAACATTTTTAGTGGTTCCTTTCTCATAGTGAATCAAGTCAAGGGAATATTCCAATGTAGATGTCCAATCTTGCAAGCCTACAGAGCCCTTGTGGATAAATTTTTGGGAAAATTTGAATGCTATGACATTGAGGCACTCCCTTGATCATCTAACCATTTCACAGATATAATGGCCTCCTTAGGGTATATAATCCTGCAAATCCTTATGATGATATAACAAACATTCAAGTCAAAACACTATCGTAATGTGTGACTGAGCATGAGAACTTCCACTCCCGATCAAAAGTCCACATGATTCAAATTGAACCTTCTCATGAACGGTTCTCTCAAATTCATAATTTCTTAAATAATGCTACTTGGGGGACTTTATTCCCTCAAACTTCTTTTGATAGTATCACAATGCTATATATACAAGTTATATCCCAATTAGCATTTGTGATAGATGAACTTCAAAAGGATCAAGTGATTCATGCAATTGATGCTTCTTCAAATAAATATTGGTCCACTCAGATATAATATTACCTAAAGCTTGGTAGCATCTCTTCTGGAATGTTGCATGCCACCAAATAAACTTTTAAGCAAAAAGAAAAAAAATATGTCTTACTTGGAGATATTTTGTATCATCGAAGCTATAAGGGTATCCTCCTCCACTGCATAGAATCTCAGGATTTAGTTTAAGTGATTTCCTAAGTACACAATAGTACATGTGATGGCCATTTCAACGACATGGCCATCAAAAAGCACATTCTTTGCATGGGCTATTATTGGTCAACTTTATAGTGGTATTGTTGCACTAATGTTAAGAAGTGCACAAAGAGTCAATACCATGCTAATTTGACACACATACCTTATCAAGACTTACAACCAATTCAATTAGTTTAGCATTTTTTACAATGGGGGTTTGACCTAGTTTGGAAGATCTCACCCCCTTTATCAGGCCATCACACATTTATCATTATATCCAAAGAGTATTTCATAAAATGGGTGGAAGAAATCCCCTTACCACAATGACTAGACCCTGCATTACGGAGTTCATGTTACATAATATCATTTGTATTTTTGGTATTCCATCCAATATCATTTCAGATAATGTGCCACATTTCAAGAATAAAGATGTGTGAGCCTTAATAGCCAAATATAACATGCAACACAAATTTTCTACATCTTATTATCCATAAGTCGACAACAATATGAGGCATAAAACAAATAGTAACTCCCATTTTAAAGAAAATTATTAACTATAATCACAAATATTTGTATACTTAATTATACCTTGCCTTATGGGCCTACTGCACTAGTATTTGGATACCCACTAGGGCAAATTAATTTTTATTAGTGTATGATGTTGAGGTAGTTATGCCCTTAGAGTTGGATATCTCGTTGTTGCGTATATCCATGCAAGAATTCATTGATGATGACATCATGTGATAGAATCACCTTGATCAACTAACATTGCCTGATGAATGACATGTTAATGCTCATGAGAACCTAGGTTTTTATCAAGAGTGGCTTAAGAGAGCATATAATATGAAATTCCATCCTAGAGACTTTTAGGTTGGTGACCTTGTTCTAAAAGAGAATCAACAAAACTTTAACTTGATGCCCCATCTGCAGGATAAGTTTACGATAAACTAGTTAGGCCTATTCATTATCACTAGTCATATTGGACATGGAACTTATTGCCTAGCATCCATTGAAGGAATTGAGGAACCTAAACCCTTGAATGTCCTTCATTTGTGGCATTTTCATGCTTAAACTACTGCACCCTAAGAAAAGCTCCAACATTTTCCCTAAACCCTTTGGTCACCTAAAAATCCCCAAAGGTATCCATAAACCCTTTGGTCACCCAAAAATCCTCAAAGGTATCCATAAATCCTTTGCTCACCCAAAAATCCCCAAAGGTATCCATAAAATATTTGGCCACCAGACCCATAGGTATCCATAAACTCTTTGGTCACCCAAAATGCCCCAAAGGTTTCCCTAAACCCTTTGGTCACCCAAAAATCCCCAAAGTTATCCATAAAAATTTTGGTCACCAAGAAAGCCCCAAAGGTATCCATAAACGCTTTTCTCACCAAAAAATCCACAAAGGTATCCATAAACCCTTTGGTCACCCAAAAGTCCCCAAAGGTATCTATAAATCCTTTGGTCACCCAAAAGGCCCCAAAGGTATCCATAAACCCCTTGGTCACCCAAAAGGCCCCAAAGGTATCCATAAACCCTTTCATCACCCAAAGAGCCCCGAAGGTATCCATAAACCCTTTGGTCACACAAAAATCCCCAAGGTATCCATAAACCCTTTGGTCACCCAAAATGCCCCAATGGCATCCAAAAGTGCTTTGGTCAAATGTATATACATATGTATTAATCAAACCCAAAAATATCATTAAAACAAAATAAATACAAAAATATTGCATTGCATCATATTTCATACCATTGGATTATACAATCACTTGCATAAGGTATATCCATCATTGCATTTTTCATTATAGATTTGCTCATACATGTTGAGCACCAAGTCTATTTACTAGATATCCTTCAAAGTCAACTTTGTCAAAAGTCATCGGTTACAACCATCTACATTACAATTATCATTTTCATCAATATTTCCAACCTTTTTTATTTGTGTTTTTTTCCCTTCACCTAGTTATTTGTTATAGGGTGTCTTTCGGGTTTTTGGTCACTCAACCATATCTAGTTTTCTTTTCAAATTTTATAGAAAGATATTCCTAATTATTAGAAGTTAGAGTCTTGCTTTGATTATACCTTATATACATCAAAATCCCAACACATTTTCATATTAAATTCAAGTTTTACACAAGGAAATATGAAACCCACAAACTTGTTTGGTTTACCTTAAGTAAAAAATTTACTTTGCTCACCCCCCTGCGTGCATGGTTCAAAAATATTGAGAATTGACAAAAGTACAAGCTCCTTCCTACCCAAATACAAAATAAACAGTGGTTTTACCACTCTTGCAAATCTCCAAAATAAACAGTGGTTATCACCACACCCAAAATACCTTGATCACCAAATAAAAATGAGAAAATCCCTAGAGAAAAAAAAAAATGGGAGTACTGAACTTGAATCCCTAGAATTCTCAACATTTGACAAACCATGAGGTGATTCTCATTATATATTGGGTGGTATAAATCCTTCCTAGTAATGGCGGTATCCTTATGTATGATGACACATCTATCACATTAGCATCCTAATTTTTTATAGAGCAATTTTTGCATGCGAATGAGCTAGATTTTGGGATCTTGCATTACCTAGTGGTCTAATCCAACTACGCACAAAATACGGGATCATAATACTCATAGGATTATCTTCAGTATAGGTGGGATGCATCAATATTATTTTTCACTAGGGTAATTTATGTGCTATCATAACAATGAACTCACATGCACATACAAGGATATTGAATATCTTGGTCATCCTAGTAGATTCGTACCTTGTCCAAATGTCTTGCATGGTTAGTATATAAATTTTGAGTATTTGATTAGAGTGTTTGATTCTTATGAAAACCTCAAGGACATTCTATAATATCTTACTATTCATTCCATTCCATACCATTTTATCACATTTTTGTTGGTTTCCATTTTTAGAAATCCATCACATAGTCTCAAGATAACATCACAAATAAATCGATGAATTGTATACAGTCTATGGTGCTAACATAGTGTGTCAAATATTATTCATATTTCATCATACAGATCAACAAATAATCTATTTCATTATTCATGCACACATATCCATATCATCAAAAACATCATATTACAATACATGCATACATCAAAGCATCAACATCAACAAACATAAGCGTTGCATACATCCAATAAAGCAATACGGAAACACATGATGACAACAAAAAAAATCAAAGACATGTGTATATGCATGGGGTGAAAAGCTACATCATGATCCAAAAACTGCCCATAGGCTACAATCCAGTGGGTCCTTAGATCTCACACTCCCAAAATCAAAAAAGAACCATAGAGTCTCAAAATCCATGGTCACACAAGATCGACACCATGACTCTCACCCTCACCCTCATTCGATGCTCGTTGAGATATCCCAGATCTGCTCTCCCCAGTCCTATCTTCTCTCCTCATAGATATAGGATCCCCTATCATCGTATATGACTAATGTATACCACTCCTCATACTATTCTAGGACCTACTAGTAGAAGAGTGAGATGGCTAGTGCCCTCTAAGGTATGCTATCTCATCCTCCAAATATTGTGTGTATGTTGTACCCTATCAGTGGTGATCTTGGTAGTCACTCAGTAAGGTCTAGAGCTATGTCACCTTCTCCCATAGCCTTGCTACCTTGTCCCTACTAAATACCTCATGGCTAGAGATCTCTACTCTAGCCTATGACTATAGAGTAGCTAGCTCTATTGCCTGCCTATCAATATATGCATGTGTAGTCTACACCTATACCTATAGGAGAGCCCTCTCCTCTACATACTCCCTCAACTCCTATCTCCCTCTAATAAGTTGAATTTATAGCTAAAAAATGATGGTATACAATGCTACCAATTGTGTCTACACCCCTGCTCATCTAAATCATCATCCTCATAGTCCTCCTACTAGCCCTCTACATCCATGTAGTCTATCCACTCATCATATATTTAGTGACACACATGTCACTCCCCTAAGTCTTCCCCCTCATTAAGTTACTCACATAAGTCCGGATCTTCCTAGATTGGAGCCTCATTTGGAGCCTACCCGCAAGCCTACTTTACCCTTGTAGCCATAGCACCCCTAGTGGTCCATACATGTGCCATAAGTTCATCACCTACTAGGAGTCATACTTTGTTGTTGTAATGACATCATATCTCTTAGAGGTAGCCTCTATAGGATCTTCCTCCTCCCCAATTTCCTCCACTATAGCCTAGCCAATGTTGTCTCATCACCATTACATTGGTGGATAACTGGCTCGCTAGGTAACCCTTGGTGTAGTCCAAACTACCATAGAACTTGATCATATGGGAAGTACTCTCACTCAGTATTGTATCAACCAACTAGCCACCTCCCTCACTGTACCTACCAAAGTTGTTCCTCAACCTCAAGCCATTCTAGACAAACTTTGTATGATCTCTAGATAATCATATCTATCCTAAGGTATTCAAATGAATCTACATAATGGTCAATTGAACCTACATTGAGACAAATCTAACCCCTCTCCTGGTTTCACTACCATAGGATCCCATATCCTATATCCCTATCTGTGAGTTGTACCTACATCATCCAAGGTAGCCCCCGTTGTTGATCCATGATAATATGATACCATTCCCACACATGGAATAGAAATTTTCAGCCCAAATATTTCCACTCATATTGTACAACTCATCATAAAGCAATGCTAATAACATAGTACCCCATGCCATCACTAGCGGTCTCTCTGTGGTGCACTCCACCAATGTAAACTCTAACTCCAGAAGGTTCCATGCAAACCTGTATTCTGATGAGTTTGGTAGTAGCATGTTAGAAATAAGCATAATTAATAAGGCATATCTCATATTTAAGACCTCTATCGCATACCATAGATCCACCAAGATACATTTGCTAGCCAAATATTGTAGTGCCTTAGGTCAGTCATCTCTGAAGTATCTCTGTAAAATCATATATTTAAGATACCGATGAGTAGATATAAACCACCGCTCATCTCTAAAAATATGTAGAATTAGGTAGATGTACTCTAGGATTATTTTCATTTCCCCAGTAAGTAAGTGGAAAGTGTTGGTGTGATCAGTGTAGTCAGGAAGGCTTTGTCTCCACTCACTAGCTCTAGTTGTGTCACTTGCTTGAGGCCAATGGCATCAAGCCATTACAATTCATCCTCTATAAGTAGGCCATGAGTGGTCCTAAAGAGAGTAAAAAATAGATACCGGCTCTTCATCAACTATGAGGGGAAACCAAGCTTAACAACAAAAAAAAAACAAAACAAAAAGAAGCTAAAAGAAACACAAAAACATCTAAAAAACAAGGCAATTTTTTTTGCAAAATCATGGTCATCCCACCCAGGGACGATCCCCAAATTGGTGGCCATCCCACCCAAGGATAGCCCCCAAATAGCTCAAGATGACTGTCCCTCCCAGGGATGGCCCCCAAAATTACCCAAAAATGGCCTTCTGACCACAAAAAACAAGGCAAAAACCTTACAATAATACCAAAAAATGTAAAAAAAATGCAAAAAAACATCAACTAAAGAAAATAATAACAGATATCTTCACTAACGAGGTTCATTTACCAATATTTAGTGTTTTTTATTTGCAAAAAGTGAAGATAATTACACTTTCAAAAGTAACAAAGTGCAATCGCAAATTTAGCCCTTACCCGTATTGCACCATCTTCGTTGCTTGACAAGTCTAAATGCTAGATCATGGTGACTATGGGAGGATTTTGGCAACACTCCACTTTTTAAATTCACTCTCCTACTCACCTTTCAAATATACCAAATCAAAAGTGCACAAATGAGCCCATTTTAAAAATTTTGAGCTTAAATAGCCCTGCAAAAGGCATGATTGTCCCTAGGTGGTATGGTTGAAAAATTTAGTGATAATACCACCCTAGGATGGCCACATACTATGCAACCATCATACTCAGGGACGACCACCAAAAAAACCTCAAAAACAACACAAAAAACAACAAAAATGACTTTAAAAACACCAAAAATAGGTCAAACCTGATAAAACTCACTTTGGATCAAGATTGAACAAAATTGTTCAAGGATGAAATGAAAAGTCTCTCCTTCAATCCCCAATAAGACCACTATGGTTAGACTGTTCCACGAGAACAAGGTATTCAATTTATTTCTTCAATGAAATATCAATAAGATCATCAAAATCCTCACAAAATTGAGAAATTTTACAATGGGTAAAGCTAAAGGAAACCCAACCAAGTCATATGGATCAATTCCCTTATTGAATCATCACTTTATGGGATAGTTATAATTAATGAATTCATAATAAAAATCAATAATAAAACACTCAATCATGCAAATCATGTTCATATGCTAATCATTACCAAAAACAATCATACCCATGCTTGGGAAAGAAAACAAGCAAAACTTTCAACAAAATAAATCCTTGGTACATGGAAGCATGAAGGATCATAGGTCTCACCTCTTCATGACTGAAAAATATCCAAGATCAAGTAATCCTGACGCTAAACGTTGTACTTGAATCAAGTTCCTTAACTTTTCAGAAGCAAGGATTCAAGGATGCATGCTATTTCCATGATTATGGTATCTAAAGTTGGTTAGGTTATTGAATAATCATAATTATTCGATATTTTAGTCATATAATTTTTTTTCGTGTTGTGCTACACACAAAACATCCCAAAAGGGGTATTTGTAGACACTAAAATTGCATCAATCCTATTAGAATACCAAGACACATTCTAATCGACACCATATGGCCCCCTTGGGTAACCCTCAAAGGTTAAATAGTGGTCCTAGCCACTTTTGGGATGTTTTACCCAACTTTTGGGAAGTTTTGGGCCATGTAGGCATGGCTGTCCCACCCTAGGATGACCATAGTTCATGGTCATCCCACTTAAGTATGGCCACCAGCAACCATCCTTGGGTGGGATGACCATGGCCTTTGACCCTTAAAAATTCAAAGGTAAGACAAATGGAACCCAAATTCTACAATTTATCCTACCCATTGAAGCATGCCAATATACAGGTGCATAACTCTCATGCCATGTTGCAAATTGAAGGCTCAAATTGGATATTCATACCCCTCCAATGTATGGCAAGGTTTGGACAAATGGCGACACCTACCTCGCATGGCCAAGCATACCCAATTGATCATATGCTCACTTGAGCTATAAAGTGAAGTCATTCCACTTAATTTTAGAGAGGATTCTTTGCAATATTTCATAATGAAGTGTTACCGAGATTTATCCTAAATTCACTGCATGTTTTCCCTTGAGATCTCCATCGAGCGAAGGAGGTTTTCAAGTGATTCCAAAATATGCAATTGTTTTACAATACTGACCCATTTGAGTGAATCAGATCCTAAAATTTAACGACAACACTCCTAGGAGTATCTTAGACCAGATCCGAAAGGAATTGGTGGTAAAAACCACCATATTTATTGGTTGTCCCACCCTAGGATGGCCCCTAAATTATGAGTCTTAAATAGCACACCCAAAGATGACCACAAATTGAAGCATGATTTCGCTTTCCTTTTTGCATAGATCAATTCTAGACTAGATTTTATACCTTCTATCAAGTTTTGGTGCAATTTTGAGTTGTTTTGCACCTGTTATTATGAATTTCTTGTTTAGAAGTCCTGAATGGCACACACATTAAAGTTTCTAATTTTATTTCAATATGATACATTCAAATATATAGACTATAATTTGGAACTTGCCTTCAATGTGAAAATATTCTATATATATTCAAATCATTGCATGGGCGAATGTGTGAGGCAGTGGGTGTGTGGTGATTTTGTGTTAAATTTTCTATTGATAAGTATAGTTCTCGACTTTACAAGGGGTCATGGTCATGGTTAGGGGTCTATACATCGGTCATAGGGATTTGTCACAATAACCAAATAAAAAAATTAAATAAATCAATAAAATATTCTATATTATAAAATTTAATAGCCTATTTTATTTAATTTATAAAATAAAATATAATTAATATTTAACTAATCTTAAAGTCTCTAATTATATTTCAATAGGATGTATTCAAATATATATACTAAAATTTGGAACTTGCTTTCAATGTGAAAATATTCAAAATTATACATGTAATATTTTAACAATGATATTAGAGCCTTAAACGTAATGAACACATTTAAGAAAAAATATTATGTGTAAGTGTGGTTGGACACTTACCAAGAAGAAACTTAGGTTCAAACCTTGGAGAAGCTGTAGTGTCCCACCCCAACTGAGACAACTATAAAATTTCTCCCTTTATGTAATTGTTTGTGTTTGCACTTTAATATTTGTTGATTTGGAATATTCTGAATTTTGTTGGTGTGAAATACATATAATCATTCAATATACAAATCCCTACCTTCAAAGGATCTCATTCACTTAGGATTTTCAATAAGTCATTCTGACAAACACTTGTCATGCATACTCAGAAAAGATAGTGCAACAGACTGTAAATGATCCATAACTTACAAACCACTACTCCAAAAATTATGAATTTTGGATACAAGCAAGATACCAACATTAAATACAAACCCAATGAAGGAATAGAGCTAGGAATGAAAATATCCAAATTTATTGGTGACTGATATAAATCTAGAAACACATATCAGCTATATAAAATCCAATTTTTTGCTCATAACTTTTGAAATACAAAGTTCTAAACCTCACATCCTTCATCAAAGCATACGTTCAACTTGGTACTATATGACCAGCATCATATTAACCAAAATATTCTTTAATGTTCACTCAAATCTCTTGGAAATGGTACAGTAGGGCTATAGGAAACCTCCCAAGGTAATGCTCTCCAAAGCAAGCAAGTATTCACTGAAGAATCGAGGTCTTTGCACCCCCAAATGGTGCGGAAATATGGTGGAAAGGAGCTACAAATAATGTCTTCTAAAAATGGTCTTCAAATCATCACCATGTCACAAAAACACTAAAAATTTGTATCCCAATCTGCTCAAGTCATTCCCATAGATTGAGAATGCAACTACCAAAGTGATGAGGTATTTCACTCCCATCAATGGTGTCCTCTGCTATGGTTTTCATCACAAGCAAAGCTGAAAATTGGAAGCTCCTACAAACCTGCAAGCTCTCCTCAAGACAAAGAGAATTCAATAGCCAAAATATGTCTCCTTATGCCTCCTCAACGCCCTTTTATTCTTTCTTCAAGTTGGGCGATCCTCATGTTTGATGAATGTGGGATAAAAGAAATACATTAATTTCATAACGTAAGAGCCAAAATGAGTGTCTCACTTCCCAAGGTGACAAAAGTAATTAAAAATGATAAAATAATCTTTCCAATAAAATCTTTATTTCTTCCCCTTTAAAACGAGTACTCACAAGGCCCCTTTTAATAAAAACTATAAGCCCAACTTTAATATATTTAAATATTACATTTAAATATAATATTAATTAACTTCGGGCATTAAAATAACTAGGCTCCCAACATCCAATCACCAATCAAATGGTAGAAACGGATGCCCTTTTTTCCATAGATGACAAATGTACCTTTCTCGTTTCCCAAAATTCCAACCCTAATTGACTTACTAAAAATAGTAAGTCTCCTACTCTAGTGTCCTAACGGACTCAAAACTGACAACTAAAGATACATCTGGATACTTAATTCTGCATAGAACACCAATCCACTATCTACACGGTCAAAAACCCTAGCCACTAACTTACTAAAAATAGTAAGTCCATCATCAAAGCACATAATGACTTTCAAAAATTGGCATCTAAAAGCAATCAACATCCCTGCAATGTCCAAATAACACCTGAGTGCATCCACACTGTCAAATAGCCAAAATAGGGACATTACAGTCCTCCCTCATTGAGATTGCTTGTCCTCAAGCAATCCAAACGCATCACACATCATTCTCAAGAATGAATACCATGTGATTCCTGTGTCCCAAATTTTTTTCATGTCAGATCTACCATGCTGACGCTACACCACTCTAATCACAATAGTAAATTCCATCTACTCAAACTGCACATACCACACCTCTATATCAAAATTAAGCTCATCCACAAAATCGGAACTAGTGTGCCTATCTAGAATGTGCTCAAAATCCTGAGGGGGCTCAAGGATAACCAACTCGACATGATCCATCCCTACAATGACACTATCCAAACTGATCAAGGGCATCCAAGAAAACAATTTGTTCATCAAGGTATCACAACACTCTGTTGATCTCACCACAATGGTCCAACAATAATGCCTGTCAAACTCCCTCAACTGGTAAATATGGAAATCAACATTATCCATCCTAAAAAAAATTCTCCTAGGGACACGTCTGCCATCAAAGTCCAAAGACACCATGATGATACCATAACTCCATGTGTCAAAAGAATCAACCCAGTCTAAAATGAGATCTTTGCATGAACAGAAGATCCTAACAAGGATGGTATGCTGAATAAAAGCCATAATTAACTCTCCCTCATCTCTCGATAACCAAGGTATTCATGCCCTGACTAGAATCTCTCTCCAATCTACCAAAAGAGATAAAATTGGAGTCCAATGGTTGCCATTCTACAACCTCATAGCAAAGTCCCATCAAAAAATCTAAACTAACTCCTGCCACCAACCATCTAACGAAAGTAACATCATAGCGCAACCTCTATCGACCACTGTCCCCCATGGATACATACCTCTTGGATCCCATGGGAAAAATTAGAGCCTAGCAGTCACAACATTTGCTGACTCAGTGGGACATAAAAAACACCACTGATAACTCCCTGGATCTCAGATGTGTAACTGATCACTATCGTACCTCACACTAAGGAGTAGACCATAATCCAAAATATAAACATCATAACTGTCTGAAGAATCCTGTTGGAAAAATATACATGCAGGTGTAAAGCTACTAATCCCAAACTCAATCTCTGAAAAAGTGTTGTCCCACTGAAATAGTCCACCATCCCTGTATAAAACCATCTTTCCCTCTAGAGAAGGAAACACCTCATACTCAAAAGAAATAAACAACCCACCATCACAATATTTTGTTCCATGACCATGTGTCAACAAAAACAAAATCCACTCATTAATATATGGGCTGAAAGTGAATTGGTGAGCATAACACATAATGCAATCCATAAAAATCTCACCAACATCACAATCATCATCACTACATGAGGAAAGAGTCATGGAATCAACTACAACTGGAATGGCATCCTGCCAAGGGGAAACACCATCATCCAGACCATGCTCATGCTGATCCTACTGAGTGGAAGGGGAAACTCTGCCAATGCTATGTAACTCCTCATCACACCCAATCTCATGCATATCCTCCACCAACTGTTGAATCATAGTGCTCTCTGTCACCCACTCTAAATGTTGTATAGTAGCTACAATAGGTAACTGAGCCCTCGCCTGATCAAGAGAGTAGTGAGCTAAAGACAATTGCAAACTCATCTCATCCAATTCTCACTCTCTCTATGCTAATATTTGAAAATTCTGAGTGAACTCGACAACCACGTCCCAATATAATAATAACTGTAAATAATCAGACTTGATTTTCTTTAAAGCATGCATAAGAGTCTACATGTTGGCAATAGATGGGTCATCAATCAATTCTCCCTTTATCTCCATGAGTTGAGCTGAATGATGGAGGCCCTCCACAAATGAATGAGCACAATCAAGATGTGACAAAGCCTGATCAATAATATCCTCTGAGACCTACAGATGATCTCTCCAACTATGTTTTGCATCATAACTATGCTCACAGTCTATATCACACATATGTATCCCTAAACTGTCACCTCTAGTAAGAAGAATAGAGTCAGATCCTATGCACTTTCCAGTATCATGAACTGAAGTGAAAACTAAATCTGGCTCAACCTCAGAGTCCTAAATCGCATACTCTACTGACTTATCACCTAAATCAGCATGCCCATCAAGAAAACTATGATCACTCCAAACATGTAGAGACTCACCCTCAACAATAATTGACTCTAGCTCTAAACTGGGGTCCCCTTCAATTGTGTCATGAAAAGCATCATCATGCACTAATGGGCTAGAACAAGAACTTGTGCATGAATCCTCAATTTGGCATTCAACCAATGCAACAACTACCCGACACTACTTTGAAAATAATTCAATCTCAACTGTACTGATCAGATGCTCATCTCTAATACTATCGTCTGTGCCTAACCCATGCTATGAATCTAGGGCAACAATATCACTAGAAGGAGAAACATCTCCCTTTGGTGCAAGGTCACCACCAGGTGTCAACACACCAGGATCCCATGGTACAATGAGATGATCCACTAACCCAATGCCAACGCCAGGACAACGCTCATAAGTGTTGTCCAATGTAAGGGAACCATGCTGCTCAATACCGTCACAATAACCATGATCCTCAAGATGAATCCCCCCTATAAAAACACACTATGAATCATACAGAGGTAGATTAATGTGTGCATTATCCACCATAGATTTGGTTTGAAGACCAAATCCAACACCACCTATACCATCATGCTCTGAATCAACAAATGTATCATAACCTGTAGTATACCTATCAATCCCAATATCACCATGACTAACTTGACGCTCAAAATCAATTCCATGCACAAGCTGAGAATAAGTAACAGAATCATTAGGAAAAGTTGCTCTAGAATCTATGACAACACCATCATAAGCAACATACACATCTGAATCTACTGAACGGACAACACCGATAGCCAAACCCGTAGTGACTACATGTCCACTAACAGCTATAGAGACTCCAAATGGTATGTCAAAATCTGAATTTGCATCTACTATCAAGTCAACACCTTCGTACTCAACACCCTCATTGCTAGGTGTATGTAATCCTAAAACTGCAGTTCCACCACCATTTCCTATATCTATGTCTGAGTCCAAATCAGCTTCCATATCATGAATCTTGTGATCAATGTCATCATTATTATGTGCATGCACGACCATAGGGAATTCTGATGGTACATATGAACACATTTCATGTGATTTAGTATTTTTTACACCATCATCTACAATCCTTGATTTGCATCCTTCTTCAATAACCTTTGAATTTTCAACCCTATCATCAATGAGAGTTGATTCTCTGTTCATATTTTCAAGAAGGTTCATTTTCTCATCATCATTCGATTATTGCCTCATTCTCATGTCCACATAATCCCAAAGTGACATTAACTCTTTGAATTTCGTACTAGCATTGGTCCATTCTTGAACAAACTGATCAGGCAACTCTGTAATTGTAGGTAGAAAATTTGACATTGTAGTATCAAAGTGGATACCCAAACTGGTGAGCAGTGCTAAAACTGCTTTGATACCAATGTAGTGTCCCATCCCAACTAAGACAACTGTAAAATTGTTCCCCTTACGTAATTGTTTGTGTTTGCACTTTAATATTTGCTGATTTGGAATATTCTGAGTTTTTTTGGTGTGAAATACATATAATCATTCAATATACAAACCCCTACCTTCAAAGGATCTCATTCACTTAGGATTTTCAATAAGTCATTCTGACAAACACTTGTCATGCATACTCATAAAAGATAGTGCAACAGACTGTAAATGATCCATAACTTACAAACCACTATTCCAAACGTTATGAATTTCATATACAAGCAAGATACCAACATTAACTACAAACCCAATCAAGAAATAAAGCTAGGAATGAAAATATCTTAATTTATTGGTGACTGATATAAAGCTAAAAAAACATATCAGCTACAAAAAATCCAAGTTTTTGCTCATAAATTTTGAAATACAAAGCTCTAAACCTCACATCCTTCCTCAAAGCACACGCTCAGCTTGAGATTGTATGACCATCATCATATTAACCAAAATATACTTCAATGTTCACTCAAATCTCTTAGAAATGGTATAGTAGGGCTATAGGAAACCTCCCAAGGTAATGCTCTCCAAAGAAAACAAATATTCACTGAAGAATCGAGGTCTTTACACACCCAAATGGTGCGAAACTATGGTGGAAAGGAGCTGCAAGTAATATCTTCTGAAAATGGTCTTCAAATCATCACCAAGTCACAAAAATACTAAAAATTCGTAACCCAATCTGCTAAAGTCATTCCCATAGATTGAGAATGCAACTGCCAAAGTGAGAGGTCTTTCACTCCTGACAATGGCGTCCTCTGCTGTGGTTTTCCTCACAAGCAAAGCTAGAAATTGGAAGTTGTATCCCAATATTAAAGTGCAAACACAAAAAATTACATAAGAGGAGCAATTTTATAGTTATCTCAGTTGGGGTGGGACACTACATATAATCATTCAATATACAAACCCCTACCTTCAAAGGATCTCATTCACTTAGGATTTTCAATACGTCATTTTAACAAACACTTGTCATGCATACTCAGAAAAGATAGTGCAGCAGACTATAAATGATCGATAACTTACAAACCACTATTTCAAACATTATGAATTTTGGATACAAGCAAGATACCAACATTAACTACAAACCCAATGAATGAATAGATCTAGGAATGAAAATATCTAAATTTATTGGTGACTGATATAAAGCTGGAAACACATATCAACTACAAAAAATCCAAGTTTTTCCCCATAACTTTTGAAATACAAAGTTCTAAACCTCACATCCTTCCTCAAAGCATACGTTCAGCTTGATACTATATGGCCAGCATCATATTAACCAAAATCTGCTTCAATGTTCACTCAAATCTCTTGGAAATGGTACAGTAGGGCCATAGGAAACCTCCCAAGGTAATGCTCTCCAAAGTAAGCAAGTATTCACTGAAGAATCGGGGTCTTTGCACCCCCCAATGGTGCGGAAATATGGTGGAAAGGAGCTACAAGTAATGTCTTCTAAAAATGGTCTTCAACTCATCACCAAGTCACAAAAATACTAAAAATTCGTAACCCAATCTGCTCAAGTCATTCCCATAGATTGAGAATGCAACTACCAAAGTGAGGATGTATTTCACTCGTGACAATGGTGTCCTCTGCTATGGTTTTCATCATAAGCAAAGCTGGAAATTGGAAGTCGTATCCCAATATTAAAGTGCAAACACAAACAATTACATAAGAGGAGCAATTTTACAGTTATCTTAGTTGGGGTGGAACACTACATATAATCATTCAATATACAAACCCCTACTTTCAAAGGATCTTATTCACTTAGGATTTTCAATAAGTCATTCTAACAAACACTTGTCATGCATACTGAGAAAAGATAGTGCAGCAAACTGTAAATGATCGATAACTTACAAACCACTATTTCAAATGTTATGAATTTTGGATACAAGCAAGATACCAACATTAACTACAAACCCAATGAATGAATAGATCTAGGAATGAAAATATCCAAATTTATTTGTGACTAATATAAAGCTGAAAACACATATCAGCTACAGAAAATCCAAGTTTTTCCTCATAACTTTTGAAATACAAAGTTCTAAACCTCACATCCTTCCTCAAAGCATACGTTCATCTTGGTACTGTATGGCCAGCATCATATTAACCAAAATCTGCTTCAATGTTCACTCAAATCTCTTGGAAATGGTATAGTAGGGCTATAGGAAACCTCCCAAGGTAATGCTCTCCAAAGCAAGCAAGTATTCACTAAAGAATCAAGGTCTTTGCACCCCCCAATGATGCGGAACTGTGGTGGAAAGGAGCTACAAGTAATGTCTTCTGAAAATGGTCTTCAAATCATCACCATGTCACAAAAACACTAAAAATTTGTATCCCAATCTGCTCAAGTCATTCCCATAGATTGAGAATGCAACTGCCAAAGTGAGGAGGTCTTTCACTCTAGGCAATGGCGTCCTATGTTGTGGTTTTCGTCACAAATATGGAAATTGGAAGCTCTTGCAAACCTGCCAGCTCTCCTCAAGACAAAGAGAATTCAATAGCCAAAATATATCTCCTTATGCCTCCTCAATGCCCTTTTATTATTTCTTCAAGTTGGGCAATCCTCATGTTTGATGAATGTGGGATAAAAGAAACACATTAATTTCATAACTTAAGAGCCAAAATGAGTTTCCCACTTCCCAAGGTGACAAAAGTAATTAAAAACGATAAAATAATATTTCCAATCAAATCTTTATTTCTTCCCCTTTAAAATGAGTACTCACAAGGCCCCTTTTAATCAAAAATATAAGCCCAAATTTAATATATTTAAATATTACATTTAAATATAATATTAATTAACTTTGGGTATTAAAATAACTAGGCTCCCAACATCCAATCACCAATAAAATGGTAGAAACAGATACCCTTTTCATCGTAGATGACAAACATACCTTTCCCGTTTCCCAAAATGCTAACCCTAATTGACTTACTAAAAATAGTAAGTCTCCTGCTCCAGTGTCCCAACGGACTCAAAACTGACAACTGAAGATACATTTGGATACTTAATTCTGCATAGAACACCAATCCACTGTCTGCACGATCAAAAACCCTAGCCACTAACTTACTAAAAATAGTAAGCCCATCATCAAAGCACATAATGACTTCCAAAAACTGGCATCTAAAAGCAATCAGCATCCCTGCAATGTCCAAATAACACCTGAGTGCATCCACACCCCCGACAAGCCAAAATGGAGACATTACAGAAGCCAACCCTTTGCAAAGGTAGTAGTCAAGTCCTAATTCTCTGAGTGCACGTCAAAACTGATGATAGTACAAACCTTGAGCATTATGTGGTCTCCATATCACACTAGGTTAACAAGAACGAGATAGATAGGTTTATTGGAAGCAATCCCTATGTTTTGTGGTTTGAACCCTGCGTTGGCCAATTAATAAAAATAGTGGTTGTAACCAACTCTCCTCTATGATAAAAAATATAAAATTTCTTTTTTATATTTGGTTAGTGTAAGAAACCCCTGTGACCAATGCATAATACTAAACAATCTCCCCCAACCATGACTCCTTATAAAGAGAAAATCTATGCTTATCAATAGGGAATTTCACACACAACCACTACTCAACTATCCCTCATACACCCACACACATCGCAATTTGATCCTTGAACCCCTTAAAAAACCAAAACTCAAACTATTATGTTGTCTCCCAACAAATTAAATTAAATTTAAAATCAAATCATTTAAAAATAAATAAAATAATAAAATTTAATATGATTAAATTCAATTTCATAAACCACCTTTAAAAAACCTAGTCCATCAATAAATGATACCTTTCATTGATGGAGCCAATCACATAATACCATTAAACACTTTTAAAATACATATATTTTAATATAAATTTTAAGAAATTATAAAAATTAAAATTATTATTTTTTATTTGGTTAGTGTGAGAAATTCCTAACGTATAGGGTTGAATAGGTTGAATAGGCTCCTCAACCATGACCCATGGTAAGGCCCAAAGCTATATATATTTTTTTTGGTTACATAGGTGAATTGGTTACAACCACGATTTTAATGCGCGTAGGGTTTAAACCATGACCCATCATAAGACCCAGAGCTATACTTATCAATAGAGAATTTAACACACACCCACCCCTCACACACTCGCCCACACCCCGGTTTGAACCTTAAACCTCTTAAAAGGAACCAAAGCCCGAAACATTGAGCTTTTCCCACTAGAACATAATATTTAAAATTAAAATATAAAAATGATAAGAATTGTAATTTCTATGACAATTATTTTATTTTTAAATCAAATTTAACGTCTCCCTAAAAATCTAATTCAGAAACGACATTTGCAGCACTATTCGCCCACACGTGCCTTTTACAAAGGTTATGTCATTCCGAGGTGGCAAAATAAAATAATAACGCATTATGAACCACTAGGATAGTGATAAACCAATGTCCACTAATTTGAGTGGCCTAATCAATTATTAATCACTATGAAAGTGGTTCATGTGGCAACAAATGTGACTTGCCATAACTTATGTGGAAGTTGTTTACTATATTATTTTACCCACTAACTTGAGTGACCTATCGTATGTGCATAATGCCTTATGAGGTCATTTAATATTATGTGTCCTCATCACACTCACCCATGGCGTTCAAATGAAAATGTAGCGTTTTTGGAATTCTAGTCTTGGGATATTTCGGCTAGCTTCTAGAGTGTAGTGACTTTAGCCAGCCACTATTTTTGACAAAATACAAGGTCTACATTTCGCGGCGCTTCCAGAACGTCGTCTGTTTCCTACTTTAGGGACCAATGATTCAGGGATTTATTTATTTATTTTTTATTTTTATTTTGTCAAACACGCGAAAATTTACAACACCTTGCATTTTGTCAAAAACAGTGGCTCGCTAAAACTGTGCAGTGACTTTATCCCGCCAATGTTTTTTGACTTTCAGGGATTTTTTTTTGTTTTTTTGTCAGACACGCCAATAAATTTCCTCCCTTCCCTCGTGAATCTTAACCCTGAAATCCATCTTACAGTTGACCATATCCCTGCCCTCGTGAACCTTAACTTACCTGAAATCTATCTTACAGTTGACCATGTCTCTGCTTATATACTATATATTACACACCATCTTGCATAACTTCTTTACTGTTTTCTGATTTGGTGAAGTTTGCTTTATTCAAAGTGCTAAATTTGCTATGGCTGGTACTTCTATTCTGCATCCGATTTTCAATATTTATGTTATTTGTGTGCTCGTCATGAGTGCGTGGGCTCAACAGCACCCTCAGAAGCATCCTGTTGGCTCAACTCTTGATACATCAACAACCTCCAAGTGGATTTCACCCAGTGGAGAGTTTGCATTTGGCTTCTACAACATAAAGCACACTAAGCTGTATTTGATAGGCGTATGGTTTGACAACATATCTACCCAAACGCTGGTTTGGACGGCTGACAGAGACGAAGGTCCCGTTGGAGAGGACTCTACTCTAAAGCTCACTTCTACGGGACTTCAGCTCTCCAATTCCCGATCAACGGCAAGGCAAATCATTGATCTGCCAGGTCAAAGTGTATCTGCGGCTGAAATAAGAGATGATGGAAACTTTGTGTTGTTGGATGCCTCGAATCAACCCATATGGCAAAGCTTCGACAACCCGACAGACACGCTTCTGCCTGGTCAAACGATCAAGTCGCCATACACTCTGTATTCCAGAGCTACAAATGACAACTATTCAAGAGGCCGGTTCGCGCTGTCCTTTCAGAAGAACGGAGATCTGACGCTTTTTCCAGTAGAGCGAGTTTTAGAGAGTTACTGGTCTACTCAGACCGGCCGAGATGGTTCGAATCCCTCTTCCTTGAACTTTGATACGAATGGACTCTTGTCTTTGGTTGATGCCTCCACCAATAAAACTGTATGGATCGCGAGTATCGGCAGAGAGAAGCAGTTTCGTAGGAGAGTGACACTGGATGCCGATGGAATTCTTCGAGGGTATGTTTGGAAGGGAGATGGAAATACTTCCTGGATACCTCAATGGCAAGCTTTGAACGATCCTTGTCAAGTATATAGTCAGTGTGGCCTCAACGGCATTTGTCAAGTGATCCGGGATTCGATTGCTTGCACTTGTCCTCCGGGCTTCGACTTCATAGAAAGTGACGACCCTTTCAAAGGATGCAGCCGGGTTCCGTCCCAGCAGATCTGCGGTTCACGTTGCGTCATGCAGGCCATTGGCAACACCGATTGGCCGGGAAACGATTACGCGGAGATGAAGTCTCTTAATGAAACCGCTTGCCAGCAGACCTGCTTCGAGGATTGCATGTGTGTCGTAGTTGTTTACGGTGTGCCAGACGGCCAGGAATTGTGCTGGAAGAAAGCCATGCCTCTCAGAGACGGCCGCACAGGCACTGACAGATCAACTTTCGTTAAAGTTTGTACCTGAGCCGTCCCCCCTGTAGCCTGATCTGTCCAGCACAAAAGGCTGACTTAGCAAGAAGACTACTAAATAAACATTAGTTGTTTAGAAGGAAAAAACAACATAATAGATAGAGCAAAAGTTTGTAGAATGAACTTTCCCAACTGTTTTGTTTTATATGTATTACTTTTATTTTCGATGCTAAGAGAAAACAGAGAAAAATGTATTGCTCATGTAGTAGTAGTATTTTGTTTAACGTTTAGAGATCTGTAAGCTATAATGAGAAGGTCTCACAAAGATGTTTAATCCTTGCAGAATACAACACCTTCTGTATGTCCTGTAATAGTGTTGAAGATCCTATCTGTAATATTATTCTATAAATAATTAAATTCAAGTAATTTTTCACCTGCATTTTGTAGTGCTTTGTTTTTTGGAAAAGAAATAATTTATTTATTGTTTTCACTCAATTTATATAATGAGAAAGGAATTATTATTTATAGAAGTTCTTTTTTGGTTGTTTTCTATCTTTACAAATAAACCATTTGGTATCGAAGTACCACATAACCATAGTTGTAAATGATTAAAACTAAAGTCAATATTTGGAGAAAGGAGAACCACTATTGCTAAGGCTTAGAATAAGGAAAGTTTCTAAAATCAAATAAATAAAAAGGGCAAGAAGATCAATCAATATTGAGATTTATATTTATGGAAGCTATCATGGATTCATTACAAATAATGGTGGCATAGTTGGTCAATCCAATGAATAATTTTCAATTTGAAAAAAGTACCACATAATCATAGTTGTAAATTATTAAAACTAAAATTCAATATTTGGAGGAAGGAGAACCACTATTGCCAAGGCTTAAAACAAGCAAAGTTTCTAAAATCAAATAAAAAGGACAAGAAGATCAATCAATATTGAGATTTATACTTATAGAAGCTACCATAGATTCATTATAAATAATGGTGGCATAATTGGTCAATCCAATGAATAATTTTCAATTTGAAAAAGGTGGGCCAAAAATAGAGAATGTCCAAAGTATAGAAGGACAACAAAATTTAGATGTATTTCCTAGAGGTAACTACTAAATATTTATTGTTACAACACCTTAAAGCTAAAACCAAATTAGAAATACCTTCTTTTGATGGTCAAATGGATGCTAAAAAAATAAATAGTTGATGAAGGCCATATGAAGTTTAATTCAGTTATCAAGCGTATTTGGATGTAAAAAAAAAAAACATATGCAAGGTGAAAAATGAATGATCATGCATTAATTTTTTAGTATAGTTATTGTATATGATTGTGGACATAAAAGAAATCTCCAATAACCAATTGGGAGATGTTTAAAATATTTTCAAAAAGAAGATTTTATCTTGCCAGTTATGAAATAGAGCTACACATTAAGTGGCAAAATCTTTGACAACATCAAGGCTAGCGAGTGTAGGTGTATACCATAGAGTTTCAAAAATTGACCATAATTATTAATATTTCTAAGCAAGCATACTATGATTTTAAAAATTATAGGTGACCTTTAGAGTTATATATAAAAGAATTTAACCCTGTTTACATTTAATTTTTTTATAAGGTTGTAAGAAGGGGTTTTTGAAAGGTTCCAAACCCTTTTACATCTTCACCACATACAAATATGCCCCATAAAAATTCTAAAATGACACAAAACTTAAGTCAACTTCAAAATATATGCATAAACCTCTTATGAAGTCCAAAATATGATGATATAGTCTAGGATAGACTATGGACAACATTCCAATCATTAGAACCATCGAACTGAAAACAAGGCATAGATAGATAATTGAAGAATCAAATAAAATCCTCCTTTTTATCAACCTATAATTAGACCCCGCCTTCATCTTGAGTGTTTTCTTTTCTATATACATCCCATCATTGTTTTTTGTTCCTCCTCTAGGGATATTTAGGCCCCTTATGTTCCACGATATGACCATTTCTTAGATCTATCAGGATGTTTCTTCCTACTTAGATTAAGAATAATTTGGGTTTCATTTGCCATATCTATAGTTATTTCTACTTGCAAAATATTTTTATTTGAAGTTCTGTCTAGCTTAGATTTACTACCTATATCAATCACATTATTTTAATGTCCATCATTGTTCTATAAATTGTAGGACTTCTATTTTCTTTTACTAAATTTTTTCTTTGACTAGATTCATGAGGTTCTAGGTTTTCCTTTCAACTTTATTTATTTGAGGTTTTTGAAAATCCTTAATCACAGTATCACTTTCACTAGTTTTTCTATCCTTATTTTCTAGAGTTTTAACATCTTAATTTTAAATTTTTTTAAGGATTCATGGTAGAAATTTTATTTTTCATAAACATGGACTAGAAATAGAGGGGCATACCTTAACATCCTCATCCACAATATCCTCTTATTCAATTGTTACTATATCTAATCCATTCTTCTTCTAATCTAGATTTACCTATTCCTCTTTACTTAAATTACACCTTTCTAAGATTTATTTATTCCTTAAACCATCTATATTTTTCTTTCTTCCTTGAATTCATATAGGCATAAAAGAAAGACATAAAATTTGTTACACTCAAAGCATCCATGGATACTTCTCAAACTTTAGACTAAGAGATTAAAGGGTCCAAAGAAACTGATGAAAAACTAACTTAAATGGTATAAAATTTGACAATGCAAGACCAAGAGAAAAATTATTTTTTCAAGTCAAAGTCAATAAAAAAGTCCAATTGTTATTGTGATCACTGATTCTAGCATTAAAAAATATATATATATTAAGTTTTAATACAATGATGGGGTATATCAGCATAAATACATCATAATTGTTATCCTTTGGGCTACTTGCATAAGGATGCATAACTCACTTTTCAATTCATTGATGAAGTAGAATGTGACATAGCTCTAATTGATATTTAAAAAGTGATATTTTGGAGTTCATATGTATGGGATCCTGATGCCAATTTCATGTGAACAACAAATTAATATAGATCAAAAAAGGATACAAATTTGTATCTCATTAATGTTGATAAAAATAAAGGAAAATTATCATTGATCTCAATAAATCAAACAAAAAGATTGATTAATTATAGTAGAAAATTTGTATTATTGATGATCAAACAAAAAATATATGCAAATTTTTTGGATATGATTTTGTCATCTTTTCCTATGGGGTAAAAAATGTAGTTAGACAAAATGTTACATCATTTGTATATGTTTCTCATGATGCTAATGGGCTACAAAAGGAGTTCACACAACATGAAATTTAGTTAGTAGTAGAAGTATCTCTTCAAAATATAAGTATGTATCACAATTTTATTATAGATAATGAAGAGATTAAAATTTATGTAAAATAACTTCTAGAACAAGGAGTTATATGCCCTAGTGCATTACTTTATTGGTCATCGATTGTTTTGATACTCACTTTGTGTATTGATTAGTACCTTAAATAACATCATTGTCATAAATATATATCCAATACCACAAATCAAGGAATTATTGGATTTGACATATGAAGAATAATACTTTTCTAAATTGGATGTAAAATCTTGTTGTTATGAATTACTATTCTCATTAAGAATGAATTGTTAATAAATATAAAAAAATATCAAGTATACATCAACAATAACAATCCACACAATAAAATGGAGATAGATAATACCCTTTAGGTAGTGCAATACTAAATATTACTCCTTAAGGAAGGAATCACTCAAATATTTGCTCCATGAGCTATGACTATTATAAAGAATATATGATATGAATTCCTTTCATTGGGGGTATATATCTCTTTATACAATAATGTGATGGTTCACCTTCCATATGTTACAAATCCATAATGTTAGAATAAGTAATTATTATCTTAAGTTCTACTAGGATAGAATTACTTGAGTTTTCATTTCTTCATGAGTAAAGTGAACTCTCAGTTATATTCTACATTAGATTTGATGAGTTTTTGTAATCCAACAGCTCTCAATGATCAACTTTGTCATTTATACAAAGTTGATCCATGGAATAATCAATCAGTTCTATTTTATTTCTTCAAATCTTGTAATTATTTGTAGTTCTACTCTTAGGAAATTCTAACATGGTATGAGAGCATGATAGATTCTGCTAGGAATTCTCTCATGAAGGCAACCTCTCGAACTGGTTTTTACTCTCTTATCTTTTGTTTTTAAAAGAAAGAGGTTTTAAATCTATTGTAGATTATTTTTTTATATTTGCATTTTTTTTAAAGGAATTTGCTTATGGTAATATCTAGATAAATATTGTTTTACCTTGTTATGCAAATACTCTCCTCATTTTTTTCTACAATTTTATGTGTCCTCCTCGAATGCCTATGTTTAAAAAAAAAATCTCCATCTTGAACGTAACTCGCTTCGGCTCCATTTAGCCATCACTACATATCACTCAAACATGAAGACTAAATATTCGTAGGTATTAATATTTTGGTGGGCAATATAATTTTTTTTAATTGAAGTTTAGATTTCGTATATCTCTGTGATATCTTTAATTAAAGGAAGCATCACTCCTCGCATGAAAATAGAATGGAATTTTGGTCTAACTTTGAATACACCAAAGTTCATTTATTTTTTTTAGAAATGTGGCTTTTGGCCACCACTTATATTAGTGCGCATAGATACTACGTCTCATAAAACGAGCATTTTTCCTTATTAAATATCAACTGTTTAAATATCTTGTGATTTCCAAATCTTCATTCAACTCGAACTTCTTTCGTTTTTTGTCCTTCAGTGCTCAGGAAGAACTTCAATTTTTTTAATTATATAATCATATTAATAATGTTTGAATAATATTATTCTCTTGTTTTGGATAGTGTTTCTTTTTTTAAGTATTAAACTGATGATTTTTTAGTGGTGCCTATCGTATTCTATCCTTTGAGGATCTCTGCAAGTGCCCCATAGATGGATATTCAAAAAAACTCGTTCTATGCTTTGTATTAGGTTATTTTTAATGCCTAATATCTTATGTTTTAAGGAATATCTATGTGTGTGGCACTATTGCCTTCATCTCATATTTTGGGAAGCCTCTCTTCTCATCACCTTCTCTGCTACTTTGGATGCCTTCCTTGTGTTTCGCATACACAACCACAAGAGAATCTCTGCAAAAATGAGGATTATAACATCCTTGTTCCTGAGAGCCTCTATAGTGTGTGCCTTTTTGGTGTCTTTTGGAATTCTTATCTTCTTAGCGTCTTCTCTGCATACTACGACGCCTTCCCTTCATATCACAATCACAACAAGAGGTGGTAATAAATTATTTAATTTTTTATAAGGTTCACTTCCTTTATTAACCTTTTAGGTGAAGTGATAAGAAGTTAACCTTTAAAAGTTCACGTTTTTTAAAGATCCAATCCTGCATATCATGGATGTCAACCCTTTAGGTATCATTATAATATTTTATGTTTGTGCCCTTCTCAACTCTCAGTGCAACAAATCGTAGCCTTCCAAGGCTCCTCCCTCACTACCCATTGGCATTGCTTGTTCATTGACAGATGTAGCATCAATGTTTCTTCGCTTCCTCTTATCCTCTATCTGACGTCAATTAAATTTCAGCTTAGATCTACTAATTTTTTTAAGATAAAAATATACATCTGATCTCTATTTAAAATTGTAGCCTTTAAAATTTTATATCCTTTTCTTTCCGGCCTCTCCTTAGCCAGAAGATATAAAGGATAGTTGTAATATCTATAATATAATTTTTTGGGGGGGGTTTAATACGTGTCTTTTTGCACCTATCATAGCATCGAGGTGGGTTGTCATTGCGTCAATTTTTACCTCTTTTATTTTTTCCTCATTACCTTTGTTATAAGTCATTTGTTTATAAATCTTGGTAATGAAATATAAGTGACGATAATTGATTTCAATTTACATTCCTTAATACATTAAAGATCTTAAATAAAAATATTTTATACTATCTTTAGTTCCTTATTAAAGAAAATCTCTATATTAAACAACTTACTTTGTTCTAATTAATTTTCTTTCCAAAGTTCTTTACTTTGTTCTAATTAATTTTCTTTCCAAAGTTCTTTAATATTATATAGAGATTTTTTTAGTGGATGAAAGTGAGGATATATCATATTATTTCATTTCTTCCTTTCTTGCAATAGGTCTCTATATTAATGAACTTATTTTGATTAATTTTTTACAAAGAGTATCTTAATTTATATAAAAACAAATTTGATAAAGGAATATAAGTGAGGATATCTCTTTAATTAACCCTTGTTAATCTATTTTATTCTCAATTCATTATTCCTTTCTTAAATATTTCTAATATATTAAATCGACTATGCACCTATATTGGAAATTCTAGATAACTTATAGTTTCCCTCACGTAAGCGTGGGTTATTAAGATAACCAATATAGGAGTCTGGTTGATTAAAAGCCTATGTTCCAAGTATCAAATCTACTCAATGCTTATAGTTTCCTTCTCGTAAGGGCAGGTATTTTAGGAGAAAATATATATAGGTCTGGCATATTTGTTCTCATTAGCCTAAGATTAATGTCAAATATCCTCAAAATTACTTATAGTTTCCCTCTCATTAGGGTGGATATTTTGAGATATTTGGTGTTTCTTAAAGGCTTATGTTCACTAATATCCATTTCATTCTCTAAATTAAAGTTAAAGGGAGGAAGTTTGGGTTCACTTCAATTTTTTTGGCAAAATAAATTCAATGAATACAATTGATCCTCTCACTCCTCATAACTACCATACATGAAAACCCAAAATATTAAATCTCATTTCTCAAAAAGGGCTCACACACCTATTAGAAGAAAAGCAACCTGAGTTTGAAAAAGAATATGAAAAATTTATTCATAAAGGGAAGATGTATGAAACAATAGGTATTATAAGCTCTAATGTAAATGAAAGCTTATGGTTTCACATTACAGATTGTAAAAATCCTTATGAAATTTGGGATAAACTAAAGAACTTGATTGGAAAAGTAGATCAAATAAGATCAATGCAACTAGAAGCAGACTTAACAACATTATCTCCTAAAGACTTCAACAATATTGTTGACTTTCTCATCAAATTCAAAGAAGTCCTCACTCAATACAAAGGCAGTGGGAAGAATAAAACTGAAGAAGAATGCATTTATCTAATTATTTCTAAACTAAATGGTGTATTTCAAATCTTTGCAACCACCTTTCTATCTACAAAAGATGCTCTTGGTGCAAATTTTAAAATGCCCTCCTTAGAAGAATTTTGTGATAGACTAACTAGGGAAGAAACAAAACTTGCAAAATATGAGATCTCTTCCTCTTCCTCAAAATCCTTAGTATCCTCTACCTCTACTAAAGAAAAATTTGAATGAAGGAATCCCATAACTTGTACTCACCACAAAAATAATGGTCATTCTACAAATAAATATTGGAAAAGATTACAACAACTAGAGGTAACTATGAAGTATCAAAAGGTAAACGATAAAAAGTAGATAGGAAAAGACCTAAATGTTCAAGGGAAGACCACCAATACTTCATTTAATTACTGGGTCCTAGATTTTGGAGAAACTCATCACATGACTGCTTCATATGAGTCATTCTCTTCTATCTCCTCAAGTTCAACATGTAGCATAGAAGTTGGTGACTCTTTCTTTATCCCAATCAAAGGAAAGGGTGACATATCCATTGATGGTGGCTCTATCAATATTTTTCTCTATATTCTAAACATTGCAACAAATATCCTCTCCGTCTATCATATTTGTACTTCTGGAAAGGAGAAAATTGTTCTCTTCTATCCAATAGGAGTTGACATAAGAGACTTTCAAGACCCCCACTCTCTTATAGCCAAAGGATATATTGATAACAACACTCACCTATTTCACTTAAAAGTATTTAAAAATCTAGAAGGGGCCTCCTATTTTATGGCTCATGGAGATCTTGAAAGTAAAATTTGGAATGAAATATTTGGTCATCTTAGTTATAACTACCTAAAGGAATTGAACACCCATGAAATGGTAACAAATTTACCTAAAGTCTCTTCTATTTATGGAGTATGTCCTAGATGTTCTCTTGGAAAGCAACATCAAGATCCTTTCCACCCAAGTGGTTCTCTAAAAGCCTCATCCCCTCTAGAGTTAATCCATAGTGACTTGATGTTTTTCCTAGAGCCTTCTTTCAAAGGAGAAAAATATGCTCTAACCTTCATTGATGAATTTTTTAGATGAACTTGGTTCTACTTCTTAAAATACATAAGTGATGTTCTATCCCACTTCAAAATATTCAAAGCCTTAGTTGAAAATTAGACCTCTTGCAACATCAAGCAAATTTTCATAGATAATGGGGGGAAATACTACAGTAATGAGTTCTCAATATTTCTATAAAGTCATGGCATCGTTCATCAGCAGTTTGTCTTCCAAAATCCATAGAAAAATGGCATTGTAGAAAGGAAAAACCAAATATTTAAGGAAATGATAAACTGTATGCTCCATTCAAGAGATCTTCCAAAAGTTTTTTGGGCATAAGCTATTAACTGTGAAAACTATATTCAAAACTATACACCTCATAAATATCCTGACCATTTAACTCCTAAAGAAGCATGGAATGGCTCAAAACTAGATGTCTCCTTCTTAAATATTGTTGGTTGTACTGCTTGGGTGCACATCCCAAAGAAGAAAAGGAAGGATCTAGATAAGAAAAGCAAAAAGCTCATATTTATTGGTTATTATGAGGAAATGAAAGCATACAGGCTCCTTGATCCCACAACTCATGAGGTATTTTTTCATAGAAATGTCCAATTTGATGAAACATTCCCTTAGAAAGATCCTCAACCATCCTCTTCCTCTATTGAGCCTTCTCCTATAGTAGAACCTCAATATAATGAAGAACCAACTTTAGAGATTAATTTAGATATTTATGATCAATATGAGGAACCTATAATTCCAACTCAAAGTCTTTCCACTCATTCTACTCCTTCCATTATGCCAAAATAGGCCTGCACCATTGTTAAATAAGCTCCTCCTTACATCCAAAATATTCCATCATATAGATTAACCAACTCCATAGGCAATGGTCTTGTCAGTCAGTCTATTTCCTTTGATCCTTTATCCTTCAAATAAGCAAATGGTATTATATAATGGGATGATGCCATGTAAAAACAATTCTCTTACTTAATCTAAAACAAAAGTAGGGATTTAGTTCCCCTACCTAAAGGAAGGAAATTAGTTCATTGTAAATGGATTTACAGAACAAAATATGGGCCTAAAGGATAAATTGACAACCACAAATATTGCCTAGTATCCAAAGGTTTATCTCAAATTGAAGGAATTAATTATGTTGAAACCTTTGCAACAGTTGCCAAAATGGATTATATTAGACTGGTTCTTGCTCTAGTTGCTTCCCAAAAGTGGTATGTATTTCAAATGGATGTAAAAAGTATTTTCTTACATGGGTACTTAAAGGAAGAAATATTCGTGGAACAACCTTATGATTTCACTCAAGACTCCTCTCTTGTTTGTAGGCTAAATAAGTCTCTCTATGGCCTCAAACAAGCTCCTAGAGCTTGGTATGTAAAAATGGACTCCTTCCTTCTTTCCTCAAGTTTTTCTCATTGTGAGTCTGATAACATAGTCTACATTTGGAGATATGAAGGAAAATCACCATACTTGTTCTATATGTTGATAATCTACTACTCACTGGTAGTGACTTCGCTCACATTCAAACTATAAAAGACTTCCTCTCTAAAAAATTTGATATGGATGATCTGGGTCTAGCTCATTACTTTATTGGGGTCCAAATAAATCAAACAAGTGCAAGAATTTCATTTTTTCAATAAAAATACACTCTAGATATTCTTAAAAGATTTAAAATGATAGATTGTAAACCTTATCCTACACCTTTTCAGTCTGGAGTCAACGTAAATACTTTCTAAACATCCCCTCTATGTGATGCAACTCTATACCATCAGCTTGTAGAAAGTATGTTATACCTTACTCATACTCATCTATATATCTCATATGTTGTTGGCTTAATATCCAAATTCTCACATCAACCTTATTTTAGTCACTAGAAATCACTAAATAGAATCCTCTGCTACTTGCAAGGAACTACTCACTTTGGGATCTTATATGAGGGAATATCCATGGATATCATTGGCTACAAGGATTTAGATTAGGAAAGTTCAGTAAAATATAGATGTTCAACTTTTGGCTATATCTTTTGTCTTGGTTCTCCATCAATTGCTTGGTTATGAAAAAAACAACAAGTAGTGGCCTTATCATCTACAAAGATAGAATATAGGGTAGTATTTTTAGCAAGCCAATAAGCTCTTTGGCTTCGTCATATTCTAAGAAAATTTGTTTTTCCCATGACAAAACTATTACTCTTTGGTGTGACAATCAGAGCATAATTCATATTGCACGTAATCCAGTTGAGCATCATCGCACCAAGCACATTGAGATACACATGCACTTCATTTGAAAATATATTTAGAATAGGGACATATACTTGGACTATATTCCAACTAAAAATCAATTTGTAGACATCTTCATCAAGTCATTTCCCTCTTCGCGTTACATACAGTTGTGATAGAAACTTGGAGTATTACAACTACATTAAAAAAGAGGTCTTTCACTTCTCCTTTTATTATTGTATTATTTGGAGGATGGTTTTTTCCCATGTGGTTTTTTTATCATCTCTCCCTTACATTTTATACATGACTACCTCATCAGGCCATTTTGTCGGGACTCATTTGTTTTTCATTAATAGGGACAATCTTCGCCATACGAAGACATGCCTATTTATTTCATAGTAGATGATTTTTCCCATGTGGTTTGTTCACCATATCTCATATATATTGTAAATGAGTACCTCATCAGGTCATGTTGTTGGGAATCACCTTTTGTTTTTATTAAGAGGACAATATTCACAAACTGAAGACATACCTCTTCCTTTTTTCTCTTTTGATAGATGGTTTTCCCATGGAGTTTTTACCATCTCTTTAGAAAAGAAACCATTGTACATAAGTACCTCTTTAGTCTATGTTTTTGGGACTCATTTGCACAATACACCCCTAGTATCACTTAAAGGGGGTGTTAGAATAAGTAATTATTCTCTTAAGTTCTACTACGATAGACTTACTTGAGTTTCCACTCTTTCATGAGTCAGGTGAACTCTCAATTATAATCTAAATCATATTTTACGAGTTGTTGTAATCCAACGACTCTCAATGATCAACTTTGTTATTTATACAAAGTAGATTCATTGAATAATCAATCAGTTCTATTTTGTTTATTCATATCTTGTAATGCTTTGTAGTTCTACTCTTGGGAAATTCTAACACATAATATTATAATAGGGGACTATATTATATATTATTATAATTTTATGTGAGATCCATGCCATACTATCCATATAGGATATTATATACCCCATATTCACATCCATAGGTACATAACATTCTACCACTGTTACAAAAATATTTTGTCCTTGAAATATAGGAAAAACTAAATAATATGACCTTCTAAGCCATGTTGAGAATTGGTACCAGTCTTGGTCATCCATCTATCTTAGTCAATAGTTAATTGATGGTGGTATTTGTTGATGTTGATATGCCCTTGTTCCAATTATATATCCATGATTAATCCTGAGGTTCCATGTATATCTACCATATCTCCTATGTTTCTCTATTCCCTATCTCCATGATTTTTACCTCTTGTGGTGGTGTGGATGGTGATATGCTCCAAACTTAGAATGTTGTTGTACTTTCTTTGGTTTCGCTTTGAATTCTAATTTTTTTTCTTCCTCAAATTTGTCCACTACCTCCTCCTTCACCTCTATTATATGTTCTTATGCATCGATGGTTTATTTTAGAGTTTTCTTGAACTTTGAAATAGTTTCTTGGATTTTTGGTTTTATTTCTTTTTTAAATTATTTTCCCACACTAGCTTCCTATTTTTCCTTGGATACTTACTTATTACACTAAGAAATATATTGTAAAGTTATCTTCTTTTTTCCATTCCATAATTTCATAAATTTCTTTTGCACATTTATGTCAATAGTTTCTAAAGAATGCAAAAAATGATACTCAAGAACAATATCTACATCATCCATGGTGATCTTAAAATATTCAAAAAGTTGAACATTCTCACCCTTAAGCTATATATATTTTATTTTATTTGCATAAACTTGCAACTCCTTAGCCACATCAATATTAATAAAAATTATATTTTCTTACTAGGTTAATAGAATAAATAACATATTTTATTTTGAATGCAACCATGAACCTCTAAAATAGAATTTTTAGATTCAAATAATTTATTCTAACCATTATTTGAAATGAAAGGTGTGGTTTCGTTAGCCTATATATTATTATCCTTTTCCTCCAATCTCTATTTCCTTAAAAATTAACTTCAAATGCTTTCTATGTATGTGAATAATTATGGGCAATAGCAAAGTTTATATACCAAGATGAAGCTTCCCTTTCTAAATAAAAAGAAAAAATCTTTCATATCCACATCCATAAAAACAAAATAATGACTTTAAAATAATCACCATTCTTGTGCATCATTATCATCCCTTCTAGTGACAATTGACAATTCCTTGACCTCAACCCATGACCTCAATAAAAAAGTTGTTTTTTTTCAAAATAGTTAAGGTTTTAAATTCTCAAAAATATTTTTTCTTAAATCTCATTTATTCCCTTATTTAAATACTAAATCTTGCATATTTTCTTCAAAATAAAACAAATGACAACTATTTTTCTTACTTGGATTAGAAGATATATTTTTTCTCTTTGACAAATTTTCTATGTAGCCAAAAGATAACATAAATAACCCAGCTTCCAATAGTTGTAACTTCCTCAATACTTATAAAATTTAACAAGTGATATTTTGATTTGTAGTATAAAAGATGATCTACACAATGATACACATTTCTTCTGAAAATGATTGTTAAGAAAAGTGAAAAAAAATCTTTTGAAAAAAAATTGCATAGGGAAAAAAAAACATAAATAACCCAACTTCAAATAGTCATAACTTTCTCAACACTTATTAAAATTTAATAAATGATCAGTTTTTTTCCTAGTATTCGAAAATATATACATGTAGGTGTACATTTTTTTCAAAAATGACTGCTAAAAAAAATTGATATAATTGTTTTTTCTTTTGAAAAATGTTTTGTGCATCCAAAAACAACATAAATACATCAACTTACAACATATAAAATTTCTCAATATTTCTAAAAAAATAATGAATGAGAAGTCATTTTTGTATTACTAAAAACTATCTACATATTAGTTCAATTTTTTTCTAAAACTTATTACTAAAAGAAACGATATGGCCCCCAAAAGAGGAGATACTTTTTGAAAAAAATGCCCTAGTGCTATGAAAACAACCCAAACTCTAATATAAATTATCATGAACCTCTATTATCATTAACAATAAATCATTCACCAATATACAAAAATATCAAACATGCATCCATAATAAGTTCCATAATAAGAATCCACACAACAAAATAGAGATTGATAATGCACTTGAGGTAGGGCAACATCACATATTACTCTCTAAGTATGAAATATCCATTCCATAATTTCATAAATTTATTTTACACATTTATGTTAATAGTGTCCAAATAATGCAAAAAAGAATGCTCAAGAATAATATCTGCATCAGCCATCCCAATAGCTTAATAATATAAATGTAAAACATATCCATGGTGATCTTCAAATATTCAAAAGTTAAATATTATCAATGTTTCTTATTTTCTTTGCCTAAACCTACAACCACCTACAACCCCTTGGCAAAAAAAATATTAATGAAATTATAATTACTTAATAGTTTAATGGAATCAGTAAGTTCTTCTATTTTGAATACAACCATGAACCTCTAAAATAGAATTTTTAGATTCAAAAAAATTCTTTTGACCATTATTTTGAAACAAAAGGTGTGGTTTCCTTAGCCTAGATATTACTATCCTTTTCCTCCAATATCCATTTTTTTTTTAAATGAACTTCAAATTCTTCCTATGTATGTGAATAATTATGGGCACTGGCAAGGATTATATACCAAGATGAAGCTTCCCTTCCTAAATAAACCAAATGCTTCCATCTCCAGTTTCATTAAAATAATTAATGGTTTAAAAAAATCATCATTCTTGTGCATCACTATCATCCCTTCCAGTGAGAATTGGCAATTACATGACCTCAACAAAAAATATAAATTTTTCCAAAATAGTTAGGGTTTTCAATTCTCAAAAATATAATTTCTCAAATCTCATCTATTCCTTTCTCTAAACACTACAAATTTCATATTTTCTTCAAAATAAAACAAATAAAAACTATTTTTCTTATTTGAATTAGGAGATATATTTTTTTCTCTTTGACACATGTAGCCAAAAAAACAACATAAATAACCCAACTTCTACTAATTATAGCTTCCTCAATACATATAAAAAATTAACAAGTGACCATTTGTTTTGTAGTATACAAAATGATCTACACAGTGGTGCAAAGTTCTTTTGAAAATGACTACTAAAAAAATTGAATGAATTTTGCATAGCCTATAAGTAACCCAACTTTAAAAAATCATAACTTTCTTAAAACTTATTAAAATTTATGAGTAGTTGCTTTTCTAGTATTCAAAAATATATAAATGTAGGTATAAATATTTTTCAAAATGACTACTAAAAAAATTGATATAATTATTTTTTCTTTTGAAAAATATTTTGCGCATCAAAAAACAACATAAATACCCCAACTTACAACATCCATAACTTTCTCAATACTTATAAAAAAATAATGAATAAGAAGATATTTTTTTAGTACTAAAAAATATCTACATGGTTCATTTTTCTAAAACATATTTCTAAAAGAAATGATATGGCCCCCACAAGAGGAGACATTTTTTGGAAAACATGCACTGGCTCTACAAAAATAACCCAAAATCTAATACAAATTTTCCTGAACCTGTATTCTCATTAAAAATGAATCATTCACCAATATACAAAAAATATCAAGCATGCATCCAAAGTAAGTTCCATAATAACAATCTACACAACAAAATAGAGATAGATAATGAAATTTTGGTAGGACACATCAAATATTACTCTTTCAGGAAGGAATATCTATTCCATAAGTTCATAAAAAAATTGCACATTTATGTTAATAGTTTTCAAAGAATGCAAACAAGTATGCTCAAGAAAAACATCTACATTAGCCATCTCAATAGCTTAAAATTTTGAATGTAAAACATATTTATCCATGGTGATATTCAAATTTTCAAAAGTTAAACATTCTCACCCTTAAGATATATGCTTTTTATTTTATTTACACAAACTTGCAACCCCTTAGCCACAACAATTTTAACAAAATTATAATTGCTTACCAGGATAATGGAATCAATAAGTTATTTTATTTTGATTGCAATCATGAACCTCTAAAATAGAATTTCTATATTCAATTTTTTTTTTTCCTGACCATTGTTTGAAACAAAAGGTGTGGTTTCCTTAGCTTAGATATTATTATCCTTCCAATCTCCATTTCCTTAAAAATAAATTTCAAATTCTTCCTATGTATGTGAATAATTATGGGCACTAGCAAAGTTTATATACTAAGAGGAAGCTTCCCTTTGTAAATAATAAAAAAAAAAAAACTTTCATCTCCACTTTCATTATATTAATAATGATTTTAAAAAATCATCATTCTTGTACATCACTATAATCCCTTCTAGTGAGAATTGGAAATTCTAGGAACTCAACCAAAAATATATATTTTTTCCAATATAGCTATGGTTTTAAATTATCAAAAATAAAATTTCTCAAATCTCATCTATTCCTTTCTCTAAACACTAAAACTTTCATATTTTATTCAAAATAAAACAAATGACAATTATTTTGCTTACTTGTATTAGGAGATATGATTTTTCTCTTTGACAAATATTCCATGTAACAAAAAAAACAACATTAATAACCCAACTTCCAATAAATGTAACTTCCTAAATACTTATAAATATTTAACAAGTGACCATTTATTTTGTAGTATACAAAATGGTCTATATAATGATGTAAAGATCTTCTGAAAATTACTACTAAGAAAATTGAAGGAATTTTTATTTTGAAAAAAAATTGCATAACCAAAAAATAACATAAGTAACCCAACTTCAAATAACCATGAATTTCTCAACACTTATTAAAATTTAGTAAAGAGCAGTTATTTTTCTAGTATTAAAAAATATATACATGTAGGTGTAAATATTTTTCAAAAAATGACTACTAAAAAAATTGATATAATCATTTTTCTTTTGAAAAATATTTTGCACACCGAAAAATAACATAAATACCCCAAATTACAACATGCATAAATTTCTCAATACTTATAAAAAATTAATGAATGAGAAGTCATTTTTTTAGTACAAAAAAATATCTACATGTTGGTTCAAATTTTTTCTAAAACTTATTACTAAAACAAAAGATATGGTCCCCACAAGAGGAGATATTTTTTGTAAAACATGTCCTCTCTCTACAAAAACAACCCCAACTCTAATTCCAATTCTCATGAACCTCTATTCACATTAAGAATAAATCATTCACCATACACAAAAATATCAAACATGCATCCACAATAAATTCCATAATAATAATCCACACACAAAATAGAGATACATAATACACTTGAGGTAGGGCAACATCAAATATTACTCTTTAAAGAAGGAATATCTTCAATTTCCACTCCACGAGCCAATACTATTACAAGAATACTTGATATAATTTTTTAAAATAGGGATACATCTCTCTTTATACATGAATATAATGGTTCACCTTCCATGAGATAGAAGGTTACCCATGTAACGATTCGCCTTCCATGAGTTACAAGTGCATGGTATTATAATGGGATAATGACATGTGTTATAATAATTTTATGTATAACCCATGCCATAATACCCATATACAATATTATTTTCATACATTCGTATCCCTAGGTACCTAACACTGGTTACCATCAAATTGAGATTAAAGAAGAAGATACTTGGAAGAAAATATTTAAAACAAGTCAAGGATTATATGAATGACTTTTTATACCATATAGATTCAGCAATGCTCCATCCACTTTCAAGTCTTATGAATGGATTTATAAGGCTATTTTAAAAAATATTTATGGTTGCATTTATATGACATCTTGGTGTTTAGTAGAATATGGGAAGAGCACATTTAGCATTTGCAATGAATCCTAAATAATTTACATGAACATTGGTTGTTGAACCTCAAGAAATATGATTTTACAAAGACCACTCATATACATCAGATACAAGTTTAGAAATGGTCAATTACATATTGATCTAGACAAGGTAGATGTTATTTAAAATTGGCCTCAACCAACTAATAGACATGATTTAAGCAGTTTTCTTAGAGATACAACTCAACTTTGTAAATTTATTGTTTATTTCTCATATAGAGTTACTCCATTACATACATTAACTAGAGGAGATATTAAATTTTGATGGAGTAACACTCAAGAAAGAACTTGTGAATGCTTGAAGCAAAAAATTATATAAAGTCCTTATGTTATATTTTTTCAACTTGTAGCTAACATTTGAAATTGAAGTTAATGATTCTAATCTTAGTTATCAAGTTCGAATTCTGCACTTTTGAAGTTCGAAATAAATTCGACATATTTAAAAATTCGATATATTATAAATGCACATATATCCTACTTGTATTTTTTTTTTGGGTAGTGGGCAAAAAAATGTGTATCAACATGTAATTTCAGTCATAGCTATAACCAATGTTTAACTAATGTCATTCGGTTAGTTACAACACCCAATTAGTTTGGGTTGTTCCTCTATCAATCTAACTACTTGAAATTTTATTCATGGCAAGAATAAAAATCCGTATAAATCTGCGATTGATATGGTTCTTTACTAATTGTCACATTTATTGGGTGGTTTTACACCAATCATAATCTTTTCAAACCTAGGTGTTGTACAAGCTACTAGATTTGTGGATTAAATTTTTCACCTTAACCTTAATTTATTTTCAAAAGTAATAACGGATTAATTTTGGGTAACACAAATCAAAGTTTATTTTTTTAATTAATATTAAATATTATTTATACATAAAACTTAGTTATTTTTGATGGGACTCAAGTGAAAAAAATATGTATATATTCTCATCATTTCCAGTTAATAAAGTCTACAGCGACAAATGTGACCTGACCGGGTTGTTTTAACGAGCGATACACGAAATACATCGTTTGACCCACCACAATTGGTTTTACATACAAATTCTTAAATATAAATTCTCATTCGTGCCAGACACGAACAAATTAAGATGCTCCACAACACACTTTGAACAACGGTTAAAAATTCAGATGGCTTCTTTTTTCGCCCTTATAATGTAGATGTCGATCCGCTTATACCTTTCTTCCATGTCGTACATATGTCTAATAGTGTAAACTGGCCTGCAACTTCAAACATCCACCATTAAAACAATTTTAAAAACTAACAGGTCGACATGTACATACCTACGTTCAGAATAAATAAATAAAACGACTTACCCTGTGCCAATGCTAAACTGAAGATGGCCGCATGTAGAACCAGAAAAAGAGAATTCATAAATATTAAACCTGTTTTTTTTCAATTTTTTTATACCAATTTATTTGTCGAATTTAAGGTTTATTTGTTGAATATATACATCAGCATTTTAAATTTAACGAATTTCAAATTTTATTTTAAAAAATTGATGAATATGATAACTAAATCCTCATACTCGCATATCATTAAAACAATTTTTCTAGTGCAATAATTAATTATCCTATTTATAACAAGGAAATCTATGTATGGTTCACACGATTAGACATTAATGATATTATGTGTTATGAAGGTGATTATACTTATAATTTATCACAAACATTTGCTATAATTGTAAATTTAAAAGTAAATTATGATGATCCTCGCAAAAATTTGCAATATTTGTAAATTTTAAAGTAAATTATAATTGGATCATCAATGCCCTATTTTAAATAATTTGATTTAGTAGTTACATATAAAATATAAAATAGGTGTGACAAATAAAATTGTAGATCTATTTTCTAGGACACCAAGGGTTATGTATTTAGAAGTGATTATGTAGGTGGCACCATTTTGTCATCAAGAAGTTTGAGACTTAAATGCTAAAGATACAAATTTCAACCACAATTTAGCTTCTCTTCAATATAACCAAGTAAAACTGAATTCTAAACATAAGAAAGTCTTTTATTTAGATAAAGGATTATTATATTCCTATAATAGATTTTCTATACAATATTGATTTCAAATTTTGTAATAATCCCATACATCTAAAGTTTTATGAACCTTTGGAGTTGAAAAGAATTAGCAAATTTACAATATTATATACACTAGTTGTGTATAATTGTAAATGTGGAAAAGTTTGTTCAAGGATGTGTATTATGTAGTACTAATAAACATATACAATGGAAAAACTGATTTTATATTCAACTTTGAATGCCTTCTAGACCATAGTAAAGCATTTCAATGGACTTTCTTTAAGGGCTTCCACAAACTAATTAAGGAAATGAGACATTTTTGTGGTAGTGGATTGTTTTAGAAAAATTATAGTTTTTATTCCTTGTAGATATATCCAAATTTGATGAGAGGTAGAAATTTTTTTCTTTGATAAGGTATGGATTTATTTTAGTCTACCTCATTCTATTATATCAAATAGAGATACTTGATTTATAAGTAATTTTTGGACTATTCTTTGGAAAATTATGGAGATGAAGCTAAAACAAAGTATTACTTTTCATTCTCAATCTAATGGTGAAATAAAGATAGTCAACCATACTTTAGTCCACATATTTTGAATATTTAACAAAAAATATCCAATAAACTAGGATCTATTGTTGACTTATTTACAATATTACTATACTAGAGTTATTCATAACTCTACTAATACATCTCCACTTGAATCATTCTCAGGATACTTATTCTAAATACCATTTGATATGACATTTTTAGTTGAAAAAAAATATGAATCTAGTTCTGATAATGATGAGCAATGTAAAGTAGTGTAATTTTTTGAAAAGATCAAAAACATCCATAAGTAAGTAGAAGAAAGGTAGGACAAATCACAACTATTATATAAATAATGACATTACAAATATTATATATATGGTTTGGCTATTTTTGAGTAGGCACGGGCTTAAAGATATAGGTAAAAACTCCATCCAATTAGATACAGATCTTTCAAAATCCTATAATAGTTTGGAGATAATACTTTCAAGTTGGAGCTACCCAAATAAATACATATGTATGAAGTTAGTAATACATACTTCTTATATCATTTTCAATTATCAATGTTTGATGATTAACAAGATAATGATCCTAATATTCCATATCCTAGTGAGTTAACTATATATTTATAAATTGAATGACAAAAATAAGATATAAAAAAAGTGCCTTATTATAGGTGAACTTGCCACAAACTTAAGTCACTAGATTATTTCATGGGGATCATCAACCATTAATGGGGGAGGTTTGATATATCCGCCATAACAGGTTACCTTAGGAGAAGACTAATGAATAAAATTTATTTACTTAGGAGGAATAAAACCACAATAACTAGGGAAATAATTCATAGATTTAAATTTCCTAAATGTTTTTATTTTTACATATTACATTTTAGGGTTGAAATAAAATAGGTGAATATACAATTCTTGTAACACTATATCCAATATGGAGAAATTTTAATATTGTAGAGACAAGACCTTGTATAGACATTTAACACTGTATAGAATAATTCACTTTATACATGTACAATGATCAAGGTATGTGACCTTTTGCAACATGGCTTTATGCTTGAAAATGCCCAAAAATCTACCTTTTTATCCTAACCACACTGTTACGGGTATAACTTTGTGCTCAAGACTTCATAGTGATTCATTTGAGAAGTATTAAAATATTAGAGGGAGAACAAAAAATTTCATATATAGAGTTATTGACAAGTTTGCAAATAATACGCTTTGGAGGCCCTTAAAAATGTAAAACAAAATACTTACAAAGAATTGTATTTTTTATTTTTAGATTTTTGTAGCCAAAATGCATTTATAGCTATGTTGACATATCAGTAGAAGATAAAACACAAAAAAAAAGTCACATGTATGCAATTTTCATTGCAAATGTACTTTGTAACTCAATCACCACATTTCCATATGGGTGACATTATAACTCATAGAAGGTAGAACGCCATATTTCCATATGGATGACCTTTCATATTCAATAGGATTGATTTCTAATACACCAATTCTTGTATAAAGAGAGATGCACACATGACTATAAAAATAATGAGTAATGGATGCAATGTTATAGCTTCACATCTCTTCGTAGAGATTGCTTTTAGTGCACTCTACTTTTGAGCAATAAAATTATTTTATTATTTTTCTTATATATATATATGTTCTAATTTTTATTCTCTATTTTTTTTAATTACACTCTTTCAATATTTTTTTTTAACTTAGAAATTTGAGTTTTAGATCATTTAAAATTTAGATCAATAATATCAAATTGATCCATCTTTTAAGTGTATGTAGATAAACACAAGGTCAAGACATTAAAAAATTTGGGTATCAAACATGATATCCCTATAATTACCTCCCTTATTATTCTAAATAGTCTTAGGTGATGGACACCATCAAGATAATCAATACTTTTAAGGAGATGCTGAATAAATCCCTTATGAAATTGAGGAATGAGATGCTAAAATTCTTCAATGACACCCTACTTCCAGTTTTATAACCTTATTTACATAATCTCTTAATACCCTAGTACTACTTAATGCCCCCTCACCTTATAGAGTGTAGGTTAATTTTTATATACCTAATTTTTAAGGAAGTGTTGATTCCCTAGAAAATTAGTTGTATCAATTGTATTCATACTTTTGTTTAAATGATTCCATTTACAGTGAAAAGTTCACTTTTACACTCTTTAAAGCTTCACTATATATTTGAAATTAGTGAGAAGCATATTATGATAGTGTTATACTAGAGAACTAAGATGAAGTAGAATTAACATGGGATAATTTCATGAAGGCTATAAAGAAAGAATATTATTTTGTTAGAGCCTACGAAAACCAATACATGCAAAGGCAACAATTATATCAAGGTAAATACCAAATTGTTTAATATTATATAGATGTTTTCCAATATATAGTTGAAATAATGGGTATTCAATATATCAAAAGGTATTTAATCCAAGTACCACAATGGATTGCAATGGTATATTTTAGAGGACATGGACCTCTTTGAATTTAAAATCTTTGGAGAGACATATAAACTTGTCAAATTAGAGTAGATGCATAAAAATAAAAATAGAAAAGAAGGAATAAATAGAAAAATGTAGAACACTAACTACCAACCAAACAAAGGAAAGAGTATCTCTTCAAAGAATTGCAATAAGGGGATGAAACCCAAAATGTGAACTAGAAGCAAAAAATACTTCCAAGAAAAGAATCTCTCAAAGGCCAAGAGTGGAAAATAGTGTGATTACAACAAGAGTAAAAAATATTCAAGGGAATAGTGTCAATAAATCTAGTCATTATTTATTAAGTCACACTGCTCTACATCCACTATATGACTACCTCAACATGCTAAGGATATAGGAAAGTGAATCATGGAAGCCAAACCAAATATCATCATTTCTAGTAAACATGTTGTACCAGAGGAGTCATACGAGGAGGAATGCCTATTTCACTCACATATATGAGTCAAAAGTAAACTATTACAATATATTATTTATAGTAATATTCAAAAGAATTTTATTTTTACTCAAATGATGAAGGATTTAAATTTGCATGTCTCACTACACCCATAACCATATAATATTGGATGGTTATAATAGGGGAGGGGAATTCATGGAACTCAACAATGTCTTCTCTCTTAAGCCATTAAAACCCTCAAAAATCAATTTTGTATGATTGTGTACCCTTGGATATTTGTTATGTGACTTTGTGATAACCATTTATGTGGAAGAGGTAAGGTATAAATAATTCTAAGCCATGAAGTGACATCATCATTATCGGAGGTCAGTGCTTCAAGATCCTAGAGGTATATCCTCCTACCTCTATTTTCTTAACCAATACTAAATAATTTGCAAAAATGATAACCAAAAAATAAAATTTATTATATTTTTAAAGTCATAAAGTAGAAAGAGGACCATTGTTATATTAATTACAAGCCTTGCATATCAGAAGTAGATGGACCAAATTGTAAGATAAGGTAATATGATGACTTGTTCAAGTCACCAACTAGGGTTGCCCTTCATTGTGAGGTAAAGCATTTCATTAATTTAGTTATTCTTAATTCCTTTCTTAATGCACATGTTTATTGTACAATCATCATTGGAAATGATGAAATCAAAGGCAAATCCAAGAATTAAATCAAAATGGGTACATTAGACCAAGTCCTTCACAATATGGTAATCCAATATTCTTTCATCCAAAGAAATATAGAATATGCAGACTCTATATTCACTATAAATATTTGAATAGAATCATTATAAATAATATTTATCCAATTCATCAGATAGATGGTATGCTACACCATATTTATGGATGTAAAGTTCTTCATCAAAATTTATCTCACATATAGCTATCATCAAATACCTATAGAACCCACTCATGTAGATTGTATTAAGATCCAATAAGACTTTTTTTGAGTCGTTGGTTATACATTTTGGTATAACCAATGCACCTATCACAATCATAAGGATTATGTATGAAATATTGTGTCTTTATACTAGCTCAATTATGATTTTTTAGGTAGAAGACATTCTCATCTATAGTAAGACATAGGGGCAACATATACAACATGTTCGATACATACATTAGATTCTTCAAAGACATATGATATTTGCTAAATTGGAATGTACTCATTTGACATAACATAGATTTAGTAACTTGGATATATTATTGACAAATAGTAAGTCCATGTTTATCTTGATAAGATTCAAGTAATTAGCGATTTGCCTACCCCAAAGTCTCTGACAAAGCCTTAAAGCATTTTGGTCTTGCCAATTTCTATCAAACATTTGTATTAGGATTCTCATGTATTTCATAATCATTGTACAAAGTGAGCAAAAGAGGTACCAAATCCAATATTCATTTAGGATATACATAATAGGTTATTTGATATTTGAAGTACCAATTTTGCAACATGGGAATCCAATTGCATATCATAGTCAAATACTCAATGAGGTAATTTGAAAATACCCCATATATAAAAATGAGTTCTATGCCATTGTCTAGACATATAAATAGTGGAAGCACTACATCTTAGGAAAAGAAACCATCATCCACACAAATCATAAAACTCTAGATTTCATTTAGATACAGAGTAATTTAAGGAATGAACAATTTTATTTAATCATCAATCATAAGAAAGGGAGTGTCAATTCAATAGTGGATTGTTTAAGTCAACCTCCAATCATAGCGCTCACCATAATTATTGATTATTGTGGGTATGATACTTATAATTTTTTCACGTTGTATGAAGTAGATTTTGATTTTGCAAATACATACCAAACGTTTCCTCTGGTTAAGCAAGTTTTTAATTTTTATCTATAAACATTTTTATCATGTAATACACATTTTTGCACTTTAACAAAAAAATATAGAGTTTATAATTAATTATTCAAATGAATTGTTGGCTGCTTGAATCCTCTTTTGTCCTTGATATGAATAATGTAGTTAGAGTTTGTATTTTTATATCTTGTAAGGATTATGAAGGTACCCAATATAGGATATTTTGTAATTAGTTTGACGATTTAGTCGAAATATCATTTACCATAATAAAAAATATACCTTTTTGTATTTTAGATTGCTTTGCTTAACTTGCACTATCTTTTGGTGATGCATACTTTGGAATTTCATATTGTATCTTAGCTTGGTTCCTTTTTACCTTTTCCATGTTGTGCTACTTAAAACTACTTGGTTTGAAAAAAAATAGGATGTATGAGAGAAAGTTTGAAAATATACATTTATAAAGAATATATTTCCTTAAGATATCAAAATATTAACATATACACCTTAAATATCCTTAGTACATATAATATTAGAATGAGAATATTTCAAAATAAATAATACTTACACACCTTATCACTCCTAAAAAATTTCTATAGTTCAAAAGGAAATAGAAGTAATCATTGTTTTATATGTGTTATGTCTCCTTAAACAAAATATTTGTGTGCTACGTTTTGCTTTTCTTTTATACAAAATATGTTTTTATTTCATTATATGTTAAAACAAACTAAAGAAAAAATAATGATTATTCTCTCTTTTATGCTTTTCTAATGTATTTGTCATTTTCAAAAAATAAGTATTTCAGCCTATTTGTTATGATATTATTCCCAAGAAGTTAATTTAATTTGCACCTTATATCTCCTAAAGCATAAAAGTCTTTTAAAAAATAACAATAAGATTTTTTTCTTCTTAATTTATGTCTTTCAATGTGTGCAACAACCTTTTTTATTATTATTTGAAAATAATTCAAAAGATATTCTTCAATATTCCTTTTCCTTTAAAGACAATATATTACATCTAAAATTCTATTAATAAATATTCAATCCATATAAAATAGGTATTCTCTCCTCAACATATTTTATTCAATGCTTTATTTACTTTGTTACTCTATGAATAATTTTGATAATGTGATATCTAATGTTTTTTTTTTTGTATATGTGTGAATTGCATGCCTAGTCAAAATATTTGATTGTTAAACACATGCAATGAATTTTAAATTATTTTAAAATATTACAAATGTTGCCATACCATAATATGAAAGAAGATATTGTATGATATGATTTTTCATATGTTAAAAGATAAATTTTGCAAATATATATATATATATATATATATATATATAACCTCAAATAGTTTAATTATTTTTATTTTTAATAAATACATAATTAATCTAATGTAATCTCATCTTTAAATTACTTTTTTCCTATAAAAAATTCATAATTTATATTAAAAAAATATGAAATTACATTCTTCATATGCTTCTTTGGCATTTCTTTAAAATTTCAATAGTGACCTAAAAATCAGGTCATTATACATCATAACTAGCTATCTCTAGCATGCTATGTTCTATCCTTAGGTACCTTCCCAATTTATGAAACAATATCCTATAAATAACTTTTGAGTTTTTTTGAAAAAAATGTTTAATTTTTTCTTGCTTTAAATAGAACATAGTAATCCCTCTAGATAGAGATTTGGACTAGCTACAATACATTTCGCTCATTGAATTCTTGTACTAAGCACATACCTATACCAATATGAACGGCCTCCTTTGATATTTCATCTGCTTCCCTATTTAGTTCTCTATAAGTATACCAAAAAGTAAAAGCTTCACTCCGATCCACAACTTCTTTTATTTGAGAGAATATGGGTTGTAGAATCATGTTTTCCATCCTAAAAACACCAAACATCTAGTTTATTACCACCTATGAGTCTTCATAAATTTGATTTTTTTGTATTCCTTTTGATTCTACCAACTGAACCAATAATTTGAGGGCCATAATTTTAGAAAAATTATTAGAACCTTCTCCTAATCCAACCTTGTAATTAAAAATGAGATTCAAAAATATATAGTAATCCTCTTGCTCCACAAACTATAGGGATCCCTTGTCTAACCCCATCAAAAAACCTTAATTCCTTGATTTATCAATCCTTGGAGGGATGATTTCTATTTTTACCTTTATTGTTGCTGAAACCTTATAGTTTTTTAAAATTCCAATAAGGGAGTAGACCTTCCAAGTAGGCTTCTCTTGATCCTAAAAAATTATTATTTCTCTAGTAGCCATACTCTCCAAGACACAAACAACGGGAGATCTATAAAACCTTTGTAAGACCTATTTTCAAACTAATATTTTAAGCACTCTCCTAAGGAAACTTCTTACCATCCTATAGGAACCGGAAGCTTTAACTGTGCTATAACCTCCCTCAAAACATGTCTAGTAAAGGAGCAAGTAACTAGTAAGTGATCAATTATTTCATTTTTTGACTTACATAAATGACACCTTCTTATACCATTCCAATTATTCTTTTGTAAAACCTCCCATGTTAGAACCTTATTTTTTTATGGTAAGCCATAAGAATAGTCTTGTATTCAATGGGGATTTCTGCTTCCAAAGTGTCTTCCACCACCATGCTAGATTATCATTGCTATCTTCCAATAGAGTCTTATACCCTAACTTTGGAGTGTACTCCCATATAGCTCCATTCTTTGTCAAGACCAATTGATCAATTTCCTCTTATGACTTGATATGTCTAGATTTAAGTCTCCCTATATATTCTTCCCACTGGTGTGCCTCTTGGTGCTGAAGTCCTAACACTATTGCTTCCTTCTATTCTTGACTTTAATTTGTAGAAGATTCTGGGTTAGCTGCTTGAGCAAGATTTTAAATCCCTTGTGCTCTTAGGGTCTAACTTATATTATTTGGTAGTCTATGCATATTACCACAACCAATCCAAGGTTCTAATCCTACTCTTATCCTTGAACCATCCCTTCATTTCCAAGTAAGCCAATCACCAATAATATAAAAGGCCTGAATCATTGCCTTCCAATAGATTGAAACATTATGTGTTTTCTTAATTGGGGCTCTTATACACTCCTCAATTATGAGTGGCTCTAAAAAATTTTCATGTATAATATTATTTCATAAGCCTTCCTTTGATATTATCTTTCAAAAACACTTTGTTTCTAGAGCCTTAATAAATAGGAAGATGTTTTCTAAATCTACATCTTCCATTTTCATTGGGCTTGTATAAGTTTTACCATTTAACCAAGGGAATACCTTCCATTTCCCTATTCCATATCCATAAAAATCTATAGCTTAAATGCTAATTTTTTTCTAAAACTCCTTTTCGTATATGAGCCAAATATTATAATACACTCGTATTACCTCTAACACAAACTTGACCAAATTCAATCTCTCCACCAAATAGAGCTATTTGTTGCACAAAATATTAATTCTTCCTTCCACCTTCTTTATCAACCAATTCCAGTCTTGTTTAGTGTAGTCATTAGGTTTAAAAAACATGTATTTAAACCCCTCTTGAAGATCAAATTTTTTAAAGGGATAAAGTTGACCTATTATTATGGTTTGATTCAGATTCACACAATTAAAATAAATGCTTGACTTATGTGAATGAATCTACATAGTTATTACCAAACAAAAAATATCTAAAATATTTTTTTAACTTCTCTGCAATTCTTATTGTTCCATTTGTGAAAAGGAGAACATCATCTACAAAATTAGATGGGTTACTTCCACAATTCTACCTATTTTAATTCCCTTTATTGCTTCTTCCCTCTTGGCTTCTATAATATATCTACTTGATCCCTCAACTACCAAAAGAAATAATAGGGGCGACAAGAGGTAACCTTGTCTAATACCCTTAGAAGCTTTGAAGAACTGAGAGGTTGATTCACTAACCAAAACTATAAAAAATAGAACAAAGACATCCCATAATCTAGTTCACCATTTGGACACAGAACTCAATATAAGTATCGTTCTTAAATATAACCAATTGACTTTGACAAAAGCTTTGGAGAGATCCAACTTCATCACCATTGATGGTAGTTTCTTATATTTTAAGGTAAAAAGACTTTTCTAAACAATACCAATTGGCTCATAAATTTATCTACCATTTAGAAAACCAAATTGCTCAATAAATATAAAAACAAAGAAAAGCATTTTAATTTTTGAAGCAATTATTTTTCCTATAACTTTATACACAATTAAACAAAAAAAATAAACCTATTCCTATAACTTTATACACAATTACACAAAAAAATAAACCTAAAACTATCAAAAGAAATATGATTATCTATTTTTAAAACAAAAACAAGTTAAAAACTACATTTACCCTTTCTTAAGAAAACTAAAACCATAATATAATATTTTTACATAAATAAGGTTATGCACAGTGGCAAATATTCATAAATTGGACGAATATTAGGATTTTCAAAATTAGAAATTGGCAAATATGAGGACCCTCGATGTTGGCCCATTCGCCTAAAATTTTCAAGACCAATATTTTCTTAGGGTCAATTTGCCATAGTATATATCGAAACATAGGCATATTTATACTCGTTGGAAATCTCTTTTCAAGCCTAATCTAATGGTGATGTTTTTATGAAGTTATAATATTATTTAAAAAGTAAAATGTGGCCCCAAATATGACCTTATATTTTAGGGTTTCAAAGATCCTAAATTTTTGTATAAAAATGCTCGATTTGATTTGCTTAGGATTATCTATGGTTCACCTTAATTTTAATTAGAATTCACCATTTTTTACAAGTACATTTTAAGTCTAACCCCTTATGCATAACCCTATACATAATACATTTAATAAAAACTTAAACACGATTAAAATTAAAATCTAAAATGATAAGATAGTACAACGCTAATTTACTACTATTAAAAAGTTATGCTATTAATATTACGAACAAATGACATTTTTAGAAAACCCCAAAGCATAGGGTTAAGATTTCATCTCAATTATAATCAAATTCAAGTTCGTATTCAAATTGATATACTTGAAAATAAAATAAATTTATAACTAATATCTAATATTCATAACCAATGCCTAATTAATATCATTTTTAGAAAACCCCAAAAAGGAGGATTAAGATCTCATCTCAATTATAATCAAGTTCGTATTCGAATTGACATACTTGAAAATAAAATATATTTATAACCAATATCTAATATTCATAACCAATGCCTAATTAATGTCATTTTTAGCAAACCCCAAAACAGATGATTGAAATCTCATCTCAATTATAATCAAGTTCAAATTCGTATTCGGAACATAAAAATAAATTTGTAACGAAATGTCTAATTTTCATAACCAATGTCTAATTAATGTCATTCGGTTAGAAACATCACCCAATTAGTTTGGTTGTTCTTCTATCAATCCAATTAACGGGAGTTGTATTCATTTACTATTTTTACTGAGACAAGAATCGCTATAAATCTGCCATTGATATGTTTCTTTACTAATTGTAGCATTACTGTGTGGCTTTGCACCAATCATAATCTTTTCAAACCTAGGTGATGTACATGCTACTACTAAATCTGTTTAACCTTATCTTATTTTTAAAAGTAATAACGGTTTAGTTTTGAGTATCTAAACTATTAATACACAAATCAATTCAAACTTGTTTAATTTTTTTACTTAATATTAAATATCATTTACATATAAAATCAATTCAAACTTGTTTAAATTTTTTACTTAATATTAAATATCATTTACACATAAAACATGTTATTCTTTGAATAGAGGTGAAAAAATAAGTATATCAAGGGGATTCGAGATCCTACATTCTTATCATTGTGTGTTATTCTTTGAATAGAGGTGAAAAAATATGTATATCAAGGGGATTCGAGATCGTGCATTGTTATCATTGTGACCTGACCTGGTTGTTTAACCAACGATACAGGCCGTTTGACCCGCCGCAATTGGTTTTACATACAAATTCTCATTCGTGCCAGACACGAACAAATTAAGATGCTCCACACCACACTTTGAGCAACGGGTCATTAACATGCTCCACACCACACTTTGAGCAACGGTTCGTGACCGTAAATTCATATGGCTCCTTTTTTCGCCCTTGTAATGTGGATGTTGATACGCTTGCACCTTTCTTCCATGTCGTACTTATGTCTGACAGTCTACACTGCCCTGCAACTTCAAACATCCACCATTAAATTTTTTTTAAAAACTAATAAATAAATAAAACGACTTACCTGTGCCAATGTTAAACTGAAGATGGCCGCATGTAGAACCAAAAAGGAGAATTCATAAATATCCAACCTGTTTTTTGCCCACAAAAAAAAAATCAGTTTATTTGTCGAATTTATGCGCCAGCGTATTAAATTCCACGAATTTGAATTTTATCCGAAATATTTTGACGAATTTGATAATTAAGACTGTAACCTTTGTAAATTTGAAAGCTATGTTTATCAATAGGAAATTTAATACATAGTCACCATACACCCTTCTCCTCACACTCACCCCAGCTACGGTTTGAATCTTAGACCTCACAAAAAAACCAAAAACTGAATAACCATTGTACTGTTTCTCTAAAACCAAAACGTTAGTTTTTACATGCTTAAAATATAAGCAAATAAAAATAATTTAAATAAATAAATAAATATTTTAAAAAATTATAGATATGATTGCCTCAACGTTAATTGAAAAATTCGTCTTCAATCAATTAAGAAGGGGACTAATAAACACCACATGACCTTATATAATAATAATAGCCAACTACTCATTTCTCTGTATGTAAAAGATTTTGTGGAACATTCAAAGAAAAGTAGTACAAGAATTCACATGATTTTATATTATAGAAAAATGATTTTACAAGCAGCACTTATAACATACTTCTAGATTCTATATTTTCAATTCATAGAATTTTACATTAAAGAATGGTGATTTTATAACAAGCGTTTATATTATACCTATCGAATGTATATCTCTGCACTCTTATTCTTTTCTCTTTGCGCTCTCCTGATCTACTTATTATCTCTCAAAATCAATCAATATATGTTAGTGTTACTCCCTTCGTTCACTGTAAACTGGTAATATCATGTTAATGATCTCTGACCTATCAACTTAAGCTAATGATCTCAATCTTGTCATATGGTACGATGCCTCATACCTAATGGGTGGTGGATCATAGCTGCATATTAGAACATTCAGAAACTATTGGAACTAGTAAGTCTGTTGTTGGTTATATACGAATATGCCTCATACCTAATGGGTGGTGGATCATAGCTGCATATTAGAACATTCAGAAACTATTGGAACTAGTAAGTCTGTTGTTGGTTATATACGAAGATGCCGAGGAGGGGGTACTGCAATCTCCACAGTTCCTTCCAACATCTGAACAACTTTCTTGATGGATGGCTATAGAGTCGGATCTTCTTGAATTCACCACAGTCCAACCAACATCATTCTTTCCAACTGTCGTGAGTAAATTTCACCGACACATTCTGCCTGGTGCTGCTGCCGGCGCAATCGTAAATCCAGGAAGCGGAAAGGATTTCGTCTTCTGGTGCATCTAACATCACTATTGGCCGGCAGCAAACAAGTTCCAAGCGCATTATTGCAAAGTTATAAACATATACATATACTTTCGCCGTAATTGCCATATTCTTCTTTTACTCGGGTGCTATATAACCGATGGTGCCGCGAGATGCAATAAACGTTTTCGTCTGCTCTGCCCTGATCAATTTCGCCATGCCAAAGTCAGATATCTTAGGAGTGTAATTCTCGTCCGGCAGGATGATCTGAGGCTTGATGTCGCAATGGAGTATTTGAGTCCTACACTCTTCGTTAGATAGAGGAGGCCTCTTGCGGTGCCTAGAGCAATTTGAACTCACAACTTCCAATCGAGATAGCCTTCACAGTCAAACAAAGCGCGGTCCAGAGATCCATTGCTCACGAACTCGTACACGAGAAGCCTGTGGCAACCCTTGTGGCAGAAACGATAAAGCTGAACGACATTTTTAATGGTGACTTGCACCAATGACACTTATCTCCGTTGTGAACTCCTTTTCGCCTTCTTGTTGGCCTTTCTTCAGCTCTTCACAGTGAATGCTCTTGCATCAGATAACGTGCCTTTGTATACCTCTCCGAAGGCACCTCTTCCCAATTCATGTTTGAAAGCTCCCGTTGCAGCGCTTAAGTCTTCATATCTAAAAGCGTGTAACCCATCATCCAACTTATTTTGGGAACGCTTCTCACAGAGCCAAATTATTAGCGAAATTGCTGTAATGATTGCGGAGCAAACCAGCAGGCCTATTCCAAAACCCACAATCACCTTCCCCTTCCCCTTCCCCTTCCAGGCCTGATTGCTTTGGAGGCTGCGAGTAGGACTGGGAAGGCTCAGATACAATTTTGACAAAAGTCTCTCTGTCAGCGTCAGTTCTGCCGTCCTTGAGAGGCATAGTCTTCTTCCAGAAAAACTCGTCAACAGCCTAGTAGACGACTACCACACACATGCCATCCTCGATGCAGGACTGCTGGCACTCCGTTTCATTAAGAGTCATCCAGTGTCACTCTGTTAGGAAACTGCTCCGTTCTGCCGGTATCATTCCATATACTTGCGTTTCAAAGTGTTACGTTCCTGGAGGCATCTCAACCAAAGAGAAGAGTCCATTCGTATCAAAGTTCAAAGAAGAGGGATTCGAACTATCTTGGCCGATCTGAGTAGAACGGTAATTGTCGGGCATCCGCTCTGCTCTAAAAAGGATCAGATCCCCGTCGTCCTGTACGGACAGCACGAACCGGCCTCTTGAATAGTTGGCATTTGTGGGTCTAGAATACAGAGTATATGGGGACTTGATCGTTTGACCCGGCAACAGCGTGTCAGTAAGACTGTCGAAACTTTGGCTTACGGGATGTTTCGAAGCATCCAACAACACAAAGTCGTCATTATCTCTAGTTTCTGCCATAGATACACGTTGACCTGGGAGCTCAATATTTTGCCTTACAGTTGATTGGGAATTTGAAAGCTGGAGCCCGTGGAAGAGAGCTGAAGAGTGGAGTCCTCTCCAACAGGACCGTCGTCTCTGTTAGCCGTCCAAACCAGCGTCTTGTTAGATATGTTGTCAAACCATTCGCCTACCAAATACAGCCTTGGCGTTACTTTATAGAAAGCACGTTACTTTATAGAAAGCAGAGGCAAACTCTCCACTGAGTAAAATCCACATGGAGCTTGTAGAAGAATTAAGAGCTGAGACAACTTAAAAAACGGTGCTTCTATGGCTGTTCCTGTTCCCTGGCACTCTTCATGAGCAGATAAAATAGATATATTGATGCATACAAAGAAGGAATCGAACTAAAGACGGCCTTTTCAAGCAGCAAGCTATCAAATAAACTTAATATAACTTGATACACAGTAATCACACATGCAATCCAATCCAGCATTCCAACACGACAGTACTAGCTAGCCTACGTCTCAAGATATCCACACAACACGATGGTAAGGCACATCTTAGTATGATAATGTATGATGACTATAGTCTTATGAGATAGCAATGTCTTATTCCCTTAGCATGACAACGTCTCAAGACGATGATATCCTCAATAGGAACGAGTTGAGATGGCAATGTCTCAAGATGATGATTGCTCACAAGTTGACAATGCTGCTGAAGTCGGTGATACTTTGAGATAATAATGTCTTATGATGATGGTTCCACTAGACGTTCTTCTATGGGCTTAAATTGAACAACAATTTTCCTTCACTTCAAAGATGATTTGGCCTTGTAAGAATGGTAATCACATGTTCTTGGTTATATAATATTGTAGACAGTTGAACATCCTTCTACTTTAGGATTGACCTAGCTTTGTCTTTTTCTCCGACTTTCACACACTAAATTTGATATAGGCCTATAATTTACCATTCAATCATGTAAGAGATTTTTCAGTATGACACACAAAAGAAAATAAAAGGAAGTATTATATGTTATTGTGATGGTAACAGTAAACTATGAATGTAAGTGATTAATACACCAAGATACAATGGCTTTTAGCATTCATTTTAGATTCACAGTCACAAATTTAGACATAGTCATGAAAATGCTTAGAACTCTATTCTACCTGTAACTTTCATTCCTTTTTCTATCGTTCTCAGATGTCCTCCTCTCTTATTCCTTTGTTTTCTTTTATTATTTTTCTTTATGCGTATTTCTCCTCATCATTTCTATTTTTTCTTCCTTTCTTATGCATTGTTTAAGGAAATTAAATAGTTCAACAACCATTACCAATTCATTCTTATTTCACTTGGTAGATGTTCTTGTATCATACTCATTGGGTAAGAGAAAGTGCTTTATCAACAAATATCATGAACATTTTTAAACATATATGTAGCACCCTAAAATTGGCACGGTTAAAACCTTAGTAAAAGATAAAAGATAAAAATTTGAATTTTAACCCCAAAACCGCTCCAAAACCGCTTGTTACCCGTTTCCTCGTTTTTTGCACCATTTTTAGGATTTGTTTTGACCGTTGGACGATATCGTCGTAGATTAGACGAGATCATCCTAGATCTGATGAAATCGTCATGGACAGAACGTCCAGACAATTTTGTCCCAAAACCAAATTTTCATAATTAGCTTCTGTTTCAACAGCCTCTCCAACTTGGGGAGAAGCACGTCTGCATTGGAGATTTCTTTGTTGGAGATCTCCTATATTGGGATGATCCCCAACCTCCTAGCCTCCCCCTAATCCTATATAAACTAGGATTTTTCTAGTTTATCCCCCTGACTCCCCCTGATTCTGATTCCCCTGAACCCCTTAGTTGACTGATTCAGATCCTTATTCACTAGAGCATCCTCGTACTACTATCTGTATGTTGCATTTCGCATTTTCTTGTAGGAACTCTACTATTTTTTAGTCAAAGATAGCTCGGATCATCGCAAACGATCTCGGACGATTACGGATGATTTTGTCAAGGAGCACAGATGATCACGTACGATTGGAGGCGATCCTGACTGTAGTCCAGATTGGGGGAAATCCGAGTCTAGAGTTGCATCTTCTTAATTTTTTTGCATTTTTCCATTATAATTCTACATTATCTTAGGTTATTATGTTTATGCATCTTGGAGTTCACCTCATCTAGTATAAATGCATGATAAAATCAAAATAGATTATGAAGTTGATGCTTGTCCTCTCTAATTAGTGTTTGGATCCATCATTCAAACAAATTTATAATTATTTTTATCATTTCTCTTCGCTTCTGTAGTTGCATCTTGGGTATTTTGTATCTATTTCTGTGATTGCAGGTTTTTGATGAATTCATTAGATATCAGATGATCCTGTCTGATCTCAAACGATTACGTATGAACTAAGGTGATCTGGACTGCTACAAAACTTAGAATCCTCATCAGACATCCGAAATCTGGTATGATCTGTCCTAATTTGCCTATTCTCTGTGTTTAGCAACTGTTTCTATTTTTTGTATCCATTTAAATCATTATTAGCATATAGAATAGTTTAGATTCATTTTGGCCAAACCTAGGAGCTGAATGATTGAGTATAAAACAAACACATCAAACCCATTCCCAACCTAGGCATGGAAACTGCCACTCAAAATTTTCCTGGTGAACCCACCATCCATCAAAAATTCACCCTTATAATCCACCCCCGAGAGGTGGGACCTTCAAAGGGCCTCTCAGTCTGAGGTATTGTCCCATCCTTCTCGCATCCCCCTTCTGGGTGCAGATCCTATAGCCTGAGGGTAAGGATGCAAAAAATTTGGAGCGATACATTTTTGTGAACCCGACGTAATAACATAGGCATATTTCTGATTCAAAAATATATATATATATATATATATATATATATATATATATATATATATATATATATATATGTGTATGTATACAAGAAAAATAAAAACAAACAAAATCATCATTTCAAGTTTGTATGTTTTAGATTCAATTCTAAATAGTAGATACTAAATATTACTTTTAGAAGTACTAAAGAAACCATGAGTTTTTACTCAAATAAATATGAGCCCATCAGTAATGTTAGAAGAATTCAGCCAAATACATTTGTTGATTATGACCAACCTCATCCCTATTCAACATCACCTCCATCACACTTTTCTCATTTTTCATCATTACTCCAACAGGACAATCCCTTTTCCAATCCTCTTCATAACGATATTATCTATTCTCCCATATATCCATATTATGTCTATCAATCCACATACAATCCTCCTCCACCCTTTCAATATTTTTCTTTCAATACAACACATCCATTTCAACAAGAAAATACTTATTCTTCCAATCCTACCATGCACTCACATCATACTTCCCAATCGTCCTATCATCATTCTACTCATAATAACGAAAAGAGAGGTGAAAAACCATTAGGTCCATTTATGACTGAACTCCTAAGGCACTTATCAAAAACCTCTCGAAAACCTTCATCACGTAAATTTACTAAGCTCAATCAACCAATGGATATAATTCTCAAGCATTTACTTGATACAAATAAGATTGAACTCCCTTCCATAAGACAACTTGATGCCATAGTAGATTGGTTTAAACCTGAGCTACATTGTGAATATCATAGAGTAGATGGGCATATGACACAAAATTGTAAAGATTTAAGATGTGCAATTCAAGATTTGATTGATGAGGGTCTTTTTAATATAAAGGAATTACAATATACAACTGATTATAAATCTCCAATAAACTATCAAACTCCTACACAACAAATACCAATAATCAATCAAGACATGGGGATCTCCCAAGAATCCCTATTCAATTATCAACAACAGGAAACCAATCAAATATTGCATGTTAATGTGTCCCATCATGATGATATTACTAATATTGTAATAAAAACTACAAATGAGCAACCTCAAGTTCAATCAACTCAGTCTGATATTCAAGAGATGCATTCCTCATTTGACCAACCTTCAAAACTAACTTTGGCTCTAGAGAATGATCCAAAATGGAATGTAAGCATAGAAAGCTCATATTTAGAATCAAAATCTCAATCTGAAATCCACTTTGATAGCCAACAACAAGTGATTAATCCTCAAGGGAAGCTTTGTTCAAGATACCTAGCCAACAATTTTTTCCTCATCATATTTTCTCTAAGAACATAATTAATGGTGTAAACCCTCTTGAGGTTAACCATATTTCATTCTATGATGAGGAGATTCCTTCCTCTACTCCACAAGAAGACTCCTATCTTTACATTATAGGATCTAGTAAAGAAACACCTATCAAAACTATCATGGTAGATAACGGCTCCTCTCTTAATTTATGCACTTATCAATTATTCCAAAAATTCAAAATAAAGGAAGAAGATCTTAATGAATCAAATGTTATTATAAAATATTTTAACAATGAAATTCAAGAAGCTCAAGGTACTATAATTCTTCCCCTTAAGATTGGATCCAAGATCCTGGATACTTTGTTTTATGTAGCATATTGCTCTTCACCTTACAACCTACTTCTTAGAAGTCCTTGGATTCATACGATGAGGGTTGTCCCTTCCACTCTTCACCAATATTTGAAATTTGAACTTGCAAGTAAAATTGTTACCATACATAATGACCCAACACCATTTGAAGAATATTTAACGGTTGAAACATCAAGTTCTATACATTCTCTATGGTCACAATTATCTTCTATCCATCACTTTTCTTCATTCATATATGATCATCCTTGTTTACCAAATAACACCCGTGCATATCTTTCACATATACTCCCTCCATATTATCAAGACTTGGAAGATAGTGATAAGAATGAAGAACCTTCTTATCCTTCTGACATTTTATTTTGTAACATGATCAATTTTACACATATAAAAGTAAAATCTTTTGCTACATTATTCTACATTATAACAAAGCTTTTGTTATCACTACATTTTATTCATCACCTTTTGTTCTTACCTTCAACACAACCAAATTATCCTTCAAAACCTCCTTTGATTTTGAAGCAACCTTAGATATGCTATACTCAAATAACCTTGTATAGTGTATATAGATCATCTTGTATATACCACCAATTCCATCATCAAAAAGAAAAGAAAAAATAATAATAATAAAAATTTCAAAAAATAATCACATTGTGTATCTTCTCAATTCATCAAAAAATAAAATAAAATCAAAATATAAAAAAACATCAAAATCATCAAAATCTTCAAAAACATCTTTTATTCATACCTGTCAATTCTTGGAGTTTGCAGTTATATTTTCAATTATTTTGGATAAATGAACATTTATTTGGAATCCCACACTTTCACACTCACATGAATAAATATCTTGATTTTATTTAGTATGATTATTAATCTCTCTTATATCAAAGTCCACATTGGCATTAAATAAAGTTTTGAGCATAGAGAACCGATCTTGTTATTTACTTGAACCAAGTATATCTTTTCACATTAAAATGATTTCATTGCAAATTCAATATGATGCTACATAGTAGACGTGGTTTCTTGAGCGTAAAGTTTCCTCTGCTATCCTATCATGCACATGGTCTAGAATCTTTGAGAATTGACAAAAGGACAAGCTCACCCCTACCCAGAATAAAAATCCCTTGCTCTACAGCTAATCCAAGCAAGTATCCCTAGCATAGGAAGAAAAAGAAAATTTCAAGAAAAAGAGAAAAAGAAAAATGTTATTTTGTATCATCACAACAATGTTTTAGCATTATCTCAAATATCAAGCAAAAATACAAACAAATAAAAAGAGCAAAAGAGAAAAGCAAAAGCAAAATGCAATAAAATCATTTCCCTACCCCTTGAAAATAAAAGAAGGGTGAATGAGCTTGAATCCCTGGAATTCTCGATTATTCGAAAACTGTGAGGTAAGCCCCATAATAGGTGGTTTATGCCCAACCCGCTTGGCCTTGGGTAATTCCTAGCGTGGTGATATGTCTGTCACATTAGCGACCTTCTTTTGTATAGACCTATGTCGGCTTATGGATTAGCTAGCTCTTGATAACCTAACTTGCACAGTAGTCTGGTACGGTTATATGCATATAAATCATGGTTAACAAACATTCATTTGGTTAAGGCAAATTGCTTGTATCAAATTATCTTGCTCAAAATTGGTGAATGAACAATACAATTGCACACACATTTGTATTTGAGAGATTTTGTATCATTATGATAAATCAAGATTGGTAATGAACTCACATTTGCACATGAGGATCCCTTATAAACCTACATTTGTTTTTGAGATAATTTAAAATATTTCTATAATTCTTTTCAGAACAATTTTATCCTCTTATTTCAGAATTTTGTTTTGTATAAAAATAACTATATACATTGTGTCACAAAATTGCAAAATGATTTCAAACAACATGTTCATCATATTATTATTTTCTGTTTATCAAAAATCAAAAATAAAAAAATAAATCATGCAATAAAACTAAAATATCTATTTTATCTTTGGATTTCGTGATGATGGTATAAGTCTATACCTATAAATTCTATGCCTAGTGCAAAACATTGTTCTAATTTTATTTTTCCATCCATTTAAAAAAAAAACACATATGGCTTACATAATTATGTTACACAAATGTGCTTCAAAATGAACGAACACTTATTCATGTCATTATGTCAAACATACCATCTTGCAACCATGGTATAATTTCTAAGGAATTATTCAAAAATTTATCACACTTAGGAATTTATGCCTAGCAAAAATCACTTTTAAATTTATTTCATGCATAATTTTGTGAAAAAACTGAAAACAAATCATCACCATCATCATTTTCATCATCACAACACCAAGTCTTAAGACAGTCTCTTAAGCACTCTTTTACTTTTTGCAATATTTCTATACTAGGATTAGCTTGACGACCTAGCGAGCGGTGACTCCATGAAACGGTCTATAACAGTGACAATTTCCTTTGAAATTATTGTTAGAAGTCTCGTTTATTTTTCATCACATCACACCAAAACAACCAATTTATGCACATCAGATTATTTCATTTACAAATTTTATGGCATGACATAACATTATAATTTACTTCCAACAACATAATTACATGAATCAACAATTCAAGCATCATAATACAACATATACACAAGTCATATCATCAAAAAGATAATATATATATATATATATATATATCAATGAATTATATATATCATCTGGATTGGTATGCCACAATCCATATTCTGGCATACTCAATCCCCTCAAAAGTAATAATAATATAATCTGCACTCTACAGTAGCTAGCCTTGAGAAGCCCTCGAGCTCTCAGCCTCATCTCCTCCCCCACCCTGACGTGGAGGAGGTGGTCCCATAGAGGTCTAGGCCGTATCTCAGGTCCTCGTCATCGATCATGAGGATGTCCTCGATGATCCCATCATGACCGGCTCTGCAATAGGGTCTGGCAATAGTATCCTCTGTCCCTCTAGGACCGCCTGATAGTATAACCCCTGGTAGAATGTGGTCTGAGCAATAGACCATGCCAGATCCTGAGTGCTTGCTCCTCCACCCCGAGCTCTGAGCCATGTAGCCTCATCCTACAGTGTCTGCACCTGATCCTGGAGGTGGGAAACCTCAGCCCGAAGAGCTACCATCTCGTTGCTCTCCCCTACCTCAACACCCTTGCCCTTATCGGGCGATGGTGGTCTCTCCCCCTGCTATGAAGGGAATCTCTCCTCCCTTTGTTCTATCTCCTATGGCCTCTACAGAGCCTGACCCATCCACTGGTGTCTCTCTCGCTGCTCTCTCCTACCGTGACCTTGCACTACCTCAATGGCAGCTTGGCATTGCCTCCCCATTCGTCGCACAATCGTATGCACCGAAACCTGTGCCCTCATCATCCGAGGAAGGTGAATGCATACGTACCAGGAATCATAGTCGTCTGCAACCCTAGCATTGTCACCATCCACTAGATGGATGGGGGCATTGTCCACGTCCTAACTCCAAAATTGTTGCATGTCTAATTCCCCGCTCACCATAGTACTATCTTGAATAGTCCAGGAGTACTCATAATCCCTGAGAGAAGGGATCCCCTGCTGTAGACTAAACTATCATAGTACCCGATTGTAGCGGTGGAGTTCTACCTCTCCCCACTCCATCCTTAGCCAGAAGACTTTCCTGATGCGAGCCAACTCCTATCCATCCTCTGCCTACCCGGGGTGCTCTCACCATGGCCTCTAGGTGATCTAGTCTGGGATGAGTTCGTCTAGCAACCTCCGAGATATCGATAGATCTATCCGCTATTGTGACCCTCTCTGTAGCCACCAATAGTAAACCCAGGGTCTCTCCCAGTCAACCCCTATCAGTGGGAGCCCTACCGGCATCTGCACCACAATGTGCTCCCAGCACCAAACCTGTAGTAGCGATGTCAAGACTAGACATCAACCTCCCTTGTATATGACCCCATGTAGGATCCTATACAAGCGATAGAGTACAAAGCTGCCCCATGCAAACCTATACCCATGGTCTCTCATGTCATAAACTACATTTGAGAGGAGCCATGGTAGCCTACACCCACTCTAGTGGCACAATAGTAAGCCACCTACCACCCCTGCCAAAACCCGAGTCAACCTAGATGCCCCAAGCATCTGCCATAGAGAATCGATGTTCACCCTGCCCTTCTCTAGGGCAAAGCTCGGGTCTCCAGTTAGCCTCATCATCGCCTAGCCTTGATTGGTCGTAGGCATCATGAGCCATCCCTGTATGGGGATCCTCATGATCCTCCATACGTCCTCTAGTGTGGGAGCCATCTCCCCTATCAATAACCGGAAACAGGATGACCCTGGATACCATCTGTCTGTTAGGGTTGTCAGTAGCCCCATGTCAGTCGATACTTGTGGTATCTCTGCCACATGTTGTAGCCCGACCTATCCTAGTCGGTCATGCTCTACTTGGTCAAGCGTAGCTATGTCGTCTCTTAGTCCGCCGTATTTCCATTCTCGGATCTTTAGTAATCCCCTCTGCAAAACAAATAATAACAACAAAATTTATTAATTACCAATCATTAAAATCAAATTAAGCACATTTTAAAATCAAGTTAAAGATGCTATCATCCACCATCGGATGATATCGTCCCAAATTGGGCAAAATCATCTTTTGTTAGGACTAACTCGTCTCTGATTTTGCAACCTGGGGATCGTCCCTTGTTGAACGAGATCGCCCCTAGTTCGTCAATTTCACCCTCACATGAAATCGATGATTTAGAGACGATTTCGGCGAAATAGGGACGATTTCGATGAAATAGGGACGATTTCGTCCGGATGTCATCGACGGCCTAAAAACGGTCGTGATGCCCCAAATAATCAAAATTTAAATCCACAAATTGCACAAAGCAAAATCAAACCTAATATACTAGGATTAGATCCTTACCCGTAGCCGCATCGGACCTCTATCGCTCTGTGCATTGTCTCCACCATTGTTTCTCTTTGCAGAGCTCTGGAACAGTAAAGATGAACAGTAAAAATGAATTAGGGTTTTACCCTATTTTCTTAATTTTATTTAAAAAATCAACATTTTAATTTTTTTGCCTTTCCGCATTTTTACCTCAAACATTCAATTTGGGTAAAAACACGGAGGGGGCACCATAGTCAGCATTTGTATTATTCGACCAAGAATCGTCGTCTAAAAAATTGAGTACATTTTTGCTTTCTCGTAAAATGGGAAAAACTCGTCTTTAACGCATTTTCTTCGAAAAATTCGCTAAAGAGGGGGAAAAATGTAGCACCCTAAAATTGGCACGATTAAAACCTTAGTAAAATATAAAAGATAAAAATTTGAATTTTAACCCCAAAAACCACTCCAAAATTGCCTGTTACCCATTTCCTCATTTTTTGCACCATTTTTAGGATTTGTTTTGACCGTTGGACGATATCATCGCATATTAGACGAGATCATCCCAGATTTGATGAAATCATTATCGACAGAACGTCCAGACGATTTTGTCCCAAAACTAAATTTTCATAATTAACTTCTGTTTCAACAGCCTCTCCAACTTGGGTAGAAGCGCGTCTGCGTAGTTGGAGATTTCCCTATTGGAGATCTTCTAGATTGGGATGATCCCCAACCTCCTAGCCTCCCCCTAATCCTATATAAACAAGGATTTTTCTAGTTTATCCCCCTGAATCCCCCTAATTCTGATTCCCCTGAACCCCTTAGCTGACTGATTCAGATCCTTATTCACTAGAGCATCCTCGTACTACTGTCTGTATGCTACATTTCGCATTTTCTTGTAGGAACTCTACTGTTTTTCAGTCAAATATAGCTTGGATCATCGCAAACCATCTCGGACGATTATGAACGATTTTGTCGAGGAGCGCAGACGATCGTGTATGATTGGAGGCGATCCTGACTGTAGTCTAGATTGGGGGCAATCCAAGTCCAGAGTTTGCATCTTCTTAATTTTTTTGCATTTTTCCATTATAATTTTGCATTATCTTAGGTTATTATGTTTATGCATCTTGGATTTCACCTCATCTAGTATAAATGCATGATAAAATCAAAATATATTGTGAAGTTGATGCTTGTCCTCTCTAATTACTGTTTGGATCTGTCACTCAGAAAAATTTATAATTATTTCTATCATTTCCCTTCGCTTCTATAGTTGCATCTTGGGTATTTTGTATCTATTTCTGTGATTGCAGGTTTCTGACAAATTCGTCAGATATCAGATGATCCTATCTGATCTCAGATGATTACGTATGAACTGAGGCGATCTGGACTACTACAAAACTTAGAATCCTCATTAGACATCCGAAATTAGGTATGATCTATCCTAATTTGCCTATTCTCTGTGTTTAGCAACCATTTCTATTTTTTGTATCCATTTAAATCATTATTGGCATATAGAATAGTTTAGATTCATTTTGGCCAAACCTAGGAGCTGAATGATTGAGTATAAAACGAACACATCAAACCCATTCCCAACCTAGGCGTGGAAACTGCCACTCAAAAGTTTCCTAGTGAACCCACCATCCGTCAAAAATTCACCCTTATACTCCTCCCCCGATAGGTGGGACCTTCAAAGGGCCTCTCAATCCGAGTTATTGTTCCATCCTTCTCGCATCCCCCTTTTAGGCACGGATCCTATAGCCTGAGGGTAAGGATGCGAAAAATTTGGAGCAATACAATATATAATAAAAATGCCATACTTAGCAATTGTATTCACTCATGTTGTTGCATCCACTACCTGGTTTTTCCACTTCACCAAATACCCATAATATCTTTTATCCCTTGTTCTCTTGACCATATAGAACTATCACTACCTCAATTTCATCTTGTTTCATTTATATCAACTATTTTATCTATTATTCCATCAAAAAATTATATGTGCATGGATTTGTCATAGTATAGATATAGATCTGCTACATTAAAAAATAGCAAGATATCTACCCCCTCTAGGAGTTCAATTTTGTAGGCATTGGCTAGAAATCTCTTCAAAATTTTACAAGGCCCAATCTTTGTCCAATTGATTTTGTTGTAAATGCCTTTGGGAACCTTTCCTTTTGAAAATGTGTCACAACTAATTCTTCCACCTAAACTTCTTGTGTTTTATATTTGATATCAACATGTTGCTTGTATCTTATAGCATTCTTCTACAAGTCAACTTGTACCTCGATGTAAATCAAGTATGTAGTCAACAAATTCCTCTACTATTACACTTTGTTTTTGTAAATATTTTATATTCTATAACTCATCTATTCCTACTAGACATATTTCATATACATATTAGAATGTGCTTTTGGATGTACTTTTTGGATCGAATTGTTATATGTAATTTTTGCTTGTGCCAAAATGATATTCAATACTTTTAATTTCTTACCAACTAAGAACCTCAAAAATTTTTGAAGGCTTCTATTCACCACTTTGGTTTATCCATTTGTTTTTGGTTGATAAACTGAACTAAACTCAAATTTATACCCAACTTCTTCCACAAAGTATGTCAAAAGTGATCTACAAACTTAGTATCTCTATACAACATAATATTTTTTGGTAAACCATGTAGTCTTACAACTTATTGAAAAACTAGTCAACAATATTAGTAGCATAATTTATTTTTCTACAAGGTATAACATGTGTTGTCTTTGAAATTCTTTCAACATTAAAAAATTTGAATCATTTCCCTTTTGTGTTTGAGACAGTCTAAGGACAAAGTATATACTGATATATTTCTAAGGTCTTTTTGGTATCAATAATGGTTTATACAACCCATTGTTCTAACTCTTTACTTTTGCATGTTGATAGATTTGACAACTCTAAATAAATATTTGCATATCCACACTTATTCTTGGTCAATAATAGTTGTCACGAAGTTTTTTCAAATTCTCTCTCATTTAGCTTCATTGTATGCATAATTTTTGTCCTTTAAACAATAATACTTCTTAAATAAAATAATATAGCTATAGCATTGTATCTTATATAGTAGGATTATTGCAAGATTCCCAATCTTCCTTGAAGTCTAAAATATCAACATAAATTTCTTTCATAACATCAAAACTTATGACTTCAATTGGCATTGCACTCGACAATGAGTTTCTTCTACTCAATGCATTTGCTATATTATTTGAATTACCACTCTTATGATTAAAAATGAATAAATTTGAATATATTCCACCTATTTCATGTCTTTGGTTCAATTTGCCTTGGCTACTAATTTATTGCAAAACATGGTGATCTCTTAATAACATAAATTTCTTTGGTAATAAATCATACCTCCACTTTTTGAGTGATTGCATGAGGCATAGAACTTTTAATCATAAACTAGATATTTCTTCTTGGCCTTATTCAAATTCTCAATAAAATAACAAATGGTTCTACCTTCTTGACTAAAAATGCCTTCAATGGTTGTTCCACTCATGTCACATTCTACTTGGAAAACCTTGGTAAAGTTTAGTAATGCTAGAATTGGGTGCTCTATGAATTTCTCCTTCATTATTTTAAAGCTCCCTTTTGCTGCATCTATCCATTTGAATTTATGTTTGTCTCCCTTCATCATTTCCTTGATTAGAGCATAAATTTCACTAAAATTTCTAATGAAATTCCTATAAAAACTTGTCAAACCATAAAAAATCCTAGCTTGAAATATACTTCTGAGTGATGGCCACTCCACAATAGCTTTTACCTTTTGTGGATCTATTTGCAAATAATCATTGGATATGACAAAATATAAATACACTATAATTCTTTCTTCATATTGATCAACAATTGTTCCTTATTCAAATTTTACAAAATTAACCTTAGATGGATTATGTGTTCTTATTTTGTCTTGCTAAATACTAAAATACCATCCACGTAAACCACCACAAACCTACCAAAAAAAAAAATTATGATATCATTCATAAGTTTCATAAAATTGTTAGGTGCAATTGTCAACTCAAATACCATAACTAGCCATTCATAAAAGTATTCTTTGGCCCTAAGTGTAGTCTTCCACTCATTTACTTCTATAACTTAAATATGATGATAACCACTTTTCAAATCAATCTTTGTGAAGTACTCTAATTCACTCAAAAAATCCATCAAGTCATCCATATAAGGTAATGGAAGCCTATATTTTATTTTCATATTATTTATAGCCAAGAATTCTATGCATATACACCATTATCCTCCTTTCTTGGGTGGTAGTACAATTGATACAATGCATGGGATCAAGAATTCCCTAAACACCTTACCCAATGCACTCAAACGTTTCTATTTATCTCATCATTCTCTAGGGGTGTCATCCTATAAGTTGTCTTTTTGGTAAAATTGTTCCTGGTATGAAGCCTAAATGATTGTTAATACTTCTCATAGGTGATAAACTATAAGTTAATTATTTTGAAAGTATATTAACTTATTCTTCAATAAAATCATTCACTTCATGTGGAATATTAGGTATTTTATTCAATGTCTCATTTTCCATGGGTTTAGTAATTAAAGCAAAACATGCTTTCTCCTTCTTCATCTCCTTCAAGAATTATTTTTAGGATATTTAGCAAAAAAAATTTATTATTGCACATCTCTTCTCCTTTGTCTTTCAATGTTCTTAATGCATAAATTTTATCATACTTGACAATTGAATAAGTGTTCATCCCACCATCATGTATTGTTTTCCTATCAAACTACCATGGTATTCCCAATAAAATATGATATGCATCCATCGATATTATGTGATATTGAATCACATAATTATAAGATCCAATATTTTGCCATGCATTTTTTAAATACCAAAATTTAGTCTCCATTTTGTAACCATGACACATTGTAAGAATTTGGATGCTCAACTCTCTCCAAACCAAGTTTCTCTACCATCTCTATTGATACTAAGTTGTTTGTGCTTCTACTATCAGTAATAACCTTGTGACACATACCTCCTAATTTATAAACTATTCTAAACATTCTTCTTTTCTTAGGTTCTTGCACCTCCTTTTCTAGTTTCAACAATACACTTTTCATCATAAATATTTTTTCTTGTTTTGGTTCCTTTATGTGCTTTAGTGAGGTTATTATTTTTTTCTTTTGCTTGTTTAATATGTTTATGGGATTCCTTTCCATGCCCATTGGTTTGTTGCATTTGAATGCATTCATATGCCTGATGGTCAACTTCTCCATATCAATAATAATTTTTTAAGAATCCTCTACCTCTTCCTCTACCATAACCTCATCTTCCTCTTGAGAAATATGTGTTTTCTCTATTGTTATGAGAAGTATATAATTTTCCCTCCTACCTTTGTTGCCCTCCTCCACTATAGTTTTATCCTCATCATAAAAAGGATTATCCTCTTCCTCTAGCATTGTATTATTACCTTCACAAAATAATTTCCTCTTCTGTGAGCACATATTAATATACCTCTTCAATAGTTTTGATTTAAATAATACTAATATCATATTGTATGGATAATCTTAGTCCATTGATATATTTTGCTATCTTCTCCTCATCATATTCAATATGACCTTCTATTATGGTTAATTTATAGAAATTTTTGATATATTCTTTTGCTCCTAATTCTTTTTGCTTGAGGTTTTGGTGTGTTCTAAACAATTCAATTTGATAATCCACAAGTAAAAATATGGATTTCACCTTGGATATAAAATTTTCTCATATTCAAATTATATCCTTACCCTTTCGTTGTCTTTATATTTGGAAATGATCCCACCAAATAAAAGCATGTCCCTTTATCCATATACATGCAAATTTGACCCACTTTAGATCCTCCATAAATTCATAATTGAAGAATCTCTCCATATCCATTATCCATTCAATCAATTCCTCTGAGCTTAAATTTTTATTAAAATTGGGGGTATCCATATTTGGTTTACATCTACTATTTGAGATAAGACAAATTAATTATTGCTTTGATTTTTCTTCTTTCTCTTTATCTTGAGCTTTTATGTGACTACTTTCATCCTTTTCAGTGTCACTAATTTCCTTAAGATGAATGCATCTCCTTTGGGTAGTCTCAATTGCATCTAGCCTAATGGTGATTCCTCTCCATATTTTTACTATAATCATTGGTCAAGGTCCCAGACCATGTGGTCTTCCTCTTCATAATTGTGCCAAAATCCTCCAACGTGTATTACAATCCCCTACTATGATACTAAATGAGGCAAATAGGATAAGGGAATCCAACTAACCATGACCTTCCCAAGAAGAAAGTTATCAACTCAACATATTACTTCTAATGCATGGTATTCACATGTGCAATCTCTTCGAACATTATAGAAATAGCTAGCCTAGGTGTCAAGATGTCAACACAACAAGATGAGAAGGCAAAATATTAGAATGACAAGATAAATATCGACACCTTAGGATGACAAGATAGAAATTTAACATCTTAGGATGACAATGTATTATATCTACAATTTTATGATATGGTGTTGTCTCATTCCATTATGATAGAAACATCTTGTGATGGCACTTTCTTGAGATGGCATGAGATGACAATGTGTTATTCCCTTAGGATAAAAATATCTTGTCATGGTATAATGTCTCACTCCCTTAGGATGACAATGTCTTGTAATAGCAGTTTCATGATATAGCAAGATCTTACACCATGAGCCAAGAATTTCTCATTCCCTTAGGACAACAATATCTTGTAATGGTGGTTTCATGAGATGGCAAGATCTTAAAACACAAGATGATAATGTTTGATTCCCTTAGAATGATAACATCTTGTTATGGCAGTTTCATGAGATGGTAATATCTTACTGCATGAGGCAATGATATCCTTGATGTTAACTAGTTGAAACGATAATGTCTTAAGATAATTATTTTTTCTAGGACAAAAAATCTTAAGTTGGTGATACTTTAAGATGGTAATATCTCCTAAGGGTGGTTCTGCTAGATGGTCATCGATAGACTTAAGTTGAACAATAATTTTTCTTCATTTAAAATATGATCTACAATAATAAGAAGGTGTTGGTCACGAATATGCCTAAGTATAAAAACATGCACCCTAGAATCGACCAACATTGAAAGGCCAAAGGAAATATATGTCCTTCAGGACAATATCCAGAGAGGGTTGGTTACCATACTAATCTAAAAAAAAATTATAAAGCTTAGGGAGAGAAATTAATAGAAAGAGGGGAAATATGGCTATAAGCCAAAAATAATTTGTGGATGAACTAATAGCTAAGTAACCAAGTTAAGTTCTAGCTATCATTTAACATAAATAACAACATAGGAACCAATCATAGATCGTAAATATGATTTCCAATTAACATTTCAATATTCACTTCTTCATTGAAAATTAAATTCAAATGCAGAATTCAATCTATCTGACATAAGCATGAATATAATACAAATGGTAGGTAGAAAGCAATCACATACACAACTAATCCAAGAACTAGAGTCCAAAGTCTTTCAACTAAGGCAAAAGTTTAAACTCGAATTTTTTTAGTAAAATGTTCCTCCTCTTTTTACATCAAACTTATTAGGATTTATAGAGGATTTTGCCTCCAAAATTTAATAAGCATTAAATAAAATATCAACCAATAAAATATTGATCAACAACAATGTTCTCCTCGGTAATAGTAATAAATAAATCATAAAATAACTTGGGAAGTAGTGATCCTTCTCCAGTGAAGATAACATTGGAACCTAGAAAGAATTATTGATAGAATTTTCACCTTCATGTCAGTATCTCAAAAATGAGCATCCATTGTAGTGGACGATGCCTCAGAATGAACAGGATCACACTAGCGTCAAAGATGCAGTATTTAATTTCGGTAACTCTTTAGCAATAATTCGGGAGATGTTACTTTCTTTACCCCATGAATTGAATTTGTCAATTCTCGATCTTTTCCAAAAATGATCTGCACTAAAAGCGTCCTTGGAAATTATTTCACCTAGAGGAAATGGTAAAGATGAATTTAATCACAATATTGGTGTGAAAAGGAGTTTCACTAAAAATATGGGTAAAAATGGAATTTTTTTGGGAAGTGGGGCAAAAATGGGATTTCACTCCAAACAAGGATAAAACTGCCTGAATGATATGTTTACTACGCCTAGGAGTTTTGCTAGTGAAACTGACAGAAAATGATTTTCACTGGTATCTTCATCCAGTTTCACCCAAAAAAGGTTCTCACCTAAAATTGCACTTGGAACATGTTCGAAAAATGCATTTCACTAGAAATGGAGTGAAAAGGGAATTTTGTTGACAATTTTGCTCGAAAGTGGATTTGGCCAGCAATTTCACCTGAAAAGGGAATTTCATTACAGAAGGAGGTGAAAATAAATTCCACTTCATCTTGGGGCTAAAATGAAATTTTGTTGTGCCTTAGGTGAAACTACCTAGAAGATAATTTTGCTGGCGAAAAAGATGATTTCGCTGGCGAAGAAGCCAAAAAATGATTTTACTAGCGAAATTTCATTCCATACTTAGGAAAACTTTTGGCAAAAACACCTTTACTTATTTTTGCTCGTGAAAGCATTTGAAAGAGATATTTTATACCAGTGAAAATGCCAAAATAAACCAGCAAAAATATAAAAATGTTTAAAGAGACTAGAGACAATGCATAATTTATTTTTTTATACTTAGAAGTTTTTACAAAAATTTCTAGTGTGGTAAATTTTCCAACACTTTTGGTGGCTCACGAGGTATTCAGCTTGTCTAGATGCAATCAACCCTAGGCCTTTATCCATTGGGTTCAAATATCACCTTTGCTTGCTGCATCGGATGGTTCACTTCATTCTACAGCTTCCCTCTGCTCTCTCTCTCTATCTATGTCCATCCCTCCTTCTCCTTGAGATGTGCATTGGTGGTCTCATATATTGTAATCGCCTCAACCCAAGAATTTGAATTAAGAATCAAAATATAATGGATCGAATCAATAATGAAGCACAATATCTATATCCAATCCAGGATGATGTGATTAGGTCTCTGTCTTAGCTCTAGTAAGGATGACTTTATGTTGGTGAACTTCTTCATGAATGAAAATACCTACTCTTCTATAATTGTTTCTATCCAACTATCAATATTTGAGGTATCCTTTGTGAAATCTCTCCAGAATACCTCCAACTCTTGTTTCATATAAATCTCCCCATGATCATAAGTGAAACTCAGGAATCTGACATTAGCTACGACCTTGAAATAAATGAGCAAAATACAATGCTCCTTCTCATACATTTCAAATAGCTTACAACCTTATCAATCTAGATCCAATATAGAAAAATAATTACGCAATATTATCCAAGCATTAGACCAAGATCAGTCCATTCCACTCATTGGTTTACATCAAAGGGTATAATGAGCTAACGATTGAATCTTTAGTGTCATCTCCAATTTTGGTTCTAGCTGCTTCTTGACATATTTAGCTAAAAGTACAATATCAATGTCAAGGGATTTATTTCCCTAAATTTTTTTATTAATATCAAGGTTGTATATTCCTTGAATAATCAACTATCATCAAGTTGATTCATCCAAATGGAGATCATAGTCTTCATAGGTTATTCTTCAACCTTGTGGAAAGATCCTTGTCAAGTCCTAGTTTTCATAGGTTATTCTTCAATCTTGTGCAAAGACTCTAGCCTTTTGCAACATTCACATCCTATGCAAGCAATATTATTGTATCTTTGATACCACTTATGGCTTTTGAATTCTTATACTTAATATGAAATTTACAAGAATATAATCATAGGATCAAATATAATAAAGGTACAATGTAATGAACAAGTAAAGATAATGTAATAGAGATAAATAAGACAACTAATATGTATTATCAAGGCTTAATAATATATCAAATAACATTCAATAATATAATCAGGTATTAATATATAGCTTAAAATATACATAATAATATCACTTGTAATACTAGTTGTTCAAATGCATGTAAACTTGTATTTCTCCTCTTTTTGTTACAAATATCTCATAGAGATAGCACTATGGACACTGCATATCATTATGTAGAAGATATGGCTTTCTCTCTAGTAGATTTGTATAGCTCTCTTGATCTCTCTATCTCTCTCTATGGAGTAATATATAGGATTTCGAGGATGACTCTTTGGTTATCATGATACCTCATTTCCATAGGCCAAGCCTTATGACTCTTGGCTCCTATAATTGATACTTGCATACACATGATACTATATTGTATGTACACTTGTACTTGAATATTTCTAATCTAAAGGAAACATGCACATTATTACATAATAGACACGTACACATTTACAGTCATAACACTTGCACACATAATTACATTATACTTGTACATTTCTTGCACATTATTACATTACATGAAATATAAACTCACACTGTAATCTAAGATACACCTAATCTAATAATGTACCAAGGTAGTACATTTGCATGTACCAAATAATGTAATATTCTCCAACACCTCTCTCTATTACATTATTTAATTATTGAATACTTTAGTCTTCAATACAATATTCATCTTTCATGCATTCCTATAACTTGTGGTTCCCAAATTCTCTTTTTACCTTTTTCTAAATATTATTATCTTCTTCTTATCCTTGCTTGACATTGTCTTTGGATTCATGTTTCCTATTGTTTTTGATGTGATCCATTCTTTTACTCTTGCATATTTTTCTTCTTTTTCTATAATTTTATTTTTGACATATATAATGGTATACATTCTAAGAATTCATTTAGTAAATCACCAGAATAATGAATTTGATTTCAATGATTCTTCTTTGAGACTATCATATGTATCATTTATTTCAACTTGCATATACCCTTCGAAAAACGCAAAACTAACTAATGAAATATATATCATTAAACACTATTTTGAAGTATAATGGTGTTTTGAGAATCTCACCATGTCTTGAAAAGTTTTTCATGAATATTGCTTATAAGAGTTGTGAAATTTCCTTATTTTCCTTAAGAAAAAAAATCAATTTTTTTTTTTAATTTTCAAATATTTGTTTCTTCCCATCAAGGTCATTTATTAAGTTTTGAGATTAAAACTTGAGTGCATGCAATATCTCTTCAATATCTTCATTAAATGCATTCTTAATAGTTTTATCCATGACTATACTTTGATGTAGTCTACACTATATCTCCTTAGGTTTTGAACAATGGATTTCAATTTTCTATGTTTTAATAACCTTTGATGTTGAATTCCTTATGGCTCCCTAATTAATTAGAATCTATAAAAATAATAATGCTTGTAAATTTTATATTTCTAGCTTTGATGTAGACTTCCTCATATTTGCACAATTAAATAACTTGCAAACATTCTATATACCTTGAATTTTAAATAATAATAAAGCAATAAAGTTTTCAAATATTAAAAAACTTTATAAATCTTCAAAAAATATCTACTTATCACTCCAAATATTAAAGACGTAATTAAAACAACTATGGTTTTCATTATCCTACTAAGCCTCTTATATCTTTGTTAATCCAATTAAACATTGGAATATTTCAATAATCAATATTATAATCACCTTATCTCTCTTCAACCTTAGTAATAATTAAATATTATAAAAATAAACTCAAATTCACCTCCTTAATGGTGCATTGTTTCAAACGACCTCTAGAATTGTGATTTAGTAAGAGATTCACTTAGCCTCTATTGGTTTCAAACATGTGAGAGTGAGTGGGGATTCCTTACATGAATCCTTACTTGTAATATTCCATAAAACACTTCAATCTCTATCCATTCACCTTCCTTATGTCAATGTGGTAATTCGACAAAATGCATGGTGATTTAGGTTGGTGCTTGGTAATGCTCCAATACCTTGGTGAGTGAAACATTCATCTACATTTCAATACCTTAGTGACTGAAATGTTCTAATATAATCTTGTTTGCTTTATATTTCTAAAATCAATTGCTCTTCACCTTACATGCTTGATGTTTTTCCTATTTTCTTAATGTTTGACTTATTTTGATCACTATTTGAGTTTCCTTTTGACTACACTTGGATGAAATTAGTTTTCTATTTATTTGATAAATATTTACACTTTATTTGAGATGGTGATTCACCTTGTCTCACTTTATTGAATATGGTGCAATATTTTTAGTTCAAGAATGGTAATTCAAATAATTTGTTTTAGCCTTGCACTTTTTTCCCTCATGGTTCATGTATTCCTTAGTGTATCTTGCACTTATCTATGGTTCTAGCAATACTTGTTGGTGCTTGGTAGTCTCAATGGTGCTTATCTCCTTAGTGGCACTAGTCTCCTTGATGACATTTGTCTACATGGTAGTGCTTGTCTCCTTGATGGCACTAGTCACTTAGGTGGTGCTCATATCTTTGGTGATGTTCGTCTCCTTGGTGTTACTAGTATCCTTGATGGCATTGGTCTACCTTTACTAAAATAATGTTTGGATTTGAATTAGGTTGCTCTTGGATTCTCGTTATCAATGTTATTTACTATCTATAATAAGAAATTTTTTCGTACATAGAAATTCTCTGCATTCACCTCTAAATATGGTACTTATTCACTATCTCATCTTGCTATTTCCACTACATTATTTATAATATGCTTTTCATAAAATTCTTGTCAATATCGATTTTAGCTTCTTTTCTTCTTTAATATGTTGGTGCATATGTCTAGATTTTATACTTTGGTGCAGAATATTTCAAAACTTTTACTATACCTTAATCATCTACAATAACAACTATTTAATATTGCTTTCTTCTACTACACTTTAGATGCACCTTTAATACTTATATTTCAACCTTCCTTTCTTGTTGATACCTTCATTACTACTCTACTTATAGTGTAGCTTCCTTTTTAGCCAAACCTATAAAAGCATAGATATATTATATTTCTATTTCTCCTCGCTACAAGTCTTCACAAACTTGTTGGCCTTTTATGTATACTATATCATTCAAATTTTGGCAACATATTTGCCTTCCAAATGATGTCTGGTTTATCTTTAAATCTTGTTATACTAAAAATATCTTGATATCTTGAAGTTTTCAAGTTCTCTTTTCTATAAGGACCAATATTTAATAGCCAATAAGACCTCTTTGCTCAAGTCTATTCTTTATCTATAACATTTATGGCTTCTATTTGACATATTTCCTTGGGTTTCTTATCCCTACCAATTATGGGATCTCTTACCTCAGATATCCTCTTTGTCTCTGAGTTCTATGAGACCTTTTTTCCTAGGTCTCCTATCTCTATCAGCTATTGGACCACTTTCTTCAAGTCTCCTATCTCTACTTAATATAGGACCTCTTTTCTTGGGTGTCCTATCTATGATGGCTATGGGATCTCTTTCATCTACTCTTCTTTCTCTAATGGTTATGGGATCTCTTTTAGTGGGTGTCATTTCTTTTTTTTGGGACCTCTTTTCTTATGTCTCCTTTATCTATCTACTTTCTTCTATGGGACCTCTTTTGGTGGGTCTCCTATCTCTTCAATAGGACTTCTTCTAATGGGTCTCATTCTATATTCAATGGAACCTCTTCTCATGGGTTTCTTTTTTATTACAACTCAAATCAAAACCTACATAGAAAAAACTCTTGGCTTTTATACAATATATGATGAAATTATTCTCTATATGTTGTAGGAAGCCTCTCAACTTCTAAATATCAAATTTTCACTATAGCAATAACTTAAATATTTTTTCTAGCATTACCTAAAAATCCAATATCAACATCAAGGGATTTATATCCCTAAAAATTTCTATTAATGTCAGGGTTGGATATTCCTTGAATAATTGACTATCTTCAAGTTGATTCACCCAAATAGGGATCCTAGTCTTCATAGGTTATTCTTCAACATTGTGGAAATATATTTTCCAAGTCCTATATTTCATAGATTATTATTCAACCTTGTGGAAATAATAGCATTTTACAATATTCACATCCTGTGCAAGAAATATTATTGTAGCTCTGATACCATTGATGGCTTTTGAAGCCTTATACTTAATATGAAATTTATAGGAATATAATCATAGGATCAAATATAATAAAGTTACAATATAATGAATAAGTAAATATAATGTAATAGATATAAATAAGAAAACTAATATGTATTATCAAGGCTTAATAATATACCAAATAAAATTCAATAATATGATCAGATATGAATGTAAAGCCTAAAATATACACAATAATATCACTTACAATACTAGTTGCTCAAATGCATGTAAACTTGTATTTCTCCTCTTTCTATTATAAATATCTCATGGAGATAACACTATGGACACTGTATATCACTATGTAGAAGATATGAATTTCTCTATAGCAGATTTATATAGCTCTCTTGCTCTCTCTATCTATGGAGTAATATATAGCCTTTCTCAAGTGACTATTTGGTTACCATGACTCCTCCTTTCCATAGACCAAGCCTTATGACTCTTGGATTCTATACTTGATACTTGCATACACATGATACTATCTTGTATGCACACTTGTACTTGAATCTTCCTAATATAAGGATACATGTGCACTCTTACATAATGGATACTTGTGCACATTTACACTCATAACACTTGCACACATAATTACATGACACTTGTGCATTTCTTGCACATTATTACATTACATGAAATATTAACTCACACTGTAATCTAAGACACAAACCTAATTTAGTAATGTACCAAGGCTATACATTGGTATTTACAAAATAATGTAAAATTCTCTAACACCTCCCTCTATTACATTATTTTTTTATTGAAGACTTTAGTCTTCAATACAGTCTTCATCTTTCATGTGTTCCTAAAACTTATGGTTCCCCTATTTTTATTTTACCTTTTTCTAAACTTTATTATCTTTTTCTTTTCCTTTATTGACCATGTCTTTGGATTTAAGTTTCCCATTGTTCTTTACATGATTCCTTCTCTTACCATTTATTCTTTTTTTCTTTTTATATAATTTTATTTATGATATATCTGATGGTATACCTTCTAAGCATTGATTTAGTAAATCACTAGAATAATGAATTTGATTTCAATGGTTTTTATTTGAGACTATCATGTGTATCATTTCTTTAAACTTGTATCTACCATTGGAAAAGCTCAAAACTAATTAATGAAAGACACATCATTAAACACTAATTTGAAGTAAATTTATTTTTCTCTTTTCATAATCCCACCATGTCTTGAAAATTTTTTCATGAAGGTAGCTTATAAGAGTTGTGAATTTTCCTTATTTTCCTTCATTAAGAAATGAAGTCAATTTTTTTTAAATACCAAATATTTGTTTCTCCCCACAAAAGTCATTTATTAAGTTTTGAGAGTAAAACTTAAGTACATGTAACATGTCTTTACTATATTTATTAAATGCATTCTTAATACTTTTATCCATGACTATTATTTTATGAGGTCTACATTATATTTCCTTAGGTTTTGAATAATGGATTTCAAGTTTCTATATTTTAATAACCTTTAATGTTGAATTCTTTATGAAGAACACAAGATTATACTAAGAGGGGGGTGAATAGTATAAGATCAAATTTCAATTTTCTTCCCAAACAATATTATCAATGGCAATATCAATATTAGTAATAAAATTAATGCACAAATCATCACACACAATAGAGACACCAATTTAACGTGGTTCACCTAATGTGGGCTACTCCATGGAGAAAATATTTCTACTAAATTTTCTCAACAAATATCTTGGAAATCAATTCCCTATTATAATTTTTATGGACCTCTGTCCAAAGGAGATAACAATACCCTATGCTATGATTTGTGGATCTATCTCCATGGGAGAACTCCTTCCCCTTTTCTCTAGTTTATGGAATTTGATCCAGGAGACCTCTATCTCCTCAACTAGTTTGTAGATATCTCTCCATAGAATAACTATGTCTTCCCAGCTGGTTCACGGATTACACTCCATAGGAGAACTATTTCCCCTTGCTCTATTTTGTGGATCTCTATCCATAGGATAACTCTTTCCCCTATGCTCTAGCCAATGATCTTCTAGAAGAATTTTTTCTCTACTACTCTGGCTTGTGGATATCTCTCCACAGAAGATATATATCCTCACTACCCGAGCTAATGGATTTCTATCCACTGGATATTCTTGTTCTCTTCTCTATCACCTCCAAATATTACTCTCAAATATGTCTCATATCTGCAAAAAAATCTATCCCAAGTGTGGTATAAATCTACTCTAACTTTGTCTCAGGTCTAGAACAAATCTGCACCAAACTCTATCCTCAATTATGTTCTCAAGCCTTAACACAAAGCTTTATCCAATCATAAATCAACTCTGCATAGATTTACCCCAATCCTTAACACAAAGCTTGAACAAATTAATCAATCAAATATACTCTCAAAACCTCACAAATACTTACCTCAAATATACCTTCAAGTCCTCTCAAGAAATTTCTTAATCTGCTCTCAAGTATTCACCAAGACTTGCCTTAAATCTACCAACAATTCCTCTCAATAACTTGCTCAATATGCTCTCAAGTCTTCACCAAGACATGTCTCAAATATGCCTACAAGTACTCACAAGAACTTGCTCAATTCTACTCTCAAGTATTCACCAAGACTTAACTCAAATTTACGTTCATGTCCTCTTAATAGCTTGCTCAACCTGCTCTTAAGTCTTCACAAATCTGATTTTTAATGATTACACATTCACTTTCAATATCACTCAAAACTAATTCTCAAGAATTTCACTCAATTATTCAACCAATTAAGCACAACTTTCTTACAAACCCTAACCAAGTATTTCACACTACTTTCAACAAAACACAATATTGATCTCAAACCCTAAATCATATAATTCTCAATATCTATCTAAAATGTTCTCTAAACATTCAACCATAAAGCATATATAACTCACTCAAACATTTCCAAAAATGCTTATCAAATAATCCTTTTCACTCCACCTTATGTTTCACAATATTCAATCCAACAAACACTTCACACAAAGGATGATGTACCCATACCTTGTATTTTATGGAGTTATATCTTCAAGACCTTTCTTATAATCAACCACTTTTTATGTGCGACTTCACAAGTTAGATAGCAAATTTCTATTTCAGAATGTCCACATAAGTTTCTTCAATGTTCTCTAAAAATAATACTCTAGGGATATTTCTTAGTTCTCAAGGACATTACATTAAAGATCTCAAACTTCTCTCAATAATTTCCCTCTAATAAAGCACAATATACAATCAAATAAAATATCTTTTACACCTTTTATCTCCACACTTACAAAACAGTTTTTCACTCCTTTTCCATATAAAAAACATTACAATCATAAAACCTTTCACAAAATTATCACTTTGTACTTAACAGATTTAAATAAATGATATTTAAACCCTAGAAATCATAACAAAAATATTTCACCTTATATATCCTAAGTTCTCAAACCATAAGCTAAATTAATAATATGCTAATATATACCATAGTCAGCAACTAACAATGAAGTGCATATATCATAAACCAACCATGTGCATACCTTAGACAATAAAAAATTTAATTACCTTCATCACAAATGGGAATAGACCCTTCGATCTCTTCTCACACAGCATAGTGCTTCCACCACTTGTTCTAGCCAAGCAGTTGAGACTAAGAGTTAGCCTCCCTCCCTAAATACCTACCATATTTGTAAAATTCAAACTTAAAACAATCAAACTGGTGTTAAGGGAAATGGAACCCCGTACCTCCTTTGATCCAATGACTTAGTGCAGGACCTGCTTGCCACTTGGGCTACCAAACCTTGGTGCTTGGAATCCTCTGCCACCTCCAATTTATTCCTTGTGCTTGATGACTAATTAGAAACATCCATTTTTATCCTATCTCCTTCGTTTGACTTAGTTCGCATGTACTTCTTCGAAATTTGTTCACATCATTTTTATCACAAAGCATTAGAATATTTAAACTTTGATTTTGTTTCCTCCTTTTATATGCTCCAAGGTGATATTTATAATGTCGATGGAAATATTGCCTCCAATGTAATTTTAAATTTTTGGCAGCTTAGCCAAATTCAAAATTTAATTAATTAATTAATATAATATTTTAACCTTAGGTTAAATATTGTATTATTTAATATAGTATTAACTAATACTTTTGCATGGGATTTTCACCAAATCTTTTTCATCCTTTTATTAAGCCATCCTGGTTTAATTATTATAATATATTTTTTTTAATCCCTCCTCGATTAATTATTATAATATTAAAATATTATAATATCTCCTTTTCTCTCTAGAACCATGGGTGTAATCCTTTGTCTTCAACCTTGTTAGCCAACATTTTTGGCTTATAATATAATATATTATAACCAATACTTTTATCACTTTGCTTGTACAAAAATAATCTTATATTGAACAAAACACTTGACATAAATGACAATATTATTACTCAAAATTTCCAACACTTATGGCTCCATAATTAATTAGAAACTAGAAAAATAAGAATACTTGTAAATTTTGTATTTCTAGCTTTGATGTAGACTTTCTTATCTCTGCACAATTAAATAATTTACACATTCTATATACCTTTAATTTTAAATAATAATAAAGCAATAAATTTTTTAAATATTAAATAACTTTATAAAGCTTTAAATTAAATACATACTTATCACTCCAAAGCTTAAAGATGTAACTAGAATAATTATGATTTTTATTATCCTATTAAAATTATTATACCTCTTTTAATCTAATTAAAAGTTAGAATAATTCAATAATTAATATTAGAATCACCTTATCTCTCTTCAACCTTAGCAATAATCAAATTTTCAAAAATTAAACTCAAATATACCTCCTTAATGGTGTGTTGTTTCAAACAATCTTTGGCATTACGATTTGGTAAGAGATTCACTTAGCCTCTCTTGTATTCAAACATGTGAGAGTGAGTGGGGATTCCTTACATGAATCCTTGTAATAATCTACATAACACTTTAATATCTCTCCATTCACCTTACTTATATCAATGTGGTTATTCAAAAAAATACATGGTGATTTAGGTTGGTGCTTGGTAATGTTGCAATACCTTGGTGAGTGAAATATTCATCTAGAATTCAATATCTCCGTAACTAAAATATTCTACTATGCTCATATTTGCTTGAAATTTCTAAAATAAATTGCTCTTCATCGTACATGCTTGATGTTTGTCCTTTTCCCTTAATGTTTGACTTATTTGGATCACTATTTGAGCTTCCTTTTTGCTATGCTTGGATGAAATTTATTTCCTCTTTAGCTGATAAATATTTGAACTTTATTTGATATGGTGCTTCACCTTGTCTCCCTTTGTTGCATATGGTGTAAAAATTTTAGCTCAATAATGGTAATTCAAACAATTCATTTTAGCCTTGCACTTGTTTCCCTCATGGTACTTGCATTTCTTAGTGTCACTTGTACTTATCTATGGTGCTACCAATCCTTGTTGGTTCTTGGTATTCTCAATGGAGCTTATCTCCTTAGTGGCACTAGTCTCCTTGATGACACTAGTAACTTAGATGGCACTACTTTGTAATTTGGATCGAAATCTCCATTTTGGTCTATCCAATGTTGAGTGTTGAGTTGTAGCTATCGGGTGCATGCCTAGATAGGAAGTAGAAAGATAGACAACCGCATTACTGAGTAAAATTTGATACAATTTAGTGCCCAAAATTTTTTGGCATACCTGGTGGGACAAGTTCACAAGGAACACAAAAATTTATCACAATAATTATTTTTTATATTTATCCAAAGGAATCAAGATTTGGTGAATTGTCTTGTCCTTGTTAATAAAATAATAGTAAATTCACCTGGCGACTCCCTGGTCTGTGAGCCCATAAAAGAATCATCCTTGTAGACCAGTACCCTTTCATGTATACCAGGTATTTTAAGAGAAATAATCTAGATTCTTTCTTCTTTTATGAGTTACCTTATAGAGGAACAATTGTTATAAGGAGTTTGTATAGATATTTTCAAGCAGAAGTGAATTCCACTAAAGAAAATCCTACAGTTAATCATAACCCTCCCCTAGTAGTAACCACACCTAGAAACATGGTAACTAATATAAATCAAAATCAGGTAAATGCACCACCTAATTAGCACCTACAAAAATACCCTAGCTGAAACACAACTGGTCCACTTAGATTAACCCAAATGCATACCATTCCCCAAGCCGTATCCAAATCTATACCCACTTATGATGGATCAGGGAAGATGATATATGAGCATTGTCAAGATATTTTAAATCTGACAGTAATTCATGATATAAATAATGAAGATGTGATTGTAAGTATCCTAGCCTTGTCCTTCAGAGGGAAGATATTATATTGGTTTAGGACTCTTGCAGATAGTACCATTACCTCATGGTCTTCATTAGTTGAACCCTTCATAGAATAATTCAATGAATCTGATGACCCCTTATTCCTAATTAATTAGTTTATTTCTATGCAGAAGGGTCCCCAAGAATCAGTCTTAGATTTTAACTTGAGGTTTAGCAGAACTTGGAAAAGAATCCCCCCTGAAGCCAGACCAGCTGCAATATTAGCCTATATGTACTATATTAGAGCTCTAGGATTAGGGCTAGGTTTACAAACCCAACAATCTAAACTATAATATTTCCCCTAAGTTTATAATGTTGCGGTTCATGCAGAGAATATTTTAATCAATGTAGGGAGATTACCTCCTAAGACTGATTTGCCCTACAATCAAGAGGCTAGAAGTTTCTAGGGTCAGTCAGCAACTACATAATACATGGATCCCCCTCCATTGTTAGTCATATTTCCATAAACGGCTCTCATTCCTTAGTCAAAACCCATATCCACTGCTATCCCTTTTCCTCCACTTATCGCCCAGGTTTCTCAAGAATCCTCCATTCTCCTAGATATCCAAAATACCTTGAAATCCCTTAGTAACAAGATGAATTCTATGGAAAAAAGAGAAATGGAGAGATCTCAGCAAAGAAGGTTCCCATATATAAATAAGGATCAGAGACCTGGTCCTAGCAATAGTTTAGGTATTAAAGTAAATGCAATATATGAAGAACCTAAATGTTATTCGGATACTACTCTTGTAAATGTTTGATGCTTGGTATGTAATGATCCACATGATTCATAATCTTGTGTTATGTACCAACATCACGTGCAAATGGCCATAGATAAAGCTAAGAGAAATTAAAGGGGAGAGTGAACATGCTCTAGGAGAAAAATCAGATCATGGTGGGGAAGGATTCATATGAGGATGACCCAATCATTGTCATGACAAGGTCTAGAAAGAAAACCTTGCAGGTAGATCCACAAAAAATGGGATAATTTCAAGTTCCATATCAAAAGAAAAATGACCAGCTTCCCCAAAGCAGTGATACTTTTCCTATTCCTCAGGTTAAAGGGAAATATAAGATAGAAAATATTCCTAAGAGGTTTTAAAAAGAAACTGAAGGAGACCAGATGAGATCTAAATATGAGGTACAATAAAGGCTTATATTTTATTCTATTACCAAAAGGTAAAGAATAGAAGCCACTCAATAGTATAAAAGAAAATATGGTGAGCCATAAAGAAGGCCTAAAAAACCTACCCTGGCTAAGTTTGAGTATAATATTGTTGAAGAGATGAAAAACATTCCATCAAAAGCCAGTTTATATGATACTCTTTTCATTCCTAGCCAGATAGACCTTCTTAAGGCTTCTCTCAACAAGTACCCACAGTGGAAGCAGACCACCATAATTCTTAGTATGCCCTTAAAGAAGAAATAAATATCCCCTATATATTTGAGGAATAAGCCCCCTCCTTTCTATATATCCCTAAGTATGGAAGGTTGGGTAGTCCAAAATTGTATGATAGATTCAGGAGAATCAACTACAGTTATGCCTAAAGGAGTTTGTGAAGATATGGGCCTAGAGTATATACGATCTTGTCCTGAAGTATTAAAATTGTATGGAACACCTTTTAAGAAAGTGGGAGTAATAAAATATGTTTCAATGAGGTTGCATAGAGCCCCTGAGGTGACAATAGTGCAATAAATAGTAGTGGTTGACCTTGAATCCTACTTTGGTTTATGCCTTTCAAGAGAATTTACTGTAAAACTGGGAGGATGTATGTATATGGATTATTCTAGTATGGTAATCTCTTTCAAAGGAAATATAATCAGGATAACACCAAAAAATCCAGCCTCTTACCACATTGAAATAATTGAGGATATGTGCAATCTTACGCCCTTATAAGGATTTGAGCTTATTAAATTTTTTGAGGATTTGGATATTGAGGATGAGTTACCCTTCAGAGAGGATTACAATTAGTTTGGAACGGGTATGGGGACATATAGTATCTCAGCTAAATCAGAGAAGAAAATCCCTACTCTATCCAATCAGTCTCTGAGAGAAAAGGAAACATGGATCATGCATTTCGTTGGTGCTAAATGCATAAATGTTGTAGGAGCTGGTGTGGTACTAAAGTCCTAATCAGAGGGGACAAATATTTTTTCCTATAGAATAACATGGTCATGTACAAATAATGCTACAGAATATGAGGCTTTATGCCTTGAAATGATGCAGGTAGAAAGCATGGCCATTAAAGTGTTGAATATATATGGTGATTCTGAGTTTATTATCCATTAGGTAAGGAAAAGGTGCAACAGCAAGCACCATTACCTAAAATCTTACAAAAACAGGGTATGGAATCTTATGGAATCCTTTGATGCCCTAAATCTAATTTTTTTTCCCACAAAGAAGAATACTCTAGAATATTCCTTAGCAATTAAGGGAGCTAAATTCAACTCTTATGTAGACTTTAGAATCAATAAAACCAAGGGAATCAAATTGATTTTTAGACCTGTAGTGCTAGATAAGTAGATTTTTTGGTAGGTTTTTGAAAGTGATGAGCAGATAATTGACTTTCTAGTAAGAGAGGCATATCTCTCCACTGTCCAAGAAGAGAATCTAGAAGATATTGATCAGAATGATGTTATTCAATAAATCAACAATCACATTCCTATAGGGTTGAACAAATAAAGAGCTTATTTGACAATGAGGACGAAAAAAAGACAAGAGCCATGAAAGTCAATAAAAAATTTACAAAGAAGTTGAAGTTGGTACTGAAAAGAGGCTCAATGTTGGAGTTCGATGTTGACCAAAGGAAGTAGAAAATATCAAATCCCTATACCTAAAATATAAAGATATTATGGCTTGGTCATATGAAGACCTCAAGGTATATGACAAAAAAGTTATCCAACATACGATTGAGCTAGAACCCGATGAAAAGCATTTTAGGCAAAAGCAAAGGCCAATAAATCCAAGAATCGAGGCCATTATGAGAGAAGATATCTTAAATTTATTAAAGTCTAATATCATATATTCAATAAAACATTCAACCTGGGTAGCCAACTTGGTACCTATGAGAAAAAAAATGGTGATATTCGTTTGTGTGTATATTTCAAAAATCTTAACCAAGTGTCTCTTAAGGATCACAATCCCCTCCCACAAAATTATCAAATCTTATAGATAGTGGCAAAGGAATAAAGGTTCTTATTAATAGATGGCTTCTCTGGATATAATCATATTTGGGTGAAATATGAAGGTAAGTATAAAATAATATTCACCATAAAATGGGGCACATTGGCTACTAGAGAATGCCTTTTGGGTTGTCCAATGTGGGAGCCACATTTTAGAGATCCATAGATTATGCCTTGGTGCACTGATTAACAAATTCATTCTAATTTATTTGGATGACATGACTATGTTTTCCTATGATAAGCATGACCACCTATCACACCTTGAGCAAGTTTTCCAAAAATGCAAAGAATTTGGTAAATCACTCAATCCTAAGAAATCATTCTTTGCAGTTCATGAAGGAAATATGCTAGGTCATGTGGTCTCAAAATAAGGTATGGCCATATATCTAGATATAATTTAGTCCATTATTTCTCTCCCATTACCTAAAAACAAGAAGGTCTTATAGTCCTTTTTGGGTCAAATAAAATTTGTTAGGAAATTTATTCCTGACTTTGCACAGAAAGTAAGGCCTATATCTGATTTACTCAAGAAGAATATTGAGTTTAAGTGGACTGAGGTTAGGAATAAAGATTTTGAGATTATCAATTAGTCCATTACAATAGCCCTAGTATTGGTAAATCTAAATTTTAGTAAAAAAATTATCCTTTATGCTTATGGAACTGAAGAGATTTATGCCTTAGTGCTCACTCAAAATGATGATCAATATGAGGAACATCCTATATTCTTTTAGAGCTAGACACTCCATGACTACCAGGTGAAATATAACTATTGAAAGACAAGTATTTGTAGTGATGAAGTCACTAAATTAGTTTAGGTAGTACTTGGTATAGAATAAGACCCTGGTATATGTTGTTCATCTAGATGTAATGAGTTTTATCCTACAGGGAGAACTAGGAGATAAAAGGGTTGGTTGGATCACCAAAATCCAAGGAATATGATGTAGAGATACATCCCACCAATTTGGTGATAGATAGGTCCTTGTGCCAAGGTCTAACAAAGGCAATAACATTAGCATAAGCAATAGCTTTCCATACAACAGATGAATATCAGGTTGAAGGAGTACAAATAGTAGACTCTGATTGGGTTGATCAAATGATCAAATACTTTCAAACTGGAGCATGCATTCCTAATATAAATGCATACCAAGGGAGAATATATAGGTTGCAAGCCTTTAAATATATATTGCTTCCAGAAGGCCTATACAAAAGGAATTTGGATGGAGTCCTTTTGAAATGATTAAAAGAGGATCAACAACAGAGGGTTATTAAAGAGTTCCATGGAGGACCAAATGGAGGACATAGCTCATATAGGGTTATAGCCTTGAAAATCATAATATCTAGATATTACTAGCCTATTGTATTTGTTGACACTTTCAAAATTACCAAATCCTATGACAAATATCAGTGATATGTTGGAAGGACAATGAATGCTTCATTCCCCATCAGGCCAATACAAGTTGAAGAACCTTTTAAATAATGAGGGCTAGACTTCATAGGGGTCATCAACCCTCATTCCTCAGTAGAGCACAAATATATTTTTACTACCACATATTACCTTACCAGATGGGTAGAGGCTATTCCTACAAAGAAATCAAATCAGGAAGTTATGATTAATTTTATGAAGAACTTAATTTCAAGGTTTGGAGTTCCAGAAGCCTTGGTGAATGACAATAGCCCAGCTTTCATAGAAGCCATGTATATCGATTTTTCCAGCAAGTATGGCATCACTCTTAAGAACACTTCAAATTATTACCCTCAAGGCAATGGACTTGTTGAATCTACTAACAATAACCTATTAGGGATTCTGAGGAGATCACTTGAAGGGAACAAAAGAAGTTGGTACCTATTGCTGGACCAAGCTCTGTGGGCTGATAGGATTACTATAAATAAATCCATTAAAACTTCCCCTTATGCTCTGGTATATGGTAAAGAGGCAATATTACCCATCCATTTAAAAATTCTAGAACTTAAGCTTGTAAATATAGAGGAGTCAAAAGAAAATTTAGTTAAACCAGGTTGACCCACTTACTACAACTAGAAGATAATAGAGCTCATGCATATGATAATTTTCAACAATATTTCTTAGATATCAAGGCATGGTTTGATAAGAAGACCAGATTAAAAAAATTCTAAGGTGGAGATTCAGTTCTCAGGTGGAATTTCAATAGAGCAAAACCAAGAAAATATAAAAAGTTTAATTCTTTTTGGGATGTAACTTTCAAGATAGTGGAGGCCAAGGAGTCCAATGTGTTCCAGCTTGAAGATCTAGAGGGGAACATACAACCAATTCCAGTAAATAGTTTTCATCTCAAAATTTACTATGTTTGAAATATAAGCTTATTGTAACATATGTATATACATTATATTATATTCCTCTTTCTTTCTGCACTTTGTATTCAATTTTTATTTAACATTTTGAAAATAGAAAATTATCCACAAAAATAGCTAAGTGTTGAAAATTATCCACACACAAAAACACATAAAGTGTAGCGGAACAATGAGTATTTATAATCCGCATCGGAATACACAAATATCTCAGTAGAATAGAACCAATGTTATTATGTGTGCATGAAATAATTTAAGTATCAGTGGAATAAAATACATGTTCAATCTACCAGTTTCAAGACTAAGGTGGAGTGAATCGGTGATTTTGTAATTGTGCCACATTGAGAGAAAGGAAAAGCCCACATTCAATTCTAAATTTCCCATGCTTGAAACAAAGAGTAAATAGAGTGACATTGTGATGTGGAAGCCAAGTTTGAATTTTTTGCCAATGAGATATCATAACACCACCTTCGAGCCATGAAAAGGAATGAGTGGAAGTTGAAAAGCAAGTTAGTGGGTATATTGCATAGTAACCGCATTAATGGTGGAAGACATGCATGCACCAAGAAATAAAGGCACTGAAGCACAAGCTACATTCATTTGAAGACATATCACGTTCACAAAGGATAAAAGAGTGAAATAATACTCAGAGAAGCTCATTGTGAATACCAAAAATAACATAGTTTTATTACTAGAAAAATGGCTTTCGAAGATACCCAGAATGCTAAAACCACAGATAGGAGGGTAGTGGCTCTATACATCAATAAAGCAGAACGTATGGTAGATATCGAGCTAGTCCTCACAGAAATAACAAGGATCAGGAAGAATATGATTGATAGATTCAATAAAAGAGCAGCTTTGTCAGTGGAAGGTAGATGTGTTGTGCTCTCTTTCTTACCTTTTTACATTTGTGATTTCGTTCACCCTTGTCCATAGTTAATGGCTGCTATAGTTAAATTTTATGATCCCATGGCCAAAGCAATAAAAACCGCTAAGTTAAAAACCCTATTTTGGATCACCGCCACCTTCTTTCATAATACTTTTACCTTAATATTAGAACCATCAGTAAGACCAAAAGAATTTAAGGTGACTACCTAGGTCGGGTATTACTCTCTAGAGAAATGATCTAATGATGGTGAGTCATTTAATAGATGGGTTTATAAACATCTCAATGCAAATCCCAAGAAGAAATTACCTGAAGTCCCAATCCCTATTGAACAATTTGTAAATCATGTACTATTTTCAATGTTGGCTTGCATGGAGGGTTTGGAATCTGACAAAATGATTCATGGTTGGTAAATTACCGCAGCCTATTGTATTTCAAATGAAAGAATATATGAGTAAGGTGCATAGGAAAAGGGGACTAGGGTTATATTTTTTGATTGGTTAGCCTTCCTTTCTCAAAGGATACATGAAAATTTGGTTAGAATGAAAAGGAGCTCGGATACACCTAGTTTCAAGTATTTCTCAAGCCTGGTATGGATGTTTTATGTGACGGTTAAGGATAAGATGCCTTGGATTTCTGTTAGGAATAAAACCAGTGATAGGGAGGCCATGCTAGTTTATTACTGGACAAGTCATTTTAGGAGTAGTGAGTCTTTTTATAGATTCAATATGGAATTCCTAGGATCTGCTTTGAAAATAATGTATGGAGAGTGCCCTAGACTTCCACATCTAGCTAAGAAAATTCTAAGAACAAAGGGTGTTGAGGAAGGAGACTGGTATCTTTTGACTAAGGGTACGGTAATCAGATTATATGGATTCATGTGTAAGCCTTTTCTCCTACCCCATTTTTCATAGATAGGATCTTTGCCTTGGAATACTTGAGGCATGAAGAATATATTGATTTGAATTATGGTTCTTGAAGGAAGAGAAAATATTTTCTAACCTACCGCACTGTGGATGATATTACTATTACAAATAAGGGGTAGAGTGAGCAAATTGACCAATACCTAGATAGGTTAGGTCTATTTTATATTCCCCAAATATGGAGTTACAATCTTGATGATATTTTCACCAAAAGGAATGTAGCCCTAAATGGAGACAAAGCCTACAAATTTGAAAAGAGGCCTAGGGATCATTTTGAACAAGGCAAAAATAATGATGAGATCACTCTTTTGGAGTGGAATGTTTCAAAAATGGATCAACTACCTCCATGGCTAGATTTTTATGAGCATATTGTGGATTTTTATCCAGATAAGAAGAAGATCCATCAGCTGACAGAGACCACTATTTTTGATATTGAGGAGAAAATTAAAAATAAAAGGGATCATCAACCTGATGAGGACACTGTTGAATAAGTAGAAAGAGGAGAATAATGGAATGCAGCAAAGATATCAAATTGGTGGAGAATGAGAATTAAAATTGGAAAACCTAAGTCCAGGTTTGGCATGAATATTGATAATGAGTTTTCTAAAAAGTATGATGAAAATATCAAAACCTGGAAGCCTAAGGACATCAAAAACATAGTGTTAATAGTTGAAAAGTCCCATGTTGGTTCTGAATCTCTCTCTCCACCCATAGACCAATAATCTCAAGTAGAAGAACATGAAACTCCTTTGACAGTAGCTAAGGTCTTGAAGATAATTCATCCCACCACTGAACAAGTGGAAAAATTTCCTATGGGAGCATAACTTTTGAGTAAAATGTAATATTCAAGTGAAAAAGTTATCAGTACTCTAGTCATAGAGACAATGACTAGGCCTAAATGCTTAGCTCTGGGAGGATAGCCTCTAGATACAAATATTGACTAGAAAAGGAAGGATGAAATATTTATATTTACACCCCTCACTTTGACCACCGTAGCATTAGTAGAATTGCATCCCATTTTTGAGCAAGTTTTTCTTGAATAAATATCACAATAAGAAGTGTTTGAGGAAGATACAAAGAGTGATTTTGCCACATTTTAGTTTATTTACATAAGAGCTAAAAGAGCTCCAAAAATGGAAGAGAAAGAAGTTTCTAAGAAACAAAGGATGGATAAAGGAGAGGTTGTTAAAGAGGTAGTTGTTTTAGCAACACAAGAATTGATACACCATTATGTAGAGACAAAACAAGAACACCCTACATATGTAGGCGAAGGCATGGTCTCTAATCCCTCTTATTCTATTCATCCTCCTAAATCCCCAAGGAAGTATCCCTCCCATTCTAATCAATAAAATGTTACAGAGATGCCTTCCCCTTCTCATAGTCCACCCCATGTTTCATTGATCACCACTATCATACAAGTCATCCCTTCTTCCCCAAAGTCATCCCAGATCCCACTTTCATCATCTGAGTTTCCCATTTCGTTATCTCCTATCATTTTATCTTCACCATTGAAATCACCACCCCCATAAAAGGAGCAATTTTTCCAAGCAACCCACTCGTTCAAATGTTAGTCTTGCTTCAGTTTCTATGATTTTACCAGTAGCAACCATAGTAGTAGTTGCAGAGTCCACTATTGTTACAAAAAATCTTGTAACTACTTCTACACCATCATTGTCAATGATTGAGTCTTCCCTTGTATTTCTAGTGTCTTCATATCCCATGGCTTCCAGTTATTCAAGTCATGTAACTTTTCCAAAGGATCAGGATACCACATAAAAAATAAATTATTTTTAGGTAGAGAATCTATCTAAGCCTTCCAATAGGATGGTTGTAATAAGAAGGAGCATGTATGTTGATCTGGTCTCAAGGCAAAGGATATTTAGGTCCGTGGTCCCCCTTGTAAGCAAGATTGATATAGAGATGTCTATCCAATATTATCAAGTTGAAGAAGTAATAAAGGATATTGAGAAGCTTCCTAAAGAAGATGAGCTGGTAATGGCTAGATCCCACTTACGACCTTCTATGTGAAGAATGATATAGTCAAAGTGAAGGTGGGTAAACTGGAGAAATATATTGAAAAGCTTCAAAATATTGTGAGAAATCAAAATAAGGTCAAAAAATCTCTGGAAAAAGAGGCCAAGGGCTAGCAGGAAAAGTTCCAAAAAGCCAATAAGCTCTAAGATCAAATAGGAGAGCAAAAGAAGTTGAACTAAGAACAAGCAAAAGAAATTCAAAGTTTGAAAAAAGAGCTTCAAATTGAGAAATCTAAGTCTTCTATATTTTCTAAGGTTGGACTAAAGAAGATTAGAAAATAATTACTCTTCGAGGTCCAAGATAATTGTTTAGGGCTTCGGCTTTTGATTGATTATTTAGATGATGCCAGCCTCTTACTCCCCAATGTTGAAAAATGTTTAGAACAAAATACTAGAGAGCTACAACCTATGGTGATTCCAGTAGAACAAATTTACAAGCTGGTTGATAGTAGACTCAATGATTCTGCTAAGCCAATTCTCAATAAATAATGGAATCTTGCCAGATTTGCTGCTAGAACTGTGGTCAAAAAGCAAAAGGTAATTCAAAAATCCTAGCTATTGTTTGATAGAATTGGAGTGATTAAGGATGTAGTGGGTATAAACAAAGAACTAATTCAAGTTGGTTTCAAATGTTTTTGGATAGAGGATTACATCTTGATATCTATGGAAGAGATCCAAAAGAGAATTGATCAAAATCTATAGGATGAATCTAGAATTGACTCTCTGCAAGAGCCACTCAACCAAGAGCAAGCTACTCAATTGATCATTTATTTTACCAGGTTGACACATATCATGGAGGATATAGTAAATATATGGAATGCTACTAACTTTGAAGATATTGGAAAATTACAGTATATTTATAAATAGCTGAAAGAGACATCAAACTCCTCTAAAGAATATTGGAATCAAGCTTTACAAAATTTGAAGTAGATGGTTCAATTTTTTGGTGATAATTTTGGAGGAAGAAATCAAAAACAATCTTCTCCAAAAGAATAAAATAAAGAAGAAAATGAATAAGAAGAAGAAGAAAATTAAGAAGAGGCCCATCAAGAAGAAGAGCAGGATGGAAACACCATAGGCCCAGAAGGGGCACACACTTAAGTTGTTTGTTTTGTACATATACACAAGTTTTGTACTTTTATTTTTTTGCCCTGACATGGTCAAAAATAAACAATATAGGCATGAAGACTAGAGAGGCATAGAGAGCAAAAAAATTTGTGTGAAGGTATTTTTTGTAAAGAAGCCTTATAAGAGGAGTAGAGTTATGTCTTGCCAGAACAGAGAAGCAATTTTGTTGAAGATGCATAGATATTGATGTTTCCTGCATAGTATCAATATGAATGTTTATCCTAAAAATATTTCCATAGAGTATTATGAGGGTAATTTTCTTATTGAAATTATCCTTAGAGATAGATTTTGAAAACAGTTGCAGCAGGCCTATATTTTTGGAAGTCTCCATATGAACGAATAAGTTCTAATGTTTTTGGAATAGTCTCCATATGAACCTTTACTCTCTAAACAAACCATTATATTTTTTAGAGGGTAGTGTTTATATGGAAATTATTCTTTAAAGCATATTTTTTAATATGAGCATATTGGATAAGACTCTGAGTTCTACGACTTTGCAAGCGAATCCATTCGGGAGGTGCCAGAATGTAGGTCAAAAAAGGCCACATACTTAGGAACATTTTGAAATTTTTTACCTAATGCATGGATTTCCCATTCCGCACAAATTTTAGTGTATATTGGATTGGATCTGCAATGAAGGTTCTCAATCCACCCAACAATTAGTGTATTTTTGCACTAGGAGCAATTTTGCATAGTTTCTAATGTTTTTGGCTCTTGACTAGTGACATACCTGAATCCAAAAACATTTTTGGGGAAATATGACATCAGCATAAAAAGGGTGTAGTTGGTGACTGCTTTGTATTTTTAATATCTTCTTAGCAGCTAAGTATTAGAGAGCCTGATTTCGAGGAGTGCATAGAAAGTGTTTTGCCTGAAATGGTGACAGGAGGCGAAAAGAAAAACAAAGGCATGCGGATTCGTGACAAGGGTTATTTTGACTAACTTTCATCTGGATTGGTGACAAGCAGTGTTATATGCTAATTTTAGTGCGGAATTAAATAATAGTTACCTTTACACTACGGTGGGTCAAAAATGGTATTTTGAGTTAATACACTTACTTAGGTCCGGAATAGAATCCGTAAAAGTTTTGAAGAAGATATGACATCATCAAACTTTTTGTGCAGATTTGTGAATGCTTCATCGCCAACAAGAGAAAACAAAGGATAAGGAGTGGATTTCATCCCGCTTCACTTTTAGTGAGTTTTGTGTCGGATTGGCGTTCTGTAGGTTCTAAGGCATAAAAGGTAATGTCATTAATTTTAAAATAAGAATGGTGTTTTGGTTCTTCACCACCATTATTCCAATTATATTCCTTATCAAATCATAGCCGTGCGATGGGGGAAGATTTACAATCAATATTTTATCAATAATTTTGAAGTATATTAAGGTGATTTATCACCAGATTCAAAACACAATCAATTGGAGAAGGAAGCCAAAGTGTCGAGGATTTAAAGAAAAAAATAACAAAACACGGTTGCAGATCGATGGTGACGAGAGGCTTCTAGGAAATATTAACAATGCAGATGCAGTATCCAATGGTAAGAACTTCAGTTGACGTCGAACAACCAGCAAGTTGTAGAGGCTCTGAGTTGCCATGGTGGTCCACTTGTAGTGGATTTCGTGGAGGATGAACTAGTAAGAAAATGTCACCTAGAACTCTCTGCTGAGATGTAAATGATAAATCTTTGTAATTTTTCTTAGTATTTTTAATTATGCAAACTATAAATAGAGTTTGAAGCCTCATTTTTAAGGCAAGACTCTAGTGTGTTTGCCTACACTACTATAAATATTTCCAAGAGCTAATTAAAGGAGCATTGCATTGATTTTCACCTTAAATTATGTGTCTTCATGATTCGATATCAGAGGTTCAAATTTCTAAAATGTATTTCTATAAATACTTGAATGGTTAGTTTGTGCTAGATTAATGGATTAAAAAATTCTAGGGTAATTTAAATATGCTTATGGATTAAATATTTGTTTTTAGGGAGTGCATTTCTGTAAAATCTAGATATTTATTAATTCTGCTATATGGATTATCATTGTTTGGATATTGAAATTATTGTCTGCAAACTTTCTTTGTTGTTCTTTAATGAATGAAAGTGCATTTAAGTTGGGATAATGTTGATCTAAGTAATGTATATCTGAGTTGTTTTATGGGAGTTTTTTATGTGATGACAATGTTGTTAGACTCTCCGTCCACTGTTGTTTACTTTCTCTAACCCTAATATCTTATTAACCCTAATCTCTAAAAACCTGAGTGAGCATAATTGTGTCAACACCCTATTTAAGTTGATAAGGAACCAGTCTGCTTTGGAGGTTGGATACAAAATTCTATTTTGGTCCATCCAATGTTGAGTATTGATCTATAGCTATCAGGTGCATGCCTAGACAGAAAGTAGGAAGATAGACAGTTGCAGTGTTGAGTAAAACTTCATGCAATTCAGTGCCCAACATAACCCACTTTGAAATCAAGAAAACTAAGGTTAGCAAAATATAAAACATACAATAGCCTCCAAGAAATATGGTGTTAAATAACTTCAAGTGAACTTAAATACTTCATTTTCTTTAGCTTAGTGTGTTGAATTCATTCTCTATTTTTGAATCCATAAAAATTTCCTCATCTATTTTACAATCTGGCTATAAAAAATATTACTCATAAAATTTATCTATGCATTGCTCCACTACCAATCAAGCATCTATAGATCCGATGGATATGACCTTGATCTCTTGTAGACCTTTCTCTATTTCCAGCCAGGCATCTATAGCCCCAGTAGAGATTATCTGAACCACCCATGCACTAGATTTATTTGCATTCATTTTTATATAAGCATTTAGTTGCTTTGCAAATATCATATGCACCCCTTGGGTTAGATATCATCTAAGGCTTAAGATGGAGTCTATAAAAAATTTCACCTAATCAACAAACCAAAATGATTTCATCCTTTAGGAGTCAAAAATATCTTTTAAATGTGATTTTATATGTGAAACTTTAGCAAAATTTTGTATTACTTCAACATCCACTATTTTAATCCACAATTCTAGAATAACTACTAAATAATCTAATTTCACTAACTTCAAACTAATTATTCATCCTCCATGAATAAGAAACACCTCCAAAAAATTGACCAAAAATTTATCACAACTACACAACCATACCACAATCTGGAAAACCAAAACTAAAACATGTTGTGAAAGTGAAGAAGCAAAATGTGAACACAAACCAAAACACAAAATTTGGCATGAACCTATATTATTGCAAGACCAACAATGGAAACCAACAAAATTTCAAAATGAAAAACAAAAAAATAAATAAACAAGGGGTGAATGTATCCAAATAGTACATACACTCACATAACTACGTTCAAGAGAAAACCAAAATAAAACAACAAAGCTACATACACGTAAAACTTGTAAAATCAACAAAACTACGTACAAAAGATGAATATATACAAGTGATGAATATTATTTATGTGTAGACACCTAATTCATGTCATGCTTAGGGGAGCTACTCACATAGACATACTCATAAGATCATAAGACATAATATTTGACTTTCCAAGCATCAATAGTGGTTCTCACCACTCATTTGGAGCCTTTTCAAGCCATCCAAGCCTAGATGCTCAAGGCAAGAGCAGCTAGATCCTAGCTACTCAAGCCTAGAGCAGCCAGACCTTAGCCATTGTAGATGACAATGGTGAAATATTAGCCACTGCATATGACAACAGCTAAGCCATAAGAACTATTTTGCTGACAAACAGATCTAATTTGAAGAACACAAGCTTATACTGAGAGGGGGGGGTGAATAGTATAAGACCTCTTTTTACTTTTTCCTTTATACTTCAAAATAGTAAAGCAATATACCCAAAGCAATATCAAAACAATGCACAATATCATCCACAAAGTGACACCAATTTTAACGTGGTTCACCTAGAATGCCTGGGCTACATCCACAAAACTTTTCTCTAAAAGTTATTTCAAAGTTCTTTGGGAAACCTTCCCAATTACAATGTTTATGAGCCTCGGCCCAAAGGAGACACCTTCCCCCAATATGAATTTATGAGCCTCTGCTCAAAGGAGATACCTTCCCCTCTGCTCTGGAAATGATCCCTTAGAAGATCAACTGCCTCTACCTCTTGCCAGCATGTGGAACTCCTTTCCACCGAAGACCTCCTGTCCTCAATGCTTAGCCTAAGAGACCTTTGCCTTCTATGATCACGTCCATAGCAGCTCAGCAACCAAATCTGTCCTTAGGTTCTTCTCAAAGAACCAATGCACCTTTGTCCTCAAGTTCTCTGATAGAACTATCAAAAACTCAGCTCACAAGTCCTTTGCTAGGACCTGTCCAAATATTCTCACAAGTCCCCATCGAAACCTGTCCAAAACCTGCTCACAAGTCCCCATCGAAACCTGTCCAAAATCTCAGCAAGCTCACCAAGAAAAACTTGCTTAGCATGAACCCACAAATATAATTGTTAGAGACCCAATGTGATTCATAAACCTCATAGAAGCATAAAGAGAATTGTTAGAGACTCAATATGTTCTATACTTAACTCCCAATCTCAATCTCAATCTCAAATCTCATAGAAACATAAAGAGAATTGTTAGAGACCCAATATGTTCTATACTTAACTCCCAATCTCAATCTCAAATCTCAAAAGAATAAGATAGATGTAGTATGCTTTTCTCAAGAATATGAAACACAACCCAACAATTGCCAACCATGCAATATCTCATATAGCAATGATACTCATATTCTTTTTTCCAACAATTAGGATTTCAACAACAATGCTCATCAAACAAGGTTAAGTCAACCAACACCATTCAAATCAACATCAACCTTGAAGCATTTAACCAATCATCACAAGAAAAGGAAACAAGTAGAAATCCTTTTCCCTCCAAGGATATTTGAACAAAACAACCACCAACACAATATCACCAAATGCAAAGAATAACTTGTTCAAATCAACTCAATGGAGTAAGCCCAATATCATGTATCAAGTAAAGCACTAACTTGATCAAAAACAACCTCTATGGAAGCAACTCAACCATCAATATCAAAACATCCAACTAAGGGTTTCATCATCTCAATGCAAGTAGCAAGACTTACTAACATAAAAACTAGTGCAAAAATGCTTCCTCTTCCTCAACCAGAATTATGCATTCACCCAAAAAATCATCAATTACTTTAATTCATAAACAATATTCAATATCCAAAAAATAAGATTTACACCAAAAATGCCTAGTAGACAACCTTTTCACTCCAAACTCAATTTCAGAAAATATACCATCAACAACATACATGAAAGAAGTTGCCCATACCTTTACTTTGATGAAGAAGGAGAACTCAAGATCTATCACAACACTAACTCTCAATTTGCCACCAATTAGAGTTAGCAAATATACAATAATACACAATAATAAAGATCCAAAATAACACCTTATTTCTCCAACTTAGTAAAAACCACCAGAAGTATAATATACATACAAAGTAAAACCTCTTTACACCTTATTACTCCACATAAACATTAAACATCAATAACACAATGTCAAAGCAAATATGATACCTTAAACTTATACCTCCCACGCATTCACAACCACTATCCTTTGCACACCGTGACCAAAAGAAAATTCCCAACGAAGAGAATTGAACTCGGCACCTCTTCCTTCTAGTGCCTTCGCTAAAAATGCCACCACCGTTGGGTCACAAGTGCCCAATGAAGAAATACAGAGCTGCCTTGTATTTTATCTTCCTTTGATGCCTAGAATCTGCAAAACGTAAACGTCTTCCACAAGCCGCATGCAACTGGTGAGCGCTGTCCAAAATGTAAGTCACTGAATGCTTGCATTAATCATCTCACAGCACAGTCTGGAAAAATGTAGTTCAGGTGCAATTGCCAATCCACTAACGTTAAGCATAAAGGTAAGGATGTAGCCCAAGCTCAAATCCAAATATGCCAAGAACAATTTCCAAGACATAGAACAAGCACGATTTCAAAAACATCAATCAGATATTCGAAGACACAAAGCGTTGTTTGAAAGATATAGAGCAAACGCAAAATTGTAAATGCCAAGCAAAATTCGAAAGATACAGAGCAAACGCAAATCGTAGAAGTCAATTAATTGATGGGTCTCACTTTAGAAAATCACCCCCACTTATATAGCCATTTCTCCTTAACTGTTTGACATCGGCGCTCCTCCAACGATGGCAACATATCGGTGAAAGAATTCTTTTTTTCTTCCGTCGCTTAAGGGTTGAAAGACCCTTTAATAATAATTAAAATAATAATTATTATTATTTTGTTAATAATAAATTAAATTTGGACCTTTGACAAAGGTTTGAGTTAATTTAATTATTAATAATAAACATGGACCTTTGCATTAAGTTAATCTTGGTTTTAATAAAAATCCTTAATGAGTCCAAATGGTTTTAAGAAAAACCTTTAACCTTGTCACCATGGTTTTAATAAAAACCCTTTAACATAATGAAGCTTCTCAAGATATTCTTGACATCACACTCTTTTGATATCAACACAAAAATTCCTTTTGACATCAATGACAACTTATACATTTGAGCAAAGGCAATGTACCCAAAGTACCCAAAATTGCCAACAATCTCCCCCTTTGTCATTGATGGCAAAACTTTACTGAAAACACTTCTCAAGAGCCAAAATTGAAACCAACTAAAACCAACTGTGCTAACAACTGACCAACTGTGCCCAAAACTGAGAATCTTCCTTTGAAGTTTTGCTCCCCCTGACTTGAATCTTTCCTCTTCACTTTGAAGCTCTCCCCCTTACTCATATCTCTCCTCCTTTGTCATCAATGGCAAAGGGCCACATTTGGGGCTCGAGACTAAGAATTAGCCCCTTAGCTTAGTCCCTCCCCCACCTCCTGATGAGGTGATTAATTCTAGGGTGGGAGTAAAACTCCCATTAGGCATTGATCATCATCAACATCTATAACTTCCTTGTCGGGCCTTCTCTTGAACTCTTTGTCCATATTCCTATTCCTGTCACTGTTCTTGTTCTTGTTCTCATCCCTATTCTTATCCATGCCTTGATCCTTGGACCTGATCATGCCACTGTTCATGTTCCTGTATTCTAGAATTTTAGCTATACACTGTCTGACTGTGTGACCTTCATTGTTGCACTTATAAGAAGTAACAATGTTATTTATTTTAGGCATACATGTTCTTTGAAACCACCAGTTCTGACCAAACCTGTTCTGACCAAACCTATTCTGATCAAACCTGTTCTGGCCAAACCTGTTCTAACCAAACTTGTTCTGACCAAACTTATTTTGACAAAACCTGTTCTAACCAAATCTATTCTGATCAAACCTGTTCCTGATATTTGCCTTGCAATAAACTGCCTTGTGCCCAAACTGTTGAAAAGAGTAGCAATACCCTTGAAAGTAACTAGCACTTCTAAAACTGTCATTTACCTTTTTTACTTGAGCCATGCAATGTGAAGCTATGTGACCATACCTGTGACATGCAAAACATCTGCCTTGAAAATTTCCTTTATTTGACCTCTTAGGCTCTGAAAACTTCTTCTTCTCATTCTGAATTCTATTTTCTATTTTTGTGCATCTATAATTCAAGGACTCATGATCTGAAATACTTTCCCCATCATAACTCTCTTCCTTTTGGAGTCTCTTACTAGACTCTCCAACTTGTTCCTTGTGAGGCTTAACAAAACCAAGGCCTGTTTTATATGTTGTCTTTCTTTGACCTTTGATGAGAGACTTAACCTTTTTGGAGCTATCTTGAAACCTGTGAAGCTTATCCTTGTACTCTTTAGTTTCCTCTTTCAAATAAGCCATTTTCTGTTCTAACTCACTATACTCAAGAACCTTAGACTCTAACTCATCCTTGAGTTCTTGTGTCTTAGCTATAGAGAAGTCAAGACTTTCTATAAGATCATCTCTCTCCATACAACATTCATCTAACTTATCCTTGAGTCTAGCATTCTTCTTTATTTCCTTTTTCAAAGCACTAAGAGCACTAATAAGTTCACCTTTAAGATCTACTTCTCCTTCCTCTATATGTTTGCTTTTTGAATCATCAAAGCCTTTTTCAGATTTCTTATCACTAGAGGTGCTACATTTTCCAAAAACCATACATGCATCTTCCTTATAGTTTTTTGAAGCATCCTCATACATACTAGAAAAAAAATCATTATTTGTACAATCATCCTCAAGGTGACCAAAATTTCCACATCTAAGACATTTCATGATAATGAATCTATGTTTCGGTTCTTCCTCTTTTTCTGATATGATCAACATCTCATTTTCATTATCACTTGAAGAACTTTCACTATCACTACTAGAACACTTACTTGCTTTGTCTAGATAGAAAACCTTCTTGTGCTTGTGAGAATACCTCTTTCCTTGATAGTTGTGCTCATCTTTGTTCTTTCTGTGATGCTTATGATTTTCAAAAACCTTGCTCATAGAATCCTGTTTATCTTCATCACTTTCCTATTCTGAATATGTTTCTTCACCAACTTTGAATGGATCATCTTCATCTTCACTGCTACTAAACCCATGGCACTGACGTTCATTATGACCGAGTTGACCACAAACAAAACATTCTTTACCTTGTGAAAAATCAGCTGCAAGGTGACCGGTCTTCCCACATCTGGTGCAAAAATTTATTAATCTGGCTTGTTCTCCAATGTTTGATTCATCTCTTGAATCTATTTCCATTCTTCCTCCCAAAAAAGCAACATTGAGTTCATCTTCATTTTCTTTCATGACCATGTGTGTTTTCTTCTTCTTGTGTCTCATGGTTTTGCTTTTGCCTTTCCTTGACATTTGTGTTCTTGTAAGATCTTCCTTCAAGTTGTTAAACTTTCTAAAGGCACCCACTCTGATACCAATTGAAGAACACAAGATTATACTGAGAGGGGGGGTGAACAGTATAAGACCTCTTTTTACTTTTTCATTTATACTTCAAAATAGTAAAGCAATATACCCAAAGCAATATCAAAACAATGCACAATATCATCCACAAAGTGACACCAATTTTAACGTGGTTCACCCAAAATGCCTGGGCTACGTCCAAAAAAAATTTCTCTAAAAGTTATCTCAAAGTTCTTTGGGAAACCTTCCCAATTACAATGTTTATGAGCCTCAGCCCAAAGGAGACACCTTCCTCCAATCCGAATTTATGAGCATCTGCTCAAAGGAGATACCTTCCTATATGCTCTGGAAATGATCCCTCAGAAGATCAATTGCCTCTACCTCTTGCTAGCACGTGGAACTCCTTTTCCATCGAAGACCTCCTGTCCTCAATGCTTAGCCTAAGAGACCTCTGCCTTCTATGATCACGTCCACAGCATCTCAGCTACCAAATCTGTCCTCAGGTTCTTATCAAAGAACCAATGCACCTCTGTCCTCAAGTTCTCTGATAGAACTATCAAAAAATTAGCTCACAAGTCCTCTGCTAGGACCTGTCCAAATCTGCTCACAAGTCCCCACCGAAACCTATCCAAAACCTGCTCACAAGTCCCCATCGAAACCTATCCAAAATCTCAACAAGCTCACCAAGAAAAACTTGCTTAGCATGAACCCACAAAGATAATTGTTAGAGACCCAATGTGATTCATAAACCTCATAGAAGCATAAATAGAATTGTTAGAGACTCAATATGTTCTATACTTAACTCCCAATCTCAATCTCAAATCTCATAGAAACATAAAGAGAATTTTTAGAGACCCAATATGTTCTATACTTAACTCCCAATCTCAATCTCAAATCTCAAAAGAATAAGATAGATGTAGTATTCTTTTCTCAATAATATGAAACACAACCCAACAATTGCCAACCATGCAATATCTCATATAGTAATGATACTCATATTCTTTTTTCCAACAATTAGGATTTCAACAACAATGCTCATCAAACAAGGTTAAGTCAACCAACACCATTCAACTCAACATCAACCTTGAAGCATTCAACAAATCATCACAAGAAAAGGAAACAAGTAGAAGTCCTTTTCCCTCCAAGGATATTTGAACAAAACAGCCACCAACACAATATCACCAAATGCAAAGAATAACTTGTTCAAATCAACTCAATGGAGTAAGCCCAATATCTGTATCAAGTAAAGCACTAACTTGATCAAAAACAACCTCTATGGAAGCAAATCAACCATCAATATCAAAACAGCCAACTAAGGGTTTCATCATCTCAATGCAAGTAGCAAGACTTACTAACATAAACCCTAGTGCAAAAATGCTTCATCTTCCTCAACCAGAATTATGCATTCACCCAAAAACTCATCAATGACTTTAATGCATAAACAATCTTCAATATCCAGAAAATAAGATTTACACCAAAAATACCTAGTAAACAACCTTTTCACTCCAAACTCAATTTTAGAAAATATACCATCAACAACATATATGAAATAAGTTGCCCATACCTTTACTTTTATGAAGAAGGAGAACTCAAAATCTGTCACAACACTAACTCTCAATTTGCCACCAATTAGAGTTAGCAAATATACAATAATACACAATAATAAAGATCCAAAATAACACCTTATTTCTCCAACTTAGTAAAAACCACCAGAAGTATAATATACATACAAAGTAAAACCTCTTTACACATTATTACTCCACATAAACATTAAACATCAATAAAACAATGTCAAAGCAAATATGATACCTTAACCTTATACCTCCCACGCATTCATAGCCACTATCCTTTGCACAACGCGACCAAAATAAAATTCCCAATGAAGAGAATCCAACTCAGCACCTCTGCATTCTAGCGCCTTCGCTAAAAACACCACTGCCTTTGGGTCACAAGTGCCCAATGAAGAAATACAAAGCTGACCTGTATTTTATCTTCCTTTGATGCCTAGAATCTGCAAAACGTAAACGTCTTCCACAAGCCACATGCAACTGGTGAGCGCTGTCCAAAACGTAAGTTACTGAATGATTGCATTAATCATCTCATAGCACAGTCTGGAAAAATGCAGTTTAGGTGCAATTGCCAATCCATTAACGTTAAGCATAAAGGTAAGGATGCAGCCCAAGCTCAAATCTGAATATGCCAAGCATGATTTCCAAGACACAGAACAAGCACGATTTCAAAGACATCAATTAGAGATTCAAAGACACAAAGCGTTGTTCGAAAGATATAGAGCAAACACAAAATCGTAGATGCCAAGCACAATTCAAAAGATACAGAGTAAACACAAATCGTAGATGTCAATTAATCGGTGGGTCTCACTTTAGAAAATCATCCCCACTTATATAGTCATTTCTCCTTAATTGTTTGACGTTGGCGCTCCTCCAACGATGGCAACATATCGGCGAAAGAATTATTTTTTTTCTTCCATCGCTTAAGGGTTGAAAGACCCTTTAATAATAATTAAAATAATAATTATTATTATTTTAATAATAATAAATTAAACTTGGACCTTTGACAAAGGTTTGATTTAATTTAATTATTAATAATAAACATGGACCTTTGCATTAAGTTAAGCTTGGTTTTAATAAAAACCCTTAATGAGTCCAAATGGTTTTAAGAAAAACCTTTAACCTTGTCACCATGGTTTTAATAAAAACCCTTTAACATAATGAAGCTTCTCAAGATATTCTTGACATCACACTTTTTTGATATCAACACAAAAATGCCTTTTGACATCAATGACAACTTATACATTTGAGCAAAGGCAATGTACCCAAAGTACCCAAAATTGCCAACATAATCATAGGAAAAAGTGGTAGTCTGCATGCAATAAAGGTGAGCAGGAGTAATTTTGCATTTCTTTTCATGACAATTTCATATAGGAGGCCTGATTTTGCATTTAAAATTTAGTTAACTAGCCTCCAAGCATAAACAAAGGATAAAAGCCTCTCATGCTAATGACCAGTTTGCATAGAATACTCAAGTGGATAGTTAGATTTCAGTTAATTGGACTTCAAACATAAACAAAGTACAAAACCTTCTCATGCTAACTTACACTACACATGAGAAATTCATTCCTAGGGCTTGGACATAGACCTAGGGTTTCACACTATAAAAGGTGCAAGCCTAAGAGCACCAAGAGATCATAGGAGATCATATCAGAGAGAGAGACATATTTTTGAGGAGAGCTTTCGAGACTTGGAGAGTTCTCTTTGAGATCACATGTACGACGAAGCCCTGATAGATTGGAGAGCATAACATCTATTATTTTGACATCAGATATAGGCTTTGACCCATAACCTTGGGGCAAAGAGAGCAATGTTTACCTTAGCGGCCATTATCTTGGACAATGGCTCGTAAGCTTAGCTTAGGTTTTAGACATAACTTATTTTATTTTGTTTCTTCATGTTTTCATATCATTAGCATAGATTTACATGATTTCATGGCATAGTTTCATCATATTTTCATTACATTATTTTATTACTAACAACCTCATCCGGGGAGGCAATCTCGGACATCTAAGCATGTGTTGTTGTTTCATTACTTATAGGGCCACAAGTTCATCGGATGGAATCTGCAACATACGAGAGCAAAAGGGATCCCTCTAGGAAACAAACTTGGAGAAGGAGACATTTGTAAGCCCTCATATATTTCCATGTGTGGAACCAGGAAGCCTTTATAAGCGCACCACCTCTTTTTGAAAGGGGCACTCTTTACCTATTTGTAAATTTATTGTATCGAAATGGGTATCTCTAAGAGGGACCGACATGTAATCGAGCAATACAAATAAAGAGATCCATATTTGTTATTTCATGTTATATGCCTTTTATTCTTGTCTTTCATTTCATCTTGGTTTTTTAATAACATTGCAATTAGGGTTAAAAAGGGGTGGTGTGTGCATCCCAGGGTCGCTACAGATGGTGATCATAGTGGGACCTCCACTAATTTTTCATTTTCTGTCAAAATGATAACTTAATTTTGTGTGCAGTTCTAGCCACTCTGAGCTACAATTACCAATAGAGTTTAGTCGCTCTGAGTTACAATGGCCAAGAACCATCCACTCTGGTCAACAACGGCCAGAACTGGAGTGTAGCAAAGGTCAAAACATCGACTCTCTGAGCTGGATCAAATGTTGGTATAGCTTATCTAATATTTTATAGCTTTTTGTCTAATTTTGTGTGTCTAAAAAAGAGAACTTAAAGCATATTTATGTTTGGAAATTGAAAGAATAAAAGGAGAAATAATTAAGCATTTCATATATCTTAGATCTTATTTTAAAGTTTCCACTAGGTGTTGCTAGGAACAACAGCTTATGCCTAAAAATTTTGCCCTAGAATCCAACGTGCTAGAAATTGTATGTTGTTTGCTTGCTTTGAGGCCCTGCTAGAGGCCATAGCTACACGAAATAAAGTGTGCTCATACAAATCATAGTATTTCATGCATATTTTTGAATATTGATATGTATTTTTTCACTTAGGCATATAGAAAATATTCATTGTTGCTATATGATGCAGTTTATATTATGCAAGCTTAAAATGAATACCACACACTCACATCCCATTTAAACATTGGGGAGTTGGATTTTATCACCAACCTTCAATTCAGTATAGTGACGTTGGAATTCATCTCCTTCAACTGGTTTGTCCCCTAGAACTTCCTAAAAATGGATTGAGAAACTTACTTATAGTGACACTAAGTTACTTGTGCTCAAACTGTCTCCCATTTTTGGAACAATCATTGGTTCAGAGTGAACGAGCTAGACGAACCATCCATTAGGTCTTCAACGGTGTACCCTAGCTTATTTCAAGAAAATTATTTTTGACATGGGTGTATTTGATTGTCACTATGGATGAGTCTTCTCATTCTTAATCCAAAAACAAGAGCAAATAAATCAAAATAACAACACATCAAAACACACCAAACATTTTAGGGCACACTCAAATCGGTAATCAAGATAAACATTTGCTTAGTATTGTGTGGTTATTCCTAACATGCAACTCAAAAGATCAATTCATAAAACAACATGGTCAAAACAAGAATTAAGAACCCTCAGTCTGATATCAAGGGAGAGACAGAAGCAACTCATACTCATAGGCAGAGTCATAGTAACATTGAATGACCTACCCGTAAGACTGTGAGACATAGCTCCACGAGCCTAAGGGGTGATAATTCAACCCTTGAGAGATCTCCTTGAGAAACCCCAAGTAAGCAACCACATCATTGAACGAAGTCACATAAACAAAAAGAGGCTTCACAGCCATCCTCATCAAGGAGACATAAAGAGACCCCAAGGGCCTCCTCTAAACACACAAAAACATCTCAAAGACGTGAGGAAGCTTCAAGGGCTTTGTCCTCACATGGAAATAAAGTAGGTTCTAATACTCATTTTTAACGTAGGGATGATGATACTGCTACATCTCCATCCACATGGAGAAAACATGTTACCACAAAGCCCTCTTCATCAATAATACAAAAAAGAATTGCAACACCTCAAGACTCACAAGAAACATATGAAACAGGTTTTCCCACTGAAGGGTAGGAAAATAGGGCAACATCTAGTCATGGGAATCATATAGAAGAAACCCTTCACATAAAAGGAAATATTCCCGTATACTATGACCTCATAGGAGTGAATGTCAGTCCATAGGACCAGCTATGGAAAACTAGACATCTATACGGGTTGGATCGGTTTCCTACATGACCAACTCAAAGAACTATAGCTACTAAGAACTATGCATATGGAATCTCATGAACTGTGACTTCTAAACACATCTCCCAGTCTGGGGGTACCTCAAAATGACCCTACAATAGGTGCATGGAGTCTAACCATAGGGATACTCAACAATACACTAAACAAGTCACATTAGCTAGCAAGAGTATAGATACAACAAAAACCTCCTCAAGGAATTTGTGAGTCAAGACAACAAGAATAGAGTTAGATAAACATGAGTCTTCTATAACAGTGCAAACTAATCAAATGAGGTGGTTATAAAATGCATTACGTAAGGAGAGAGAGCTAGTGGAAGCTCTCAAATAAGAGAAACAAAGAGAAATACTCTTGCGCCAACATGAGCAACATTTAAGAGGGCAGGATGAGAGGCTAGCTCTTAACAATATATAGATAAATGGTGGTGACCACCAAAGAACTAGATGCACTGGCTCGACTAAGAAGAGAATCAATAGACAAGATAGCCCACAATGAAATTCCCCATCAAACCATGAATGAAATCCAACTAGTGGGGGAAGGGCAAACACAACAAACCAGGATCACAATACTAAGTCCCCTCATAGGAGGGAGTAAAATAAAACAAATCAAATGGATAGATATTTACCTCAATTGCCACTATGAATGGGCTTACAAGAGGAGGAAATTTGTGCATCAAAGACATTTCAAGAGCTTGCTTAAAAGATGAAAATATTTGAGAAACAAGAGGCAACTAGGAACTCACCAACATTGAGCAAAATACACAACCAACCATTGTGTCCATAAATCCCTAGCCCTCCATATCCTAAGCACTTTGATATGCCTAGGTTAGAAAATTTTAAGGGTGAAGAGGATGCACAAGAGCATGTCACCAATTTTATCAACGCCTGTTTTCATCTTGAAGACAATGATGCTCTCATGCTAAGAAAATTCATAATAACAATTTTAGGTGCTGCCACTCAATGGTTCAACCAACTTACTAAGCATAGCATAACCAAATTTGAGCAACTATTAAATGCATTCTTAAATAATTTCTCCTTTGGTTATAATAATAAGGTGAACCTTTCAGACTTGGCCAACATGAAATAGTATGATGACGAGCCGATAATGGATTATGGGAATAGATGGAGAAAAGTCATGGTAAAATTATCATTCTCTATTTCCACAGAAGAGATCACTCGCATGTTCACCAAAAGTTTCTCTAAATACATATCCCTCTTTCTACAACTTCAGCAGTATCTATCGTTTGAGGAATACTTTGGCACAGGCCAAGCTCATTGAAGAAATAAAAGTATATGAGGGAACCATTAAACTTCGAGACAAAAAGGAGTGGAACAATAATGGTAAGAATGACAAGTACAAGCAGAAGCAAGGCAACCCTGCTCTAGTAAATCAAGTTTTATTGGCTACACCCAAGTATGGGGGTGCACAACAAACCCAAAACTATCAAGAACATCCCATGCCTATCAATTATGATCAAAATAACAATCAGGGAAGAAACCGAGAATGCAATCCACCTCGTTATTTCACTCCTATGACATAATCAATGTAATAAATATTTAATCAGTTGAGTGAGGCTAGGAGGATCAGATTTATTGATATACCTCTTATAGATCCCAACCACCCTATGCAAAAATTATATAGGGAAGATCAATTTTAACCTTATCACAGGATACCGGGGCATGACATTGAGAATTTCATCAGGTTTAAGCATCAAGTGCAAAACATGATTGATGCGGGAGAAATCAAAGTTGAAAACCCATTGGATCTCGATAATAGATACATGGGCATATATAGAAACCCATTTCCCAATCATGAGGCCCCTAGAGAGCAAGGGGCCCAATTCAATCATGTTTGAGTTGATATACCTACCCACAGATACGTTGGGATGGTTGAGATTGTTAACAAAGCAACAAGGACTAGGCAGTATGGTCAACTGCAATTGCCTGCAGCTCCCATGAACATTCCAACCACTCCTAGGGAAATGTAAGACTACATTCCAGGTCCACCAATGCGACCTGTGGTAACTATTCAGAGTATATTGGAGCAAAAACTACAGACGAATCTAGAAAAGTTATCCATCTATGAGCTCATACAACAGTCCCCAAAGCATAGGGAGACTCTAATGGAGATTTTAAGAAAATTTGAGATCCAACCACAAGATGTGAATGCATTCACTCACTTTGTAGGACAAGTGCAAGAATACTAGGAACCTGTTATTTGATTCTATTATCATGAGATTAAGATAGTTCCTTCTACCTTACTAAACCCTTCGCTAAACATTGTAGTGGCAATCAACAACTTACCTTTCAAGAGGGTCTTGGTCGATACAAATTCATCGATAAACATCATCACAACAACTGCAATAGAGCACCTCAAGATCCCCAAGTCCAATATCATTCCAGGAGCTTACACATTGAGAGCTTTTAATGATGCTTTATGCAATAATATGGGAATGATAGTCCTACCCATCAAGGTGAGGCACAAGACCATCCTCGTGATGTGTCATATCTTGGAAGGAGCTATGCAGTACAATATCCTCTTAGGGTGCCCTTGTATAAGGGCCATGAAGTGTGTGCCTTTGATCTTGCATCAGTGTGTCAAGTATGTGCACGAGAAAAAATTCTATGTGGTTCTGGCTGATGAAGAGCCTTTTAAATAAATCAATCAAGTGGACATTCTGAGAGAATTTTTAATTTCCTCTACCCACCGGTATGTGGCACCTTCATACCCAACCACACAAATGGATAATTAAGACAAAGGGGTAAGAAAAGACCCACGCACATCAACACTTCCTAGTGCACTCAATATAGTCAATGCTTCTAAAGTAGCATCAACATCAAAACCAAAAGACAATCAGAAGCTAAAAACATCTTTAGTCCTATGGAAGAGGAATATCTTCAAGATCAATATGAAGATAGATATTATCACCCTACTTCGCTAGTGTCATCTGTAGGGTCATCTACATCACATGCATCAATACACTTGGCAAGCATAGGCATAGGGGAGTACCTTGTGTATAACATTACCTTTAAGCCTATCATTAAGTCTACACAAGACATGAGAAGGCCTAAGGACTTGAGGCCACCAATAGGAACAGTGGTTCCACTTGGAATCCCTCCCAACCAAACCAATTTTGTCTATGTTGACCTGGAATGTGCTCATAAGTCTTCAGATATAGAAGAGGATAGTGACGAATTATTCACGGTCAATGTTCATTACCTCTCTAACCCTGAGTTTGCTCTAAGCTATTTTGAGCATTTCCAGTGGCATGGCTATGGCCTTGGAATATATGAGTAGGGGCACAGGTGGCCATACGAGCCACAATATCATCTTCCCTCTAACATATTTGGCTTATGCTATTATATCATAGGTCGAGATGGCTCTCTTGTAGTGGCATTGGAAAGATTAAGCTTAGGGTTAGGAGAAGACATTGATTTCATTCCTTATCATCCCCCAAATAATAGGAAATTTGAGCAACAAAAAAGTGGCCATGGTAAACGTACCACCACTAGAATTTTATCATCCAAACATCTCAATTGATTCCACCCCAACAGGATACAACTCATGGTATGAGGAGAATGGATATGAAGCAAGTAATGATGAGGCACAACTTGGCTTAGCCTATCAGGGGCCTTGTTATTTATAAAGATTAATATGGTTCATCCATGATGAGAGTGGATGAAAGTGACTATGAATCAAAAGACTCAATAAAAAGAGCCTACTTAGGCCTAAGCCATAAACCCCTGACTTTGGAGAAATATACAAATACAAATGGATTCTTCATAATGTTGAGCAAGGTGCAGCAAAAGTATTGTCATTGTTGTCAACACAGTCAGATAGATCGGTTGATGCAGTGGATAGGAGTTCAGAGGTTATTCAGAGTATGTACAGTGATTTTCCAAGAAGATCGAAGTGGCCCATATGCTAAAAATCAAAAGAAAATCACAAGGAAGAAAACTGTCGTGATATCGTGACATGTTGAGCAAGAAAAAAAAACTGTCGCGATATCGCGACATGTTGAGCAAGAAAGAAAAACTGTCATGATTTCATGACATGTTCGAGAAAGGCAAGCAAGATAAACTATCACGATTTCATGACATGTTCGAAGAGAAAGCGCAAGCAAGAAAAACTGTCACGATTTCGTGACATGTTCGAAGAGAAAGTGCAAGCAGGAAAAACTATCGTGATTTCGCGACATGTTGGAAGAGAAAAAGGCAAGTAGAAAAGTGTCACGATTTCGTGACATGTTGGAAGAGAAAAAGGCAAGTAGAAAAAGTGTCATGATTTCACGACATATTGCAAGAGAGATAGTACGGAAGAAAAAGTGTCACGATTTCGTGACATGTTGGAAGAGAAAAAGGCAAGTAGAAAGAGTGTCATGATTTCGTGACATATTGCAAGAGAGATTGTACAGAAGAAAAAGTGTCACGATTTCATGACATATTGCAAGAGAGAGTCCAAAAGAAAAAGTGTCACGATTTCATGACATATTGCAAGAGAGATTGTACGAAAGAAAAAGTGTCACGATTTCGTGACATATTGCAAGAGAGAGAGTCCGAGAGAAAAAGTGTCGTGATATCGTGACATGTCACATTTTCGTGACCCGAAGGCAAGAGAAAGAGCAAAGGAGAAAAAGTGTCACGATATCGTGACATGTCGCATTTTCACGACTAAAGGAGGAGAGAGAAAGTAAGAAGGCAGAAGTGTCGCGATATCACGACAAAAGTAAAGAGGAAGAGTACGGAGGTGAAAGTGTCACGATATCGTGACATGTATTTTCGTGGTCCAAAGCAAAAAGAAAATGCAAGGAGAAAAAGTGTCGCGATATCGCGACATGTATTTTCGTGGGCCGAAGCAAAGAGAAAAAGCAAGGACAAAAAGTGTCGCGATATCATGACATGTTGTATTTTCGGGGCCAAAGCAAAGAGAAAGAGAGAGAAAGAAAAAGTGTCACGATATCGCGACATGTCACATTATCGTGACTTAAAAAGGGCAGCCAGGAAGAGAAAAAAAAGTGTCACGATATCGCGACATGTCGCATTTTTCGCGACTCAAAAGGAGAGAAGAGAAACAAAAGTGTCATGATATCGTGACATGTCATATTTTCATGACTCAATAAGGATAGGTAGGTGGCTATAGGGACTGTTATCGAATGAAATCTTCGAGCGATGGAATTACCGAATATCTTCATGAGTTGAAGCTGACTAAGACCCGACTAAGATTAGGGTTTACAGTTGTTATGAAAGTCGACTAAGATTAGGGTTTACATTTGTTATGCAAGCCGACTAAGATTAGGGTTTTCATCATGAAAATATTGTTATAAAAGGAGGGTTGTTTGGAGAATTGTGGAGTTGTTGAATAAGTCGTCGAATGCGTGTCGAAGTGTGAAATGCGGTCGTAAGAGCGTAGAAAGCGCAGAAGCGGCGAGATGATGGCGAAGTGCGCAAAGTGAGTGAAGAGTCATGTCGAATTGTCCTAAGTGCATCTGTGAGTGCACAGAGAGAGCAAAGTGCGTAGAGAGCAAAAAGGTTGAAGTTCGACCAAGTGCAGCTGTGATTGCACAGAGAAAGCAGAAGGCGCAGAGAGTGCAAAGGGCGAAGACGAACGCAAAGTGCAGCTGTAAGGGCGCAGAGTGTACGAAGACAGTGCACAGAGGGTGCGTAGAGAAGCGACTCAAAGAAGGCGAAGTGCGGTTGTAGATCACAGAAGATGTGTCTGTTCCGTAAATAGTGAGAGAGATTGGGTAAGCAATAGACCAGTCAGGGTCTTGTAAAAGCGAAGGTATTTTTTTGTTAAACTTCTAGATTCAAAATTGAAGTCCAGGTTGCAGCTTGGCATCAGGGGTTGGTGCTCCTTCCAGTAGGTGCTGGTAAATCAGGGGTTGGTGCTCCTTTCTGTTGGTGCAGATAAATAAGGGGTTGGTACTCCTTCCAGTGGGTGCTGGTAAATTGATTGTAAAGTTGGAGCTTTGCAAAGGCTGGATTTGGATGGTAGTCCAAGCAGTCATTCTTGAGGAGTAGCCAAATTGGTGAACCTCGTTAAATCTTGTGTTGTGTGATGTTCTCTTGTGATACTTGCTTTATCTGGTTTTAAGGTTTCATTATTTCAGTTTTAAGAGCTATGAATTTAAGTTTAAAGAACTACACTGATTCACCCCCCTCTCAGTGCCATTGTAAGACTAACAATTGGTATCGAGCCAAGTTCCCTTCTCGAGGCTAAATCAGTCGGGGTTGATCTTGGATTAGTACGCAATGGGTAAGAAGAATAGATCCTCCTCCAAAAGGGCATCTCAATCAGTTTTAGTTCCTGTGGAAGAGAAAATTGAACCAGAAAAGGTTGAAGACTTCTCATCAAACAAAGCACCTTTGTTTGATGGAACTAATTACGTGATCTGGAGAATCAGGATGCAGGCATATCTTTGTGCTTTGGGATACGACATCTGGGATTCAGTAGACAGTGAATACACAATACCCATCACTCCTCCAACCGATGCTGTCGATAAGAATCTGTTTGAGAATGACTCAAAAGCAAAGAATGCTATCAGGTGCGGATTAGTAGACAGTGAACTGGTAAAGATCATGAGTTGTAAAATGGCAAAAGAAATATGGGACAAACTGAGGAGTATTCATGAAGGAGACGATGAGATCAAGGAGGCCAAGTTACAAACACATCAAGCTCAGTTCGAAGCATTAAAGTTGAATGACGATGAGAACATAGAGGCATATATGCTGAGAGTTAATGAAGTCCTAGAGGATGATTCTAAAAAGGAAATAGGTGGAGGTCTTTTCATGACACTCGAAGAAGAAACAAAAAAAGAACAAGAATGTGATGAAGAAGAAATTGATGCAGAAATAAATTTGAAAGAGGAACTAATTGCAGCTCTGGATGAATTGAAGATAGAAAGAAAAAGGAATAAGGAAATCTCAAGAAAGCTTGAGGATGCAAATGAAATAATAACCAGTTTGAAAGTATAGGTAGAAGAATTCAAAAGGATTGAAGAAACTCTCAGGGTCACTAGATCAATGAGAAAGAGATTGGTTGCTGCAAACAAGAGGAAGAGATTGTTTTATTGAAGAAACAACTAGAAGAGGCCAATACAAATCTCAAATTCGAGAAGAGCACAGAGTTGCTAGATAAAATGATAAGCCAACAAAGAAGCTCCACGGATAAGCGTGGTCTTGGATATGAAGCTGAACAACCTTCATCTTCCAACTCTGCAGAGAAGAAGAAGTTCACTGTTGAAGGATCGAAGCAAGAAAAGTTTGAAGCTGAATCTTCAAAAGGAAGAAAATATCAAAGGAGATCTACAACAAAGCAACCACAACAAAAGAGGTTCTATCACTCTCACTCTATTCATAATAATACTTTTAATGGCTATTGTTTCAGATGCAACCAGTATGGTCACAAGGCAATTTATTGTGGATTGAATAATAAATCAAAGAGTTATGTTTTTGGTAGAAATACATCTGCATTTTTGAGTGAACACTATGTACAATGTTTTCAATGTAATGGTCATAGGCACATAGCAAGGTTTTGTCCAAGCACTTTTGTATCTAATCTAAGGCAAAATAGTAGATTTCATCAGACGCAAAGAACGCAACATAGATAGGGAATAAATCATGTACATAAAAGAAAGGAAAATAATCATTCATCAAGGATGCACAAGAGACAACCACACAAGAGAAATGTTCGAGTTCACGAAAAGGTGCAAAATAGGGATGTAGTTGAAAAATCCAAGCCCGAGTTCAAGAAAGTTTGGAGAAAGATAGAAGAAAGGAAATCGTGTCTCCTTGGACTGAAGGAGACTACTCCGCTATTGCACTAAGCAACTCCAGGTAGCACATCCTTAGGGGGAGCAATCTTGAAGTTTCATTTTAATGCTCCTATGTATTTGTTTGATTACCTGAGGATGAAAGGCAAGTAGTCAGGGAAGTTGTCGTATAGTTGTCGAAGTGTGTTTTCAGTTCATGTAGTTGTTTGTGGAAGTGTCGTGAAGGGTGGTGATTAAATTGAGAGTTGTCATTATTGGTAGTATTGCTATATGTCATTGTTGTACTATTGATGGTTCTTACTGCCACTGTCCAAAGTTAAGGATTATAATAGTTCAGATAATTTGGTTAGTGAAAGAATGTTGCCTTAGCCGCATATATGTGTTTCGATAAAAGCAGTGTATTTGAACTACACATTGACGTGAAGATTGTTAGATCTATTATGATGTCTGTGGTGAAAAATATTGAAGTCTGATTATTGATTCATGTTTAGCTCATCAAGATGAGCGACTTTGCTTTGTGAATCATACCTATCCGAGGTCCAGAAGTATGAGTTTGAGTAAGGTGCACTATAGTTGGCCGTGAAGTGTTTGACAAAATGTTGTCTCCTGATTCGAACAGTTGAAAGTAAGGTGTGACCAGCGGTGACTGTAGAAAACATAGACCAAGTTGAAAATGTAAAAAGGGATTTGGTTGGTGTTGTGGTACAGTGTTTGATGCTTGCACAGAGTTGGCAGTAAAATTGCAGTGTCGGTACAGTGTTGGACAAAAGTTGGTACAAGTGTGAGTCACTTGACAATTTTTTTTGACAGATGTGAAATCAGCATTTTTGAATGGGAAGCTTGAAGAAGAGGTTTATATTGAGCAGCCAGATGGTTTCCAGCTTGGTGATGATCCCAACTTAGTTTGTAAGTTGAAGATATATGGCTTGAAACAGGCACCCCGAGCATGGTATGCAAAGCTAGACAACTATCTCACTCAACAAGGGTTTAAGAAAGATGATATCATATTTGGCAGCAGCAAAGATGAGTCATGTAAAGATTTAGCAAATAAGATGCAGAAAGAATTTGAAATGTCAATGATTGGTTGCAAGTTGAGCAAGGATGACAAATCTCCACCTGTTGATCAAACCATGTACAGATCTATGATTGGGAGCTTACTGTACCTGATAGCTACCAGACCAGATATTTTGTAGGCAGTATGCATGGTAGCACGATTTTAGGCTAATCCCAAGGAGACTCATGTGACAGCAGTGAAGAGGATTCTTCGATACCTCAAGAGTACTATGGAGTATGGGTTATGGTATCCGAAAGGTAAAGACTTCACCCTTATTTCGTATTCAGATGCAGATTGGGCAGGAAGTGTCGATGACAGAAAGAGTACCAGTGGAGGTGCATTCTATCTTGGAGATAGGTTGGTCGCATGGCACAGTAAGAAACAAGAGTCAGTTTCCTTATCGACAACAGAGGCAGAATATATTGCAGCGACAACATGTTGTACGTAGGTATCATTTTTTGAAGGAGAAAGTTGTGGAAGGTGAGGTTAAGTTGGATTTTGTTCCAACTACAGAGCAAGTAGTAGATATCTTCACAAAACCATTGCCCAAGGAAGCTTTTTGAGTACCTTCGCAATAAATTGGGAGTGGTCACACTTCCCAAGAATTGACTAGCTATAGGGATCACATTCTCAGGGGGAGCATTTAAGTATTTGATTATCTTTTTGCTCATGTTCATGATTTTTGCTAAGTGTAATAAATTTTGCCTGAGAATGTTGTGCATGGACTCAAGGGGAGTCTGCAGTAGCCCTTTGGTATTATTGTCAAAGGGGGAGAAGAGTTACAGGAAATTGCACATGTGTTGCCAACAATTCCAAAGGGGGAGATTGTTGAGCAAGGTGCAACAAAAGTATTGTCATTGTTGTCAACACAGTCAGATAGATCGGTTGATGCAGTGGACAGGAGTTCAGAGGTTATTCAGAGTATGTACAATGATTTTCCAAGAAGATCGAAGTGGCCCATATGCAAAAAATCAAAAGAAAATCACAAGGAAGAAAACTGTCGCGATATCGCGACATGTTGAGCAAGAAAGAAAAACTATCGCGATATCGCGACATGTTGAGCAAGAAAGAAAAACTATCACGATTTCGTGACATGTTTGAGAAGAGATAGTACGAAAGAAAAATTGTCATGATTTCATGACATGTTGGAAGAGAAAGGCAAGAAGAAAAACTATCACGATTTCGTGACATGTTCGAAGAGAAAGCGCAAGCAGGAAAAACTGTCATGATTTCGTGACATGTTGGAAGAGAAAAAGGCAAGTAGAAAAAGTGTCACGATTTCATGACATGTTGGAAGAGAAAAAGGCAAGTAGAAAAAGTGTCACGATTTCGCGACATATTGCAAGAGAGATAGTACGAAAGAAAAAGTGTCACGATTTCATGACATGTTGGAAGAGAAAAAGGCAAGTAGAAAAAGTGTCACGATTTTGCGACATATTGCAAGAGAGATTGTATGGAAGGAAAAGTGTCACGATTTCATGACATATTGCAAGAGAGAGAGTCCGAAAGAAAAAGTGTCACGATTTCATGACATATTGCAAGAGAGATTGTAAGGAAGAAAAAGTGTCACGATTTCGTGACATATTGCAAGAGAGAGAGTCCGAGAGAAAAAGTGTCATGATATCGCGACATGTCACATTTTCATGACCCGAAGGCAAGAGAAAGAGCAAAGGAGAAAAAGTGTCGCGATATCGTGACATGTCGCATTTTCGTGACTAAAGGAGGAGAGAGAAAGTAAGAAGGCAAAAGTGTCACGATATCGCGACAAAAGTAAAGAGGAAGAGTACGGAGATGAAAGTGTCGCGATATCATGACATGTATTTTTGGTCCAAAGAAAAAGAAAATGCAAGGAGAAAAAGTGTCGCGATATCGTGACATGTATTTTCGAGGTCGAAGCAAAGAGAAAAGCAAGGACAAAAAGTGTCACGATATCGTGACATGTATTTTTGAGGCCAAAGCAAAGATAAAGAGGGAGAAAGAAAAAGTGTCATGATATCGCGACATGTCGCATTTTCACGACTCTCAAAAGGAAGAGAAAGGCCAGAAGAGAAACAAAAGTGTCGCGATATCGTGACATGTCGCATTTTTCGTGACTCAAGAAGGGCAGGCAGAGTAACAAAAGTGTCACGATATCGTGACATGTCGCATTTTCGCGACTCAAGAAAGACAGGTCGTATGTGCACAAGACAAGAAGAAGAACCCAACTAAAATGAGAAGTATGACAGTGGACCGACATCTCTACAACATTTACAGGGGCAGCTACAGAGTGAATTCATGCAACTAAAATATGAAGAGTGAACAAAAGTCAGTGCGATGGCTACAGGGACTATTACCGAATGAAATCTTCGAGCGATGGAATTACCGAATATCTTCATGAGTTGAAGCCGACTAAGACCGATGACAACCGACTAAGATTAGGGTTTACAGTTGTTATGAAAGTTGACTAAGATTAGGGTTTACATTTGTTATGCAAGTCGACTAAGATTAGGGTTTTCATCATGAAAATATTGTTATAAAAGGAGGGTTGTTTGGAGAATTGTGGAGTTGTTGAATATGTCGTCGAATGCGTGTCGAAGTGTGAAATGCGGTCGTAAGAGCGCAGAAAGCGTAGAAGCGGTGAGATGATGGCGAAGTGCGCAAAGTGAGCGAAGAGTCATGTCGAATTGTCCTAAGTGCGTCTGTGAGTGCGCAGAGAGAGCAAAGTGTGCAGAGAGCGAAAAGGTTGAAGTTCGACCAAGTGCAGCTATGATTGCGCAGAGAAAGTAGAAGGCGCAGAGAGTGCAAAGGGCGAAGACGAATGCAAAGTGCAGCTATAAGGGCGCAGAGTGTACGAAGACAGTGCACAGAGGGTGCATAGAGAAGTGACTCAAAGAAGGTGAAGTGTGGCTGTAGATCATAGAAGATGTGTCTATTTCATAAATAGTGAGAGAGATTGGGTAAGCAATAGACCAGTCAAGGTCTTGTAAAAGTGAAGGTATTTTTTTATTAAACTTCTAGATTCAAAATTGAAGTCCAGGTTGCAGCTTGGCATCAGGGGTTGGTGCTCCTTCTAGTAGGTGCTAGTAAATCAGGGGTTGGTGCTCCTTTTTATTGGTGCAGATAAATAAGGGGTTGGTACTCCTTCCAATGGGTGTTGGTAAATTGATTGTAAAGTTGGAGCTTTGCAAAGGCTGGATTTGGATGGTAGTCCAAGCAGTCATTCTTGAGGAGTAGCCAAATTGGTGAACCTCGTTAAATCTTGTGTTGTGTGATGTTCTCTTGTGATACTTGCTTTATCTGGTTTTAAGGTTTCATTATTTCAGTTTTAAGAGCTATGAATTTAAGTTTAAAGAACTACACTGATTCACCCCCCCTCTCAGTGCCATTGTAAGACTAACACATAAGTGACAAAGAATATGAAGATGAAATAGAGATGGCCTACTTAGGGCCAAGACATGAGCCCATTGTCTTAGGGCCGCATACCAATGCTAATGATTTCTAGATAAGTTATGATGACTTTGAGGATGAGACTGAGATGGCTTTTCTTGGACCTCACCACTTGTAGCAAGTGAACAAGCTAGTAGAGAGAGATGTGGCACTTCATGCCATAGACCCTCATCTATAATTTTTGGGGAGACCTATTGATATAGCTGCAATTCATCAGATGGTAAATCCCCCTCCACTTACATTCAGAGAGTGATTAGAGCCCAATGATCCTATTGTTCACCCTACTCATGGGCCATATCTAGAAATTCCCATTCCTCTAGAACCTCATCGTGAGTATGGAAGGGAAACCCTTGAGAAAATATTGCACCCATGTGGTCCTGGATACTTCATTCCATCCATCAACATGATCTCCATTGATTTGACCACTCCACTTCATAATCCAATAGATCCTACCAAGTCATTGCATCTTGATATAGAGGCTATTTACTGAGATCATGCTAATTCACCCATAGAGCCAGAAGACCTCTTCCCCAATGAAGAAATGTTATAGCCATTCTATTTTGCATCAGGTTGTACGTATGACATCTTCCATGTTGGTTTGGAACCTGAATCACTAGGTCCTGTAAATCCCACCAATGATATTCATTTGGTACCCACACCTCATCAGCTAGAGGATATGTCACATATGGATATAGAGGTGACTTTCGAGGTGGAATTCAGTGATGATACTACCCAACCAAGAAAATTCAAGTTCATAGAAAGTCTATCTCCAGAGGAACAAGCCATCCTAATTCCTCTCCTCAAGGAGAGGCCAAACACTTTTGCTTGGACTTACAAATATATGCCAGGGATAGATCCAAATTTAGTAATTCACAACCTTTCATTGGATCCCATGAAGAAGCCAGTCAAGCAAAAGCTCAAGAAAATGTATCCAACCATCATTTTGATGGTGAATAATGAATTGCAAAAACTACTAGATGCAGTATTAATAGTTCCTATTGACTACCCTGAGTGGGTGTCAAACATGGTACCCATGGGGAAACCTGATGGAAGAGTCTGTATCTGCACGAATTTTAGAGATTTAAATAGAGCAACACCAAAGGATTCATTCCCGTTGCCAATGATAGATGCTCTTTTGGATGCAACTATAGGTCATGAAATGATCTCCCTAATGGATGGTTCTTCTGGATACAACCAAATATGGATTAAGCTCAAAGATCAACATAAAACTACTTTCATTACTCCATGGGGAACATTCTATTACAAAGTGATGCAATTTGGTCTCAAAAATGTTGGTGCCACATATGAGCGGGCCATGATATACATATTTCATGACTATATGCATAAAATCTTGGAATATTACATGGATAACTTACTGGACAAGTCCCTGTTGTGGCAAGAGCATGCCGAAGTCCTTAGACAATTATTTGATTGCCTCGTAGAACATAATGTCCGATTGAATCGTAAGAAGTGTATATTTGGTCTAACTTCTAGCAAGATTTTAGGATTCAACGTATCCAAGAGAGGCATCGAAGTAGATCCTATAAAGGTAAAGGCTATACTGGAAATGACCGCCCCTACGAACATTAAGGAGCTAAGGAGCCTATAAGGCAAGATAGCATCCATAAAAATATTCATCGCGTAATTATCAAACAAATACTGACCTATGAATTGATTTCTACGCAAGAAGATCCCCTTTCATTGGGACAAAGAATGCCATCAAGCATTTGTAGATATTAAAACTTATTTGGAAACATCGCTAGTATTGGCTATGCCAAGGCCAGACATACCATTTTGTTGGAAAATTTTGGGTACCTTGGGTACATTGCCTTTACTCAAGTGTAGATGTTGTCATTGATGTCAAGAATTTCTTGAAGCAATTTGATTTGATGTCAAGGAATTTGTTTTGTTCGAGGTTATTCAAAGCATGATCAGTGAGTTTCCAAGAAGTCCTTAGTGGCCCATTTGCAAAAGATCAAGAAAAAGACAAATAAGAAAAAGTATGCAAAAGGCTGGAAAAATTGTCGTGATTTTGCAACATGTTTGAGGAGATAGAAAGTGCTGGCAAAAAGAGAAGAAACTGACAAAACTGTGATGATTTCGTGACATGTTGGCAGAGAAGTAGAGCAAGATGAAAAGTGTCGTGATTTCACAACATGTCACATTTTTGTGACTCGAAAAGTGCAGGAAGGCAGAAAAAGAAAAGTCTTACGATTTTGTGACACATTGCCAGGAAGGTTGTACAGACAAGAAAGTGTCACGATTTCATGACATGATGCTGAAGGGAGAGTCCACAGTATGATCTATCATGATTTCGTGACAAGTACAAATAGAGAGCAAGTAACATGAAAAATGTCATGATTTCGCGACATGCTATAGAGGTCGAGGTGAGGACTGTCACGATTTCGTGACATGCTAAAAAGATCAAAGAGAGAACTATCACGATTTCATGACATGCAGCAAAGAGAAGAGTCTAAAATTTTAAGCATCACGATTTCACAATACGCTACAAAGAAGTCATACGGATGCAAAAAGTGTCATGATTTCACGACAAGTTGAAGAGAAAGCTTGCAAATGCAGAATGTGTCATGATTTCGTGACAGGTTGAGATGGCAGCATTCAATTGGAGAAAGTTTCATGATTTCATGATAGCAACAGTTAGCAAGTCTTCAACAGAAGAAGCGTCATTATTTCATGATAAATTCAATAAGAAAGAGCTCGAAGGCGAAAGCGTCACGATTTCATGACATGTTCTAGTTTTGCGGGTGTAAGGCAAAGAGAAGCTCAAGGCAGCGAAAATGTCACGATTTCGTGACATGTTCTATTTTTGCTAGTGCAAGCAGAGAAGAAGGCCATGAAGTCAAAAGGGTCATGATTTTGTGATAGAGTTGAAGATGATGTCAACAGAATCAGATGTGTCACGATTTTATGACAAAAGCAGAGAAGAAGGCAATGAAGACAGAATGGTCACGATTTCATGACAAAAGAGAAGATGATGTCAGCAAAAGCAGAAAGTGTCACGATATCGTGATAAGAACTTCTCAAAGTTGTCAAAATCTAGTGTCATGATTTCATGACAAAATCCAGAAGAGAGTGTACGGCTGCAAAGGTGTCTCGATATCGTGACATGTAGTTTTGCGACAGTAACTAAAAGAGAGTTGCAGAGGCAGTAAAGCCGACAAAGTTAAATTTGGTCCAATGCAGCTTAGGGTTTTGCAACCAACGTAGTTTAAGGGTAATAGCTGACTAAGACCAAGGTTTAGATCTTGATTTTGTTAGTATAAAAGGAGGGCTATTTGAAGAGAATTGGTGTCGATCGAAGTGTGCGTTCAAAGTGTGATATTTGCAGATAGAGTGCGAGGGAGAAGTTTGATCATAGAGAAGTAGAGTGTGCGAAGACTGTGCTGCTGTGGTTGCACAGAGGTGCATAAGTTGATGTTCAATCGAGTTCTTCTGTGTTTGCATGTTCAGTGCAAAAGTTAGTTTTGACCAAGTGCAGCTATAACAGAACAAAAAGAAATTTGAGGACAAACTTGTGCCAGACCGAAGGACTATGTTTAGTGTAGACCAGAGAACGAGGAAGAGGATAGAATTGTGCCAGACCGAAGGACTGTGTTTGGTGCAGATCAAAGAAAAAGATAGAGGAAATTTGTGCTAGACCGAAGGACTGTGTTTAGTGCATATTCGAGGACTAGCTTTGTGGTGATAGAGTTGAGGACAGAGATCTCAAGCCAGAGCAGGGAAGACAGGTGTCTTCTATGGATAGATTTCCACTTGCTAATGGCAGAGGAGGTAGAGGTCTTCTTGAGGATCACCACTAAAGAGCAGATCTAGGGGAAGGTGTCTCCTTTGGGTTGATGCCCATAAATATTGTAATCGAGAAAGGTATTCCTAGATTGTGAGTTGATAAAATTTAGAGAGAAATTTTATCCGTGGAGTAGCCCGCATTGGGTGAACCACGTAAATTGTTGTGTCTCTTTTGTGGATGGTGTTTTGTGCATTTCTTTGATTATTGTTATTAATACTATTGTCTATACACTACATAATACTGATTTGAAAGCTGTTTTGAAGCAAAAGTAAAAAGTGGTCTTATACTATTCACCCCCCCTCTCAGTATAAGCTTGTGTTCTTCAATTGGTATCAGAGATGGTTCCTTTAGAAAGGTTTAACAGCTTGAAGGAAGAACTGGTTAAGAACACAATGGATTATTCAAGTGGCAATGCAGCACCTATTCTTGATGGATCAGATTTTGGTCTATGGAGTGCAAGAATGAAGGTTTATCTAATGGCACTTGGTAATGAGGTTTAGAAAGTGATTGGAGATGGGTACACTATTCCTAAAAATGGTCCTTATACTAAAGAAGATAGGCTCCTACATCACAGCAATTTAAAAGCAACGAATGTAATCCTGAAGGGTTTACAGAAGGCAGATCCTACCAAGGTGATTCACTGCAAGACGACTAGTGAAATGTGGAAACAGCTACAGGTGGTTCACACAGGTGATGTAAATGTCCGAAAGGCCAAGTTGAGACACTTCAAAGGTATGTTTGAACAACTCAATATGAATGATGATGAAAATATTAGTGACTACATGCTTCGTATGGATGAGGTTGTTAACTCCATGAAAGACTTAGGTCTTGAGCTTGTTGAAAATAATGTTTGTGATAAGATTTTAAGATCTCTTCCTAATAGATTTAGTGAAAAGATTTCTGCTATTGAGGAAGCTAAATATTTGGATAAGTTGAAAAAGGATGAGCACCATAGTATACTTACAGCAATTGAGTTGAGAACTCAAGCGAAAGTTGATGTCAAGAAAGAGGTAGCTTTCAAAGCTACCAAGAAATCAAAGGGCAAACAGATTCAAGAGAGTGATGAGTCTTCTAGTGATGAAGAGGCATATTATAGTAAGGAAGCCAAGTTCTCTAGAAAGCACAAAAGCAAGAAAAATATAATATGTTTCAACTATGGAAAGTTTGGTCATTATTGACTGTACTATTTCCAAGAATGAAAGTGATGAAGATATACAGGATGTTAAGAGCAAGGATTCTAAAAAGCACAGGTATTACAGAAAGAACAAAGATGAGCACAGCAATCAAGGAAAGAGGTATTCACACAAGAACAAGAATATTTTCTACCTAGACAAAGCAAGTAAGTGTTCTAGCAGTGATAGTGAAAGCTCTTCAAGTGATGAGGAAAATGAGATGTTCATATCAGAAAAAGAGGAAGAACCGAAACATAGATTCATTATTATGAAATGTCTTAGATGTGGAAATTTTGGTCACCTTGAGGATGATTGTACAAATAATGATTTGGTTTCCAGTATGTATAAGGATGCTTCAGAAAACTATCAAGAAAATTCTTGTATGGTTTTTGAAAAAGGTAGCACTTCTAGTGATAAGAAATCTGGAAAAGGCCTTGAGGATTCAGAAAGCAAATAAATAAAGGATCTTGAATGTGAACTTAATAATGCTCTTAGTTCTTTGAAAAATGAAAGAAAGAAGAATTCCAGACTCAAAGATAAGTTAGATGAATGTTGTATGGAGAGAGATGATATTATAGAAAGTCTTGACTTCTCTATGGCTAAGACACAAGAACTCAAGGACGAGTTAGAGTTTAAGATTCTTTAGTATAATGAGTTGGAATAGAAAATGGCTTCTTTGGAAGTGGAAACTAAAGAGTACAAGGATAAGCTGTACAGGTTTCAAGATAGCTCCAAAAGGGTTAAGTCTCTTATCAAAGGTCAAAGAAAACCAGTAGATAAAATAGGTCTCGATTTTGTTGAGCCGCTCAAGAAACAGGTTGGGGAATCTAGCAAGAGATTTCAAAAGGAAGAGATTTCTGATGAGGAAAGTATTTCAGATCCTAAGTTCGTGAGTGATAGATGCGTAGAAACAGAAAATAGAATTTTGAATGCGAAGAAGTTTACCAGACCTAGAAGGTCATTTACAGGAAAGTTTAATGGCAGATGTTTTGCGTGTCATAGGTTTGGCCACATGGCTTCGCATTGCATGACTCAAGTAAGGAAGGTAAATGACAGTTTTAGGGGCCATAATTTCTTTCAAGGGTATTGCTACTCTTGTAAACAGTTTGGGCATAAGGCAATGTTCTGCATAACTAATTATAGGAACACAGTTAGTCATAACAGGCGGATTCAAAGAACAGGTATGCCGAATAGAAATAACAGTGTTACTTGTTATAAGTGCAAAAATCACGGTCACACATCTAGGCACTGTAGAGCTGAACTTATAAGGTATAGGAACAGGAAAAGTGGTATGAACAGGTCCAAGCATCAAGGCATGGATAAAAACAGGGATGAGAACAAGAACAAAAACAGTGACAAGAACAAAAATATTGACAAAGAGTTCAAGAGAAGGCCCGACAAGGAAATTGTAGACCTTGATGATGATGAGTGCCTAATGGGAGTTTTACTCCCACCCTTGTTTTAAATCACCTCATCAGGAGGTGGGGGAGGGACTAAGCTAAGAGGCTCATTCTTAGTCCCGAGCCCCAAAGGTGACCCTTTGCCATTGATGACAAATGGGGAGAGATTTGAGTAAGGGGGAGAGATATGAGTAAGGAGGAGAGCTTCAATGTGAAGAGGAAAGCTTCAAGTTAGGGGGAGCAAAACTTCAAAATGAGATTCTTAGTTGTTAGCTTAGTTGGTTTCAGTTTTAGTTCCTGAGACGTGTTTTTAGTAAAGGGTTGCCATCAATGACAAAGGGGGAGATTGTTGGCAAATTTTGGGTACCTTGGGTACATTGCCTTTGCTCAAGTGTAGATGTTGTCATTGATGTCAAGAAGTTGTTGAAGCAATTTGATTTGATGTCAAGGAATTTTTTTTGTTGAAGGTTATTCATAGCATGATCAGTGAGTTTCCAAGAAGTCCTTAGTGGCCCATTTGCAAAAGATCAAGAAAAAGACAAGTAAGAAAAAGTATGCAATAGGCTGGAAAAACTATCGCGATTTCGTGACATGTTTAAGGAGAGAGAAAGTTCAGGAAAAACTATCATGATTTCATGACATGTTGGCAGAGAAGCATAGCAATATGGAAAGTGTCATGATTTTGCGACATGTTGCATTTTTGCGACTCAAAAAGTGCAGGAAGGTAGAAAAAGAAAAGTGTCACGATTTCGCGACACTTTCCAGGAAAGTTGTACGGATGAGAAAGTGTCACGATTTCGTGACATGATGCTAAAGGGATATTCCGCAGTATGATCTATCATGATTTCATGACAAGTATGAAGATAGAGAAAGTAACATGAAAAATGTCATGATTTCACGACATGCTACAGAGGTCGAGGTGAGGACTGTCGTGATTTTGTGACATGCTGAAAAGCTCAAAGAGAGAACTGTCATGATTTTGTGACATGCAAAAAAGGGAAGAGTCTAAAATGTTAAGCGTCATGATTTCACGACAGGCTACAAAGAAGTCGTACATATGCAAAAAGTGTCACAATTTCATGACAAGTTGAAGAGAAAGCTTGCGAATGCATAATGTGTCACAATTTCACGACAGGTTGAGATGGTAGCATTCAGTTGGAGAAAGTGTCATGATTTTGTGATAGAAATAGTTAGAAAGTCTTCAATAGAATAAGTGTCATTATTTCATGATGAATTAAAGAAGGAAGAGCTCGAAGGCGAAAGCGTCGTGATTTTGTGACATGTTCTAGTTTTGCAGGTGTAAGGCAGAGAGAAGCTCAAGGCAGCAAAAATGTCACGATTTTGCGACATGTTCTGTTTTCACTAGTGCAAGAAGAGAAGAAGGCCATGAATTCAAAAGGGTCATGATTTTGTGATAGAGTTGAAGATGACATCAGCAGAAGCAGAAGTGTCATGATTTTGCGACAAAAGCAGAGAAGAAGGTAATGAATACAAAAGGGTCACGATTTCATGATAGAAGAGAAGATGACGTCAGCAGAAGCAGAAAGTGTCATGATATCACGACAAGAACTTCTCAAAGTTGTCAAAAGCTAAAGTGTCATGATTTTGTGACAAAATCCAGAAGAGAGTGTACGGCTACAAAGGTGTTGCGATATTGCGACATGTTGTAGTTTCATGGCAGTAACTACAGGAGAGTTGTAGAGGCAGTAAAGTCGACAGAGTTAAATCTGGGCCGACGTAGCTTAGGGTTTTGTAGCTTACATATTTTAAGGGTAATATCCGACTAAGACCAAGGTTTAGATCTTGATTTTGTTAGTATAAAAGGAGGGTTGTTTGAATATAATTGGTGTCAATCGAAGTGTGCGTTCGAAGTGCGATATTCACAGATAGAGCACGGGGGAGAAGTTCGATCGTCGAGAAGCAAAGTGTGCAAAGACTATGCTACTCTGGTTGTGCAGAGGTGCATAAGTTGATGTTTGATCGAGTTCTGCTGTGTTTGTGCATTCGGTGCAAAAGTTGGTTTCGACCAAGTGCAGTTGTAACAGAACAAAAAGAAATTTGAGGACAGACTTGTGCCAGACCAAAGGACTGTGTTTGGTGCAGACCAGAGAACGAGGAAGAGGACAGACTTGTGCCAGACCGAAGGACTATGTTTGGTGCAGATCAGAGAAAAATATAGAGGACATTTGTGGTAGACCAAAGGATTGTGTTTAGTGCATATTCGAGGACCAGCTTTGCGGTGATAGAGTTGAGGACAGAGATCTCCAGCCAGAGCAGGAAAGATAGGTGTCTTTTGTGGATAGAGTTCCACTTGCTAAGGGAAGAGGAGGTAGAGGTCTTCTAGAGGATCACCACTAAAGATCAGAGCTAGGGGAAGGTGTCTCCTTTGGGTTGATGCCCATAAATATTGTAATCGGGAAAGGTATTCCCAAATTGTGAGTTGATAAAATTTAGAGAGAAATTTTATCCGTGGAGTAGCCTGCATTGGGTGAACCACGTAAATTGTTGTGTCTCTTTTGTGGATGGTGTTTTGTGCATTGCTTTGATTACTACTACTAATACTGCTATCTATACACTGCATAATACTGATTTGAAAGCTGTTTTGAAGCAAAAGTAAAAAGTGGTCTTATATTGTTCACCCCCCCTCTCAGTATAAGCTTGTGTTCTTCATACTATATATATCGGCTACTTATTTTGCATTAGGCACCATGTTAGCCCAAAAGAATGCACAATACAAAGAGCAAGCCATATATTACATTAGTCACACCTTGGTGAGTTATGAGCTAGGATATGCGTATGTTGAAAAGTTATTTTTAGCAATGGTCTTTGCAACTCAAAAGTTGCGACACTACATGTTGAGCCATACGACCTACATAATATCAAAACAAAATCCTTTGCAGTACATGATAAGTGATACATATCACAATACATGTACCGCAAAGTGGATAATGCTATTGATAGAATTTGATTTAGATTTCATAAACCAAAATTCCATCAAGGGACAAGTCATAGTAGATCAATTAGTAGAGGTGCTTCTTTAGGATAACAAGCCTCTCATAATAGAATTTTCTAATGATGTGGTCTTTGCATTATAAAAATTGGCTAGATATTTCTTGCAAATGGTACCTTGGGGGTCTTTGATCTCCCAAGGACCTTTGGAGTGTGGTGCAACCATACACCATAGATTTTTTCCTCAATATGTGTTCACTAGATCAAAAATATAGGAAAAGCAAGTTATCTTTTCTATAGAAGTTGTGGCTTATCAGGATTGGCTTTCACAACTGCGGGACTTCCTAAAGCTTGGAGTAGTACCTCAAGGATTTTCACATACTGAAAGGTGAAAATTCAAACAGAGAGCAACAAGATACATCTTTTTAGGAGAAATCATCTACAGACGAGGATATGATGGAGTATTACTCCATTGTCTTGAGCCCTAGGAAGCATCCTGGGCAATTTTGCAAGCTCACAACAGTACATGTAGAGGGAATTTCAATGGCATGGCCATCGTTAAGTGCATCTTGAGAATGGGTTACTATTGGCCCACCATGGAAAAGGACTGTTGCGAGTATGTCAATAAATGTAGCAAGTTCCAACATCATGTGAATCTAATGCACTTACCATCATAAGCATTGCAACCAATCCAGGCAACATGGTCATTCTTACAATGGGGACTAGACTTGATTTGAAAGATCTCACCCCCATCCTTAGGCTAACACACATTCATCATAACAACCATAGAATACTTCACTAAATGGGTATAAGCAATCCCATTAACATCAACAACTAGACAAAGGATTACGGAGTTTATACTCCACAATATCATAAGTCATTTTGGGGTCCCTTCTAAGATAATATAGGATAATGGGCCATATTTCAAGAACAAAAATATGCATGCTTTAATGAAAAAATACCATATTCAGCATAGTTTTTCAATGCCTTATTATCCGCAAGCAAACGGGTAAGCAAAAGCCTCAAACAAAACAATAGTCTCCATTTTGAGGAATACGGTGCAAGATAATCACAAGGATTGGCACATGTAGTTGCATCTTGCACTATGGGCATACAGGACTAGAATATGGCACTGAGGCCATCGTGCCACTAGAGTTGGAAATTCTGAATCTATGCATAACATTAAAGGACTTCATAGATGATGATGCTGCATGACAAGGCTGCCTTGATTAGTTGATGCTTCTTGATGAATGTCGAGTCAATGCTTTAGAGCATATTTGCGTTTACCAAGATCACCTTGCATGAGATTATAATAGTAAATTCCATTTAAGGGAATTCAAGGTTGGAGATCTAGTGCTCAAAGAAAACTAGCAAAATTTGAATCTGTCGCCTCATCTGCGAGACAAGTTCGTGGTAAACTGGATAGGTCCATACATGATTTCACAAAGAATTGGGCCTAGAGCATATCACCTTATATCATTATATGGTTTTGAAGAGCCTAAACCTCTCAATATCATTCACTTAAAGGCATTCTACACATAAAATTCAAAAACATTCAAATATGTCATAAAAACAAAAACATTTAAATATGTCAAAATTCAAAAAACATTCAAATATGTAAAAAAAAAACAAAGCATAAAAACATAAAATTTTAAAAATACAATCGAAGGCTCCAAGGGTAATTCAAATTTCCTGGTCAAATCCAATCAATAAAAGGCTCCAAGGGTAATTCAAGCTGCTTGGTTAAAATCAAATCAATTCAAAATGCTCCAAGGGAATTTAAGTTGTTTGGTCAAAATCAATTTCAAACGCTCCAAGGGTATTCAAACTACTTGGTCAAACATCAATTCAAATGCTCCAAGGGTAATTCAAACCACTTGGTCAACATCAATTCAAAGGCTCCAAGGGTAATTCAAACCGCTTGGTCAGAATCAATACCAAAAGCCCCAAAGGCATAATAAGCCCTTTGGTCAAATTAATCAAAAATACAAAAACAATATAAAATTCAAAATACAAAAACAATTGCATATCACATCTCACATCCACATCATTGCATTGCATTTTCATATCCACTACAATTGCATTAGTCATGAGAGCCTTACAAGTGATACCACATTTTGTCATGCAAATAATTCAAATCCATACCTCCATTAATACATGTGTGTAATTGTGTTTTTCAACACAACCATTATTTTTTGCTATACATAATATACTAAAGTTTTTTGGTTAATCAATCACACCTAGTGATCTTATCAAAGTTTGAGGACAACAACTTTGATTAGTATAAGGTAAGGTCTAGATGTGATAATGCCTTAGATATTCAAGATCCTGTCACTAATTGAAACACTAAAATCCTAGTTGGTACAAGGAAAATATGAAAGCTGCAAAGCGGTCTAGGTTACCTTAAGCAAAAAGGATCTTCCTTGCTTATCCCCCTGTGCAACTGGTTTAAATGTGCTAATAATTGGCAAAAGGACAAGCTTTACCCTATCCAAATTCCTTACTTAAATCAAAATAAGCAACATCCCAAAGCAAAGTACATATTTAAAAGGCCAAGCATACATTCTAGATATCAAAGCAATAATCCGATACATAACTCATAAATTCAAAGAAACATAGCTAAAAAAAATCAATAAAAAATAAATAGTGATTTTCATCACTACAAATGAGCAAAATAAACAGTGATTATCATCACTACAAAAATCCTAACTCAAAGAAAAATCAATCAAAATAAACAATGATTTTCATCACTACATATGAGCAAATATCCAAAGCAAAAAAGAAACAAAAAAAAAGGGAATAAATCTTGAATCCCTGGAATTCTCAGTATTATACAAAACTGGAAGGAGAAATCCTTACGCATGATGATATGTCTACCACAATTGCTTCATGCATTTGTGTAGACCAATGTTTGAATGTAGACCAATGTTTGAATGTAGATTTTGACAAACAATATGAGGCATGACATTGCCAGATGCTCCTAAATTA